>CM020247.1:25276921-25547255 GCA_009819775.1 Phoenicopterus ruber ruber
GCTGACACTCCCACAAGAAATTCCAGCCCAAGACACTTAAAGTTGGGAAACATTCTGAGCAATGAAAATTTTATAAAGTTTTAACAGAAATGTGAAGGAAAAAAATGTTAATAACAATTATGAAACACACACACAGATGCAGGCACATACATACACAACTTTTCCAGATTGCCAATAATAGTAGAGAAACTTTGTGCCATTCTGGCAGTTACAAGGATACTAAAATAGGCAAAGGTATAATTTGTAATTTAAAAAATATTCATAAAGTATGCCTAACATAAACTTGTTCTGTAGGTAACATCCAGGCAACTTGGTTTTTGTGGTGACACTTAAATTCTAGTTAGATGTGATATAATCTATTTTTTTTTCAATTTAGACCAACGGTACTTTTATCATGCAGTGATCTGTGTAATGCAGTGTTCAGACTTTTTGTGAGGGATTGTACTATCATCTTGTTCATTCATGTTAATTAACTTTTACAACACTCGTGAAATGAAGGGGGGGAGGTATCACTTTATGGATACAATAGAGTGGCTGAGTAGAAAGATATTTGCTACTTCTAGGTAATTATTCTGAGGCATGTGTTATTTCCTAGACTTTCCCTGAAAGCAAATGAGAAAAACTAACCAAACAACAAAAAGCCCCCAAGCTTCATCATGGGGTTTCCTTTTTTTTCCTCCTTTCCTTTTTTTTTTTGTTTGTTTTTGAATTTTATGTTTTTAAAACAAGAGAACAAGAATTTTAGACTTACGGCACAGCAACTGTGCTAAAGGAGTAACTCACATCATTAGCAGTTGCTATCCTTAATAAGGCCCTGAGAGGATCCAAGACAAACTGTTACTTGGCCAGATGCATTGAGAGAGGAACAGTGAAACACAGAAAAATCTGGACATGAATGTTCTTCAATGCACTCTTTTCCACATCTCCTGTTCTCTCCATAGTGCATTATGCTAAGAGGTGCTAACCAGATGCTATGAAGAATGTGTCATGTATTCACATTCACAGGTCTTCTGAAAATTGTTAAGCAATCTATATTGCATCCACCCTTTGGAGGGAAACAGCTCTAAAGATACAGTGTTATCTTCTTAATTTCAGTCCTTTTCCTCTTGCCTACCCAGTCTACCACAAATTGAATGGGGTTATCTTTTGTTCTCCCCTTTTCATTTTCTCCATGTTTTGACTTATAGTCCCTAAGTATACAGTGATAAAAACAAAAAGGAAGTAAATTCACCCTCTTGGTTTACCATTCACTTTACCATTACCAGCTAAATTCCAAAGTATCAGTCAAATCCCATACCCTTTTCAAACCTTATCACTTGTCTTTTTGTTCTAGTCAAATCCATCTTGCTTCCATACTAAATTTTGTCAGATTTCTCTCCCTTGACCTGCAGTCCATCTCCTAATGTTGCTCAAGATAAACTCAGTAGAAAAAGCTGGGTAGGTTTCTACTGAATGTAGTACATTAAGGCAGCTAAGGGAAGCATCATCAGTGTCAAGGCAAGGGATAGAACAATGTATCTAATGCAAGAAGGGGAAGGTGGAGGAGCAGGGAGGGAGTGGGGATTAAGGGATGTGGCACAGATGATCTCTGTCTTGGTTGGCTCACTCTTGTAAGGAACTGCGGTCTAAATCTTGTTTGTATCTGTTTACCTCAGCATTTTCCAGTCTCATTTCTTATCAGTTCCCTGCTCATAATGTCACCACCCCTCCCCCTCCAATTCAGCATTTGTGCTGGTTTTGGTGGGGATAGAGTTAATTTTCTTCATAGTAGCTAATATAGGGCTATGTTTTGGATTTTTGCTGAAAGCAGTGTTGATAATTGCCTACAGCTCACCGTGCTACTTTTCCAGCAGATGTCGGGGTGGTTGAAGTCCCCCAGCAGGATAAACGCAATGTCTCCTGTAGCTGGAGTAAGAAGACTTCATCAATAGGCTCCCCTTGATCGGGCAGCCTGTAGTAGATACCAACCACAAGATTCCCTTTGTTGCCTCAGTCTGATTCTTATCCATAAGCTGTCAATCTGCTCATGGCTATTCTTCAGAGACAGCTCTTCACAATCTATCCATTTCTTGATGTAGAGAGCAACCCCTCTGCCCTCCTTCCTCGCCTGTCCCTTCTGAACAGCCTGTAGCCATCAAGAGCCGCACTCCAGTCATGGGATTCGTCCCACCAAGTTTCAGTAGTAGCAACTAGGTCATAGCTTTCCAGCAGCATGGTGGCTTCTAACTCCTCCTGTTTGTTGCCCATGCTGCGGGCGTTAGTGTAGAGGCCCTTCAGCTGGGCTGTCGGCCATATCACCTTCATGGAGGAACACCCCTTAATTCATAGAATCATAGAATCATAGAATAGATTGGGTTGGAAGGGACCTTTAAAGGCCATCTAGTCCAACCCCCCTGCCATAAGCAGGGACAACCTCACTAGATCAGGTTGCTCAGAGCCCATCCAGCCTGACCTTGAATGTTTCCAGGGATGGGGCTTCTACTACCTCTCTGGGCAACCCGTTCCAGTGCTTCGCAACCCTCATTGTGAAAAACTTCTTTCTGATTTCCAGCCTATATCTCCCCTCCTTTAGTTTAAAACCATTACCCCTTGTCCTATCACAACAGGCCCTGCTAAAAAGGTTCTCCCCATTTTTCCTATAGGCCCCCTTCAAGTACTGAAAGGCTGCAATAAGGTCTCCCCGGAGCCTTCTCTTCTCCAGGCTGAACAGGCCCAACTCCCTCAGCCTGCCTTCGTAGGAGAGGTGCTCCATTCCTCTGATCATCCTTGTGGCCCTCCTCTAGACCCGCTCCAGCAGGTCCACGTCCTTCTTATGTTGAGGGGCCCAGAGCTGGACGCAGTACTCCAGGTGGGGCCTCACCAGGGCAGAGTAGAGGGGCAGAATCACCTCCCTCCACCTGCTGGCCACGCTCCTTTTGATGCGGCCCAGGGATATGGTTGGCCTTCTGGGCTGCCAGTGCACATTGCTGGCTCATGTCCAGCCTTTCATCCACCAGCACCCCCAAGTCCTTCTCAGCAGGGCTGCTCTCCATCCCTGCATCCCCCAGCCTGTATTGATACTGGGGGTTGCTCCGACCCAGGTGCAGGACTCTGCATTTGTCCTTGTTGAACCTCATGAGGTTCGCCCGGGCCCACCTCTCAAGCCTGTCCAGGTCCCTCTGGATGGCATCCCGACCCTCAAGCGTGTCCACCGCACCACTCAGCTTGGTGTCATCCGCGAACTTGCTGAGGGTGCACTCGATCCCGCTGTCTATGTCATCGATGAAGATGTTAAAAAGGACCGGTCCCAATACAGACCCTTGAGGGACACCACTTGTCACCGGTCTCCATCTGGATGTTGAGCCATTGACCACTACCCTCTGGATGCGACCATCCAACCAATTCCTCATCCACCGAGCAGTCCACCCATCAAATCCATATCTCTCCAGTTTCGAGAGAAGGATGTTGTGGGGGACCGTGTCAAAGGCCTTACAGAAGTCCAGATAGATGACATCGGTTGCTTTGCCCTTGTCCACTGATGCAGTCACCCCATCGTAGAAGGCCACTAGGTTGGTCAGGCAGGACTTGCCCTTGGGGAAGCCATGCTGGCTGTCTCCAATCACCTCCCTGTCCTCCATGTGCCTCAGCATCGTTTCTAGGAGGATCTGTTCCATGATCTTCCCAGGCACAGAGGTGAGGCTGACAGGTCGGTAGTTCCCAGGGTCCTCCTTCCTACCCTTTTTAAAAATGGGTGCAATGTTTCCCTTTTTCCAGTCCCCAGGGACTTCACCTGACTGCCATGACTTTTCAAATATCATGGAGAGTGGCTTGGCAACTACATCAGCCAATTCCTTCAGGACTCTGGGATGCATCTCGTCAGGTCCCATAGACGTATGTACATTCAGGTTCCTCAGGTAGTCACGAACCTGATCTTCTCTTACCGTGGGAGGGACTTTGCTCCCCCAGTCCCCGTATTGCAGCCCATCCACTCGAGAGGTGTGGGAAGAGAGGTTGCCAGTGAAGACTGAGGCAAAAAAGTTGTTGAGTACCTCAGCCTTCTCCTCGTCCATTGACACTAGTTTGCCGCTCCTGCTCTTCAGGGGGGGTGTGCTTTCTTTGATCTTCCTTTTCTGGCTGACATACCTGTAGAAGGCCTTCTTATTATTCTTTGTGTCCCTTGCCAAGTTAATTTTCTCCAGAAGCTGGCCGGGTTCTTGCTGCTTGGGAGCGGGCTGGGCATTGGGCTCCGAGTGACCTGTATGGGAAGCACTGCTAAGTACACTCTGTTGTTGTTATTGTTATTGTTAGGGTTTCTTGTTTGTTTGTTTTCTTTCCCTTTGTTGTCCGGTTAAACTGTTGTTGTTGTTAACCCACGAGTTTTGCCTTTCTTTGTCCCGATTCTCTCCCTGTCTGGCCGGGAGGGGGGTGGTGAGTGAGCGACTGCGTGGCTCAGCCTCCGGCTGGGGATAAACCATGACAGTCCTTTTTTGGCGCCCAACGTGGGGCATGACAACAGAACTTTTGTATTAAGTGTGCTCTAACTGTAGTAGTTATTAAGTGACAAGCTCCTGTACGGGTCAAAAAGTTTGTTGGCTGCACTGTTTATCTCTTTACTTTTGGCAACGTGTTAATGCGAACAATGCGAATGTGCTTTGTCCTGGCATTGATGGCCTCACTGTGCTGGGGGAGCTATCTGGTGGAGAGGATGAGGGAATACATCATCTCCCTCTCCCTACCCAGGATTGATGTGGATAGGTTTATTATGCAGGCTCCTGAGGTCCTTACTCACCCTTATGTGAACTGCTTAGCACTACTTATTAACATTGTTGGCATATTATGGGGTTTGTGGAATCTGGTCACGTCCTGGTGGAAGAGAAGACAACTTTTGGGTGAGGCTATATTGAAACGTGACCAGAGGCAGCTGGTCCCAGGGTGGCAGGGCGTGTGGAAGGACTTGGGCAGGTTCCTAGGGTGGTTATCACCTCCCATAGCCTGGGACTTTACACCTGAACAGGCAAGCGACCCTGGCAAACTGACACGCCACCTGATGGAAGGGTGCCTTGCCTATCCCAATGAGAACCAGCAGCTTCTAGCGCTGTACTGGGGCCTGGCTTGTGCCTATCGAGCTGCAGTTCAGCATTCCCAGAGGACTCCGGTTGAGGCAGGGACCCAAACTGCACCTGAGGACACCATGGTTGAGATAGGGACCCAAACAACACCACCAACTACAGTAATTGCCCCAGTAGTTAAAAAGAAACAATGGACAAGGAGAACAACGGGTCCATATCCTCGATTAGTAAGGGAGGAGGAAGAAGAGGAAAGGTTTGATCATGAAGCCGGTCCTCCGACAAAGCCATTGGAGGAAGGAGTGAGAGAATTCCGACAGGAAGCGGAAACTACCCGGTCCCTGACCTCAGCAGAACTTCGAGACATGCGGAAAGATTACAGCCACCAGCCAGGTGAGCGGATTGCTGCCTGGCTGCTCCGATGCTGGGATAGCGGGGCTGACAGTCAGCACTTGGAAGGCAAGGAAGCCCAACAGCTGGGATCCCTTGCTAGGAACCTGGGAATTGAGAGAGGAATTGGAAGAGAGGCAGCAATTTGCAGTCTCTGGAGACGGCTCCTCTCAAGTGTGAGGGCAAGGTATCCATTCAAGGAAGATCTTGTGAACTCCCCAGGGAAGTGGACCACTGCAGATGAAGGCATCCAGTACCTGAGAGAATTAGCGGTACTGGAAGTCATCTACAGGGATCTAGACAATGATGAGGTCTCCAAAGATCCAGAGGATGTCCTGTGCACACGGGCTATGTGGAGGAAGGTGATTCAGAGTGCCCCAGCATCATATTCTAACAGCCTGGCAGCGATGTATTGCCCAGATATCAATACACCAACTGTGGAGAGAGTATCGTCTTGGCTCCAAAACTTTGAAGAAAATCTCTGTACCTCCTCATCCCTACGGGCCAGTGCTTTGGCTATCAGGGGTGCCCCAAGAAATCAGTCCCCTCCTGCCTCGGTCAGTGGGAAAGGGAGCCCCAGGCGCACGCCACGTGGAGCACTGGTTCTTCCTGCCCTTGGACAGAGAATACTCTGAGGAGGAACAGGAATAGAGGGTCCCTGCCTTCGGCCAGGAGGAGGAAAGGGATGACCGTGTATAGTGGACTGTGTGGGTTCGATGGCCTGGCACATCAGACCCACAGAAGTATAGGGCTTTAGTAGACACCGGTGCACAGTGTAGTCTGATGCCATCAGAACATAGGGGCACGAAACCCATCTGGATCTCGGGAGTGACAGGGGGATGCCAAGAATTGTCGGTATTGGAGGCTGAGGTGAGCTTAACAGGGGACAAGTGGGAAAAGCACCCCATTGTGACCGGCCCAGAGGCCCCTTGTATCCTTGGCATAGACTACCTCAGGAGAGGGTACTTTAAGGACCCAAAGGGATGCCGATGGGCTTTTGGTGTAGCCACGGTGAATGCAGAGAAGACCAAACAGCTATATCTACCCTGCCTGGCCTCTCAGAAGATCCCTTCGTTGTGGGATTGCTGCGAGCCGAAGAACAGAAAGTACCAATTGCTACCAGGACGGTGGACCGGCGGCAATATCGCACTAACAGAGACTCCCTGGCTCCCATCCGTGAGCTGATTCATCAAGTGGAGAGCCAAGGAGTCATCAGTAAGACTCATTCACCTTTTAATAGTCCTATATGGCCAGTACGGAAATCTAATGGGGAATGGAGATTAATGGTGGACTATCGTGGCCTGAATGAAGTCACGCCACCACTGAGTGCTGTGGTGCTGGATATGCTAGAACTTCAGTATGAACTGGAGTCCAAGGCATCCAAGTGGTATGCCACCATTGACATTGCTAATGCATTCTTCTCAATCCCTTTGGCAGCAGAGTGCAGGCCACAGTTTGCTTTCACCTGGAGGGGCATCCAGTACGACTGGAATGGACTGCCCCAGGGGTGGAAACACAGCCCTACCATTTGCCATGGCCTGATCCAGACTGCCCTGGAAAAGGGTGGAGCTCCAGAACACCTGCAATGCATTGATGATGTCATTGTGTGGGGCAACACAGCAGAAGAGGTTTTTGAGAAAGGGGAAAAAATAATTCAAATTCTTCTGAGAGCTGGCTTTGCCATAAAACGAGGGAAGGTCAAAGGACCTGCACAGGAGATCCAGTTCCTAGGAATAAAATGGCAAGATGGACGTTGTCAGATCCCGACAGATGTGATCAACAAAATAGCAGCTATGTCTCCACCAGCTAACAAAAAGGAAACCCAAGCTTTCTTAGGCGTTGTGGGTTTCTGGGGAATGCATATTCCAAATTACAGTTTCATTGTAAGCCCTCTCTATCACGTGACCCGAAAGAAGAACGATTTCACATGGGGCCCTGAGCAACGACAAGCCTTTGAACAAATTAAACAAGAGAGAGTTCATGCAGGAGCCCTTGGGCCAGTCCGGGCAGGGCAAGATGTTAAAAACGTGCTCTACGCTGCAGCCGGGGAGAATGGCCCTACCTGGAGCCTCTGGCAGAAAGCACCGGGGGAGACTCGAGGTCGACCCCTGGGGTTTTGGAGCCGGGGATAGAGAGGATCTGAGGCCCACTACACTCCAACTGAAAAAGAGATCTTGGCAGCATATGAAGGGGTTGGAGCTGCTTCGGAGGTGGTTGGTTCTGAAGCACAGCTCCTCCTGGCACCCCGACTGCCGGTGCTGGGCTGGATGTTCAAAGGGAGAGTCCCCTCTACACATCATGCCACCGATGCTACATGGAGTAAGTGGGTCACACTGATCACACAACGAGCTCGAATAGGACACCCCAGTCACCCAGGAATCTTGGAAGTGATCGTGGACTGGCCAGAAGGCAAAGATTTTGGAATGTCACCAGAGGAAGAGGTGACACGTGCTGAAGAGGCCCCACCATATAATGAACTGCCAGAAAATGAGAAGGAATATGCCCTGTTCACTGATGGGTCCTGTCGTATTGTGGGAAAGCATCGAAGGTGGAAAGCTGCTGTGTGGAGTCCTACATGACAAGTCGCAGAAGCCACTGAAGGACAAGGTGAATTGAGTCAGTTTGCAGAGGTGAAAGCCATCCAGCTGGCTTTAGATATTGCTGAGCGAGAGAAGTGGCCAGTGCTCTACCTCTATACTGACTCATGGATGGTGGCAAATGCCCTGTGGGGGAGGTTACAGCAATGGAAGCAGAGCAACTGGCAGCGCAGAGGCAAACCCATCTGGGCTGCCACATTGTGGCAAGATATTGCTGCCCGGCTAGAGAAGCTGGTTATAAAAGTACGCCACGTAGATGCCCACGTACCTAAGAGTCGGGCCACTGAGGAACATCAAAACAATCAGCAGGTGGATCAGGCTGCTAGGATTGAAGTGGCACAGGTGGATCTGGACTGGCAACCTAAGGGTGAATTATTCCTAGCTCTGTGGGCCCATGACACCTCAGGCCATCAGGGAAGAGATGCAACATATAGATGGGCTCGTGACCGAGGGGTGGACTTGACCATAGACACTATCTCACAGGTTATCCATGAGTGTGAAACATGCGCTGCAATCAAACAAGCCAAGCGATTAAAGACTGTCTGGTATGGAGGACGATGGCTGAAATATCAATATGGGGAGGCCTGGCAGATTGATTATATCCCACTCCCACAGACCCGCCACGGCAAGCACCATGTCCTCACAATGGTGGAAGCAACCACCGGATGGCTGAAACATATCCCGTACCCCATGCCACTGCCCGGAACACTATCCTGGGCCTTGAGAAGCAAGTCTTATGGCGACATGGCACCCCAGAAAGGATTGAGTCAGACAACGGGACTCATTTCTGAAACAACCTCATAGACCCCTGGGCCAAAGGGCATGGCATTGAGTGGGTGTATCACATCCCCTATCATGCACCAGCCTCTGGGAAAATTGAACGATACAATGGACTACTGAAAACTACCCTGAGAGCAATGGGTGGTGGGACCTTCAAACATTGGGATACACATTTAGCAAAAGCCACCTGGTTAGTTAACCCTAGAGGATCCACCAATCGAGCTGGCCCTGCCCAATCAAAGCCTTTCCATACTGTAGAAGGGGATAAAGTTCCTGTAGTGCACATGAAGAATATGTTAGGGCAGGCAGTCTGGGTTACTCCTGCCTCAGGCAAAGGCAAACCCATCCGTGGGATTGTTTTTGCTCAAGGACCTGGGTGCACTTGGTGGGTGATGCGAAAGGATGGGGAAGTCCGATGTGTACCTCGAGGGGATTTGATTTTGGGTGAGAATAGTCAATGAATTAAACTGTATGATGTTAATTGCTATATAACCTTGTCACTGTATGTCATCTCTACCACATTTGCTATATGCCAGATCAATGATATTATAGCAAGAATTACCCAAATTAATAAGGAATGAACTATTGATAAAACTGAGCAGAGTGCAGTGGTGAGGGAAGCAGAACTGGCTTTAGCAACTGGCGCCCATCAACTTCCTCAAGAGATCAACATCTTCAACCTACAGACCATGGACATGATACACCAGCTGAGCCAGATACTGTGACTGCAAGCTCCAGATGCAACAATCCAACACTACACAACATCCTCCCACTGTGTCCAGTGTCACCTGCCGCATCGCACCGAGACTGAGCCCTGTTTCGCCGACTGTAGCGAACTCCATGCCATCTCTCCTGCCCCAAGAGACTATTATGACAGATGGAGCCTAAAGTCATGGACTAAATGAACTCAATAGACACTTCAAAGGGATGGTAGGATCTGAGCATGATGTATATGGTATAGAATAAGGGGTGGATAATGCCCTGGTTGCGGCTGGGATAGGGTTAATTTTCGCCAGAAGCTGGCCGGGATCTATTCTATACCATGTGATCGTCACGCTCACTATATAGAGGGGGACGACCGGAGGCGGGGGATTGCTGCTTGGGAGCGGGCTGGGCATCGGGCTCCGGGCAGGGAGTGACCTGTACGGGAAGCACCGCTAAGTACACTCTGTTGTTGTGGTGGTGGTGGTGGTGGTGGTTGTTTCTTGTTTGTTTGTTTTCTTTCTCTTTGTTGTCCGGTTAAACTGTTGTTGTTGTTAACCCACGAGTTTTGCCTTTCTTTGTCTCGATTCTCTCCCCGTCTGGCCGGGAGAGGGGTGGTGAGTGAGCGACCGCGTGGCTCAGCCTCCGGCTGGGGCTAAACCACGACAACAAGTTACAGCCTATTTCTTGCAAGTTCAAGGAAGTGGGTCTCACAGAATTATCTGATAGGAGAAAATAATTCCACATGAATTAGTTTAGGCAGCGCATTCACACAAAGAAAAAAGCCCCAAACCATCATGTTTTAAGAAACAGTCAAATTCACAGTAGAAGTCAGGATTATCAGCATTTGTAATGGGGAAATATGATATAAGTCAGTGTAGATAAACAGGGAGAAGTAAATTATGAAGGGCCTGAAATGAAAGGACAAGAACTGTAGATGATGGGCAGAAGTTATCTAATGACGTTATTCCAAAAGGTAAGTAATGTGGTCAGACAGTGAACTAGAAAGATTTCATTAATTGCTTTACATGCTGTAGTGGGTTATAGTATATGTACTCAAAAGGCTTGTTTTACTACTAAAGAAATCTAGCTTAAAGCAATTTACATAGCATACTGAGACAAGAAGAACTTTACATTTAGACTTTCTTAAAACCAGACTTTCCTCCAAGTTTTAATAGCTAACATTCGATACGATCTGGAAAACCAGCCTACCTATGTGAGAGGTTACTTCTTTTTTTGCCTTGTCATTAGTAAAGTTTGCTCATCCTTTTGGACTGAGTTTATGGAAACTAGACACCAATGAATATTTTTTTGTATAGGTATAAATGAAGTGAGTATTCCACTGACAGATCTCTAAAGCTTTGAATGACACGAGTGGAAACAAAGTATGGTAAGGTCAATATTGACTGATTTTGAAAAACTTTGCCAAATTCTTTTCACTCCTGGATTTTTTTTTTTCCTTTACCAGTCTGGCAGAGCTTTACACCAGCATGGCATAAAGTCTGTCTGTGGAACTGAGTGAATAACTGCTCCTTCAGTTCACTGGAGAAACAGAGAAGAGACCATTTTGGACTGATCCAAATGATTTGTTGACTAAAATGAAGTGCTAGTCCTTGCTTTCAGTTTTTTTATCTTTTTTTTTAATTAAATGTAGAAAAGTGAGGCCTTTCAAAACAATAAGAAAAATATGAAATACACTTCTAAAAAATCAGCATTTTGATTTCAAAATACTGAAATTACTTGCTGAGTTGGACAAGTTTCACCTGAGATTACTTTTTCAGATTACACTTTATTTTCTAATTCCCACTCCCATTCATTTGTTCACTTATGTTTTGAGTCTTGGTTAAACTGGTTGATTGTGATTATTTAAAAATTTAGAGATTTAAATGAATTCTATTTGGAAAATGTTAAGCAGTAACTTCTTCTATAGTTTTAAGAATTTTGTTCACCTGTTAGCAGTGATAAATGTAGTAGATGCAGTTCAAAACAGCAAAACAAAACAAGAAAAATCACCAAATATACCAAATTACTGTTAAAACTTTTGTTACATTGATTACCTTGGTTCTGCATATCTCTAAGAAATATATGATGAATGAAGAAAGATGACAAAGATCAATAGCAGCAGGCATTGGTTTTGAAAAGTAGCCAGCACTATATGACAAAAACAAAAGCTGTACCCTTGTAATGCTGTTGGTCATGAACTTGATCAAAGAATACAATGTGACCTAAACTAGTCCAATCTTTTTCTTGTGAAAGTGACAGTATTCATGTGCACTACACTTCCTCTGTTAACACAGTGTGCTGGTTTTGGCTGGGATAGAGTTAATTTTCTTAATAGTAGCTGGTAAGGACCTATGTTTTGGATTTGTGCTGGAAACAGTGTTGATAATACAGGGATGTTTTCGTTATTGCTGAGCAGCACTTCAACAGAGTCAAGGCCTTTTCTGCATCTCACACCACCCCACCAGCGAGTAGGCTGGGGGTGCACAAGAAGTTGGGAGGGGACGCAGCTGGGACAGCTGACCTCAACTGACCAAAGGGATATTCCATGCTATGTGACGTCATGCTCAGCATATAAAGCTTGGGGAAGAAGAAGGAAGAGAGGGATGTTCGGAGTGATGGTGTTTGTCTTCCCAAGTAACCATTATGTGTGATGGAGCCCTGCTTTCCTGAAGATAGCTGAACACCTGCCTGCCGATGGGAAGTAGTGGATGAATTCCTTGGTTTGCTTTGCTTGCGTGCGCAGCTTTTGCTTTACCTATTAAACTGTCTTTATCTCAACCCACAAGTTTTCTCACTTTTACCCTTCCGATTCTCTCCCCCATCCCCACTGTGGGGGGGAGTGAGCAAGTGGCTGTGTGGTGCTTAGTTGTCAGCTGGGGTTAAGCCATGACACAGAGAAAATACTATTATTCATTGTGGCCAGAGTAAACACTGTCCAGATTCTTTTGAATTCCTATTAAAAAAAAACCATGATGGAATGAGACACTTCTCCCAGTGTCGCTGGGGGTTTGTTTGTTTGTTTTTTAAACAGAATTTATAAGAAGTCTCATTTTTTTGAACATGGTAGAATCAAACTACCTTGAGCAATTTTTTGCTCACAATTCCAAGATTGTCTTTCCAGCCAGCATGCTGCCTGCTTGCTTGTATCACAGTATGTGTGTTTCCACTCTCTCTGCTCTTTAGATACTTTTAATACATACACACACCTTCGTCCTCACCTTCCCTTTCATAAATATTGTACAAGACACAGCAAGTATCCAAAATCTCAGCTAGTGATCTACAAATAACTTAGCCTTTAGAAACTAAAAGGGCATTCAGTCATCATCCTTCATCTGCCCAATAAATAGCTCACATTGCAGAGCTCAGCGTCATTGAGAAACAGTAAGGGAAGCTGGAGTCAGCATTATACATTAGCAGCATTTATGCTTCAAAAATTTCTGGCAAACTTTTCTTTCCTAATTGGGGAAAACAGAGTGGCCTTGTTCACGATTGAAGCCAAATCATTCCCCAGGTTTTGTATTTGGATGATGTCTCACTCTGATTTAGCTATCAGTCAAAGAACAATAAATGTACCTGTTTCCACATTTTGCCTGAGTGGGCGGCAGCTAACATACCTATCAGCTTGAGTGAAGTCTAAAACTTCCCTAGATCAAAGATACACTTACTAGCAACCATTCAACATCTAGCATAACATATATTTTTATATTTTTTCACTAATAAGCTACAAGCAAAATCCCATCTTCATATATGACTGGGTTGGAAAAGATAGAAGTCACAGGAAATACCTGACAGAAATGCAAACTCAAACTGATCTAAGTAATTAAATTGCTTGCCTGGGCAAAAGAACTTGCTGTGAGACAGGGAGACACAGAGGGGCACAGAACATTTGGGGAGAAAACTAGTGACTACTGAAACAAAAGCAACAGTCTGTTTGAGGCTGTTTGAGAGTCAGTTTGAGACCAAACTGACATTTGAGACTGAACTGACATCGTGGAAGCTAAATGAACTTGGGTACCAAAGCACATTCAGTCACAGACATGTTGAATGTTAACAAGTGCCAAAACTTGCCTGTTGAGCAGCAGCCACGGCACAGCCCAGGACAGAAACTGGGCTGGTCAGCATAATGGTTTCTCACACGACCTCCCTGTCTTTCAGCAGGGCACAGTGTGGTCCAGAAGAAAAGTCCAGATGGGTCAGTGCAGTGGTCCCAGACGGCAGTGCACACACAAGGCATGGGGCTGCAGAGTCCCCCCTGCTGCCATTGGCACTCAGGGAGCCTCTCAAGGGGTCTCTGCTGAGTCACCCCAGCAACCGCAGATGAGGTGGAGAATGCCTGGTTCTGATTGGCTCAAAATTGCACAGCACCTGCCGATTGGCTGTTGCCATGCTCACAGTCTGCCCTTCTGGAAGGTTCTCCACATGTTGGCAATGACTCAGCTATGGGCAGCTTAGTTATAGGGGAGTAATTTGAGTGATCATGGGGGACTGGGGTTTGTACCTTTTTGCTCACAGGCTTCATTTAAGGAGTGCGGACCCTATGTGACACAGAGGGTACATCCATGGGTTTGGGTTACCTTAGCAAATTACTGCCTGTTGTCTGACCCATGGTGACTGATCGCTAAGTTTCAAGCTATTTTATAACTAGTTTAGTAATATTTATCACAATTTAAAAAACAGAAACACTGCATTAAGGTATGCAGTATATTATGGATGAGATGGCCTGAGATCCACCTGAACACACATCCACCTGAACATTTTTTTCCATATTTGAGTCATATTCAACAATGCTGTTACACTTTTGAGATATTTGGTATTTAATATATTATAAATTATGAACAGTCTTATTTTCAACTGTAGAAAATATAACATACAAACAGAGTCTGAACTGTATTCATGCTTTTCGATTGCTATATTACTGTATAATGTATGAAAATCTTTCAAAGAAAGCTACAAAATAGTGGGTAATAAATTGTGATTCCTGCCTTAGGAAGGTTAACAGAAAACTAAGATTCAAAGCCAGACACTGTACTTCCCATCTTTTAGACCTTCTAAAATGTAAATCGACTGTTACAAAGAGGATTAACTATTAGAATTGTACGACTGAAGTCCAACATTCAACCCTGCTCTTTATTCACCACCAGAGCAGACCAGGTGTCCAGAATCCTAATGCTTGGCTTTACAGTTGAGGTTTATATGGTCTGCATACTAAGCACAAGTCACCATTGTTTTCCAGCTTTAATTTATTGGTGGCCTTAACAACTGGCTATTTTACTGCTAATTGTACTTTAAATTGCTAATATAAAATCAAACAGCAATTGGGACTCTAAACACATACTTTCATGAAGTACAGTTATTTTAAAAAAATAAACTATTTATTTTACTTCACAACTGTTTATTTTAGCAGAGAATTAGATTTATGCTCAGAACCTTCAGGCTTTCTCACAGAAAATTACCTTGTGGTATTTTAGTTATGTTAATGGATTAAGCTTATCATTATTTTCTTAAGAAAGCTTTAGAAGATGTACTAGAATTGGGATGATGGTGTAAGAAAGTATTTTCAAAAGTTGCAATAATTGAATCACAGACATATCTGTGTCATTGCAAAATGAAGCCTTGGGCATTTGAGAATGTCCCCTCTTAGCACTTCTTGCAAAAACAGGCCCAAGTATTCCGACAAATTTCATTTTGGAAAATCTATCTTATCTACCAAAAGTCACCACGTGGTTTCAGTTTGTAGTTTAAAGTATATCTTGTCCTGGTGGCTGTGGGATAGAGCCAAGGGCTGGCAGGAAACAAGATGTCCAGCATGTCTGACCTCAGATCTGGATGTTATTCTGGTATAGTCTAGTCCATATCTTCTAAGAAGTAATTTCCACTTGGAGGAAGTGAATTTAAACTACATGGCTTGCCAGATATTTTGGGATCTGTCTTGCTGAAAGACACCATGAAATAATAATAGCTAGCTTGTATCCCTGGAGCTCAGAGCATTTTACAGATCTAGAAAGAGATGTCTCTTATTAGCCCATTTTTGAAGATAAAAAAACCTCAGGTTTAAAGAGCGTAAGTAAGTGACTTATCCTGTGTCACACTTGGCACCCCTTGCAAAGCTAGAGACAGACACTCAACCTCTCATTTCTGTCCTGAGAGACCATTGTTTTTCAGTAAAAACTGAAGGTCATCTTGATCTATACAAAATACAGGGGTTGGCACATAACTCAGAAACAAGATCCACTCTACAGAGTACAAGACTGCATGCCTACTCTTCCAGGGCCTGGCTTCATTTTTCCGCTTCAAAATACTGTCCAGGCAAAGTTGATGGAGTTTTTTTATTTCTCTGCATTTACCAAATGTGTGATTGCCCATGATGAAAGTATAATTTCTAATGTTATGGGACTGCAAGGTCAAAAAAATGTAGTGAGAACTATGGCAACCATATAGTCAACTCTTGGTTATGTGTGAGCAGTTATCTGGGTTGCTCTGGTCTCAATCTTGCCAAGCAAGCTTGAGTCCTTTTGGTATCAGAATGTCAAACAGTTGTGTTTCCATCCTGTGAAATATGGTCTTAAAAGTCTTCATGCTGTCAGGCACGGAATAGCCTGTGATGCTCCTAAAAGCAATGAAGCAGTTTAAAGTGCTTGGAGTAAAAGAATGAACAAAATGAAAATATAAACATAAAATTTAATGCTGAGAAAAAAAAATACTAAAACCAAATTATATCTCAGACTCACATCATAAAAGTTAAATCCTGGTTGCAAATGCCACTTGTAAAATTATAAATTTGTTACAAAATACTTTAGAAGGATATTTTAATGAAATAAAAACATTAAACTTGGTTTGAAATCTGTAAAAATTGGATGGGTTTTAATGTGTGATAAGCAGTAGATTTTAAATTCTTTGGGGAATATGTAAGCTCAAGTATGCTCTGCTTTTTAACTCCCAGAACTGAAATCCTCCCCAAATGCATTGTAATCTCTGTAATTTACTTGAATCAATTCACTCACTGCTGAAATGCAGTCCTCCCCCCTCAGCCCCCTGCTCCTTGAAGAGGCACACAGTAGTTGTTTCATACCATGAAGCAATTCATCGAAGAGTGGGATAAAATTGTAGGGTTACTTCAACAGACAGTAACCAGGCTGGATTTTCTTTTTTCTTTTAACCTTGGCAAAGACACAAAGGTAATAACCCTACTTTTAAGAATAGTGCTGTAAATATTTTCACTATTCAGATGAGGGCGAGGGTTTGATTTCATACTTCATTCGAGTGGTACCAGCAGCTATTGTGCTATAACGTTACTGAGACAGCATGTAAGATAATATCTAGCACAGAGAAACAACTATGAGCTGAAATGCTAACATGGCAGCAACAGCAGCAACACTTTTTTCAAGCTATGGCATACAACTATTGAACCTATTGGAATAATTTGAGAGACCTGTTTAGATTACAGACTGACAGAGGATTTGGTTAGTCTATGTAATACCTACAGCATTTTCTCCAATGAGAAAGGGTTGAGCAGCTGCAAGGTGATACTTTAAACTGTATTATCGGAAAATCAGTGTTAGGCTTGAAAAAAAGTTATTAATCATTCTTGCTGCTACTCCACTTTGAAAGCAAGAAGAATTAAATCATCATTATTTATAAACTGACAAACATAAACAGAGTACTGAAATCTTACTAAACTTTCTGTTTTCAAGATTCTTGGTTATTTGTCTTCAGAAATTTGATACCGTCATGTGACAGAGGCATGGCACAGCTCTACTTTGTGCACAGTCATTTTTTGTTGGTATCTAGAGCTGAATTAAGTTGTATTAAAAGCACCAATCTATGATTCTTTCCCATGTGTTTAACCAGTGATTCAACCTGCTAAGACTGAAAGATACATTTATTATATGAGTGCTTAATTTTAAACATCATATCCATATACCATATCTGCATATCATATGTCAAGAATTGTACCTTTTGTCAGCCTGTTCTACAGATTTGTGAGAAAAGATTAGACTGTCACTCTGGCTGCAGATATACATATTTATATTTTGACAGTGTTGTCACTTTTCCTGTTCTGTATTCCTTACTTTCACTCTGAAAACCTTAGAGGTAACTCAGCTGGTGTTTGGATTACTTGATAATAATTCATGTGTCTACATTATGTGGAAGAGATATCTGTCTTTATAATCTAGAGTAATCCACATTTATGTGATACTTCCCATTGGAGGAGAACTAAGTGCTTTTCAAAGATTTGTGAGCTGAGGTGAGGAAGACTTTTCAATTTTATTTTGTTAAAGAATAAGGCACAGAAAGACTGTATTTTCAAAACTGTCCCAAATAGCTGTGAATGGCTCATTTTTCAGAAAACTCACTTGAAATATTTATAGTGAGAACATGATGCTGAGCCTCTATCACATTGCTTTGTTTGAGTGGTAACTGTAGATGATCAGTCCTTTTGAAAATAAAAAAATAGCGCTCTCAAATGACCTATAAAAATGGTGGGCACTTTTGAAAATATTGAGCTATATTGTCGTAGTTTAACCCCAGTCGGCAACCAGGCACCACACAGCCACTCACTCACGCCCTGCCTCCCCGTGGGATGAGGGAGAGAATTAAAAAAAAAAAAAAAATCTCATGGGCTGAAATAAAGACAGTGTAATAGGATAGCAAAAGAAGAGAGTATAATAATAATAAAATAATATACAAAACAAGTGATGCACAATGCCATTGCTCACCACCCGCTGACCGATGCCCAGCCTGTCCCCAAGCAGTGATTCCCCCGGCCAGCTTCCCCCAAGTTTATATACTGAGCATGACATCATATGGTAGGAAATATCCCTTTGGTCAGTTTGGGTCAGCTGTCCTGGCTGTACCCCCTCCCAGCTTCTTGTGCACCTCCTCATCTTCTCGGTAGGGCATGAGAAACTGAAAAGTCCTTGACTTAGTATAAGCACTGCTTAGCAACAACTAAAAAAAATCGACATTATTCTAAATGCTAAATCCAAAACACAGCTCTATACCAGCTACTAGGAAGAAAATTAACTCTATCCTAGCCAAAACCAGGACATATAAGATATCTCAAATATAACAAAAGACTTGTGGGTCGAGATAAGGACAGGGAGATCACTCAGCAATTACTGTCACGGGCAAAACAGACTCGACTTGGGGAAAAATTGATTTAATTTATTGCCAATTAAATCAGAGTAAGACAATGAGAAATAAAACCAAATCTTAAAAACACCTTCCCCCCACCCCTTCCTTCTTCCTGGGCTCAACTTCACTCCCGAATTCTCTACCTCCTCCCCTCCCCGAGCAGCGCAGGGGGACAGGGAATGGGGGTTGCGGTCGGTTCATCACACATTGTCTCTGCCACTCCTTCCTCCTCCTTTGTGACATAGAATAAATCAAGCCACCTATGCTAGAGAACATAAAGAAATGCTAAGAAATAATCAATCCCAAGGCCTTTTTCCTCCTTTCACTATATTTTCCCCATCTGTAAAATGAGTAAAAGATACTGAGTTACTTCATGAAATACTTTGAAATCTGCAGATGGGAAGCACTACATGAGAACTAGGTATTATTTTTTATTATTATTAATGTTAGTAATATTGAGCAAAATCTACATTTTGGGAGAGTAGCTTACACACAGAAGTTTTGCAAATGTAGACACTCTATAGAGATGTAGATAAATGTAAATATACATGTCCTGGTTTCGGTTGGGATGGAGCTAATTTTCTTCCCAGTAGCTACTGTGTTTTGGATTTAGTATGAGATTTGGTGTGTCAAGAATGCTGATAATACACTGATGTTATTAGTTGCTGCTAAGCGATCAAGGACGTTTTCGAGCTTCCCAGGTTTTGCTAGTGTGCAGGTGCAAAAACCTGGGAGGGGTATAGCCAGTATAGTTGACCCAAACTGGCCAAAGAGAGTATTCCATAGCATAGACATCATGCCCAGTATGCAGTGGGGGTCGGCTGGTGGGCCGGGGGCCCTTTCGTTCGTACGTGCTTTCATTTCTTCAGCTGTTTGTTCCCTCGCTCGAACTCTCTGAAACTTATGGTTCCAAGATCACTGCTGGGGAAATTGCTGTTCGTTCCAAGATCACTCTTTCACTTTGTGATCCCTGTTCGGGATGGGCTGTATTGGTTGTTGGGTCGTTGGTCAGTGAGAAATTGTGCATCGTTCGTTTTATATATTCTATAATAATTTTATTATTATTATTACTATTACTATTATTATTATTATTATTATTATTATTATTATTATTATTTTCTGTCCTGGTAAACTGTTTTTATCTCAACCCATGAGTTTTCCATTGTTTCCGATTCTCCTCCCCATCCTGGGAAGTTACAGGAGATCTTGAGAATTTCTAATACCTTTGGGATGCTTGAACTGGCATACTCCTAGGAATGTGTCAGATCTTGCTTCAGATTAAACATCGGGGCAGATGTGGGTGTGGTGCAGCTGCTCCAGCCTCTGCTACAGGCACCGCAGCTACTCAAACCCCCGCTGCGGACACAGCTGCTACTCAAAGCCTGGAGATAGGCACTGCAGATGAACCCATGCCGATATCAGTTGCCTCTATACAAAAGAAGAAAAGCACAAAGAAATCAGTTCGCCTCACAGAAGATGAGGATGAACCAGGGACATCACAAGAACAGGGAGAGGCAGAAGCAGAGATAGTCACCCAACCCTGTCCTGGTTGCGGCTGGGATAGGGTTAATTTTCACCAGAAGCTGGCCGGGGTCTATTCTATACCATGTGACCGTCACGCTCACTATTTAGAGGGGGGGACTGGCGGGGGGGGGGGATCGCTGCTCGGGAGCGGGCTGGGCGTCGGGCTGCGGGCGGGAGCGACCTGTCCGGAAAGCACCGCTAACTACACGCTGTTGTTGTTATTTTTTTGCTTTTCTTCGTCCCAATTCTCTCCTCGTCCCACCGGGAGGGGGGGGTGAGCGAGCGACCGCGTGGCTCAGCCTCCGGCTGGGGCTAAACCACGACAGTCCTTTTTGGCGCCCAACGTGGGGCACGACAACAGCACTTTTGTATTAAGTGTGCTCTAACTGTAGTAATTACTAAGTGACAAGCTCCTGCACAGGTCAAAAAAAAAAAAAAAAGTTTGCTGGCTGCGTTGTTTATCTCTTGACTTTTGGCAACATGTTAATGCGAATGTGGTTTGTTCTGGCACTGACGGTCTCACTGTGCTGGGGGAGCTATCTGGTGGAGAGGATGAGGGAATACATCATCTCCCTCTCCCTACCCAGGGTTAATGTGGACAGGCTTATTACACAGGCTCCTGAGGTCCTTACTCACCCTTGTGTGAACTGCTTGGTATTACTTACTAATATTGTTGGCATATTATGGGGTTTGTGGAATCTGGTCTCGTCCTGGTGGAAGAGAAGACAACTTTTGGGTGAGGCTATATTGAAGCGTGACCTGAGGCAGCTGGTCCCAGGGTGGCAGGGTGTGTGGAAGGACTTGGGCAGGTTCCTAGGGTGGTTAACACCTCCCATAGCCTGGGACTTTACACCTGAACAAGTGAGCAACCCTACCAAACTGACACGCCACCTGATGGAAGGGTGCCTTGCCTATCCCAATGAGAACCACCAGCTTCTAGCGTTGTACTGGGGCCTGGCTTGTGCCTATCGAGCCGCAGTTCAGCATTCCCAGAGGACTCCGGTTGAGGCAGGGACCCAAACTGCACCTGAGGACACCATGGTTGAGATAGGGACCCAAACACCACCACCAACTACAGTAATTGCCCCAGTAGTTAAAAAGAAGCAATGGACAAGGAGGACAACGGGTCCATATCCTCGATTAGTAAGGGAGGAGGAAGAAGAGGAAGGGTTTGATCACGAAGCTGGTCCTTCGACAAAGCCATTGGAGGAAGGAGTGAGAGAATTCCGACAGGAAGCGGAAACTACCCGGTCCCTGACCTCAGCAGAACTTCGAGACATGCGGAAAGATTACAGCCGCCAGCCAGGTGAGCGGATTGCTGTCTGGCTGCTCCGATGCTGGGATAGCGGGGCCGACAGTCAGCACTTGGAAGGCAAGGAAGCCCAACAGCTGGGATCCCTTGCTAGGAACCGGGGAATTGAGAGAGGAATTGGAAGAGAGGCAGCAATTTGCAGTCTCTGGAGACGGCTCCTCTCAAGTGTGAGGGCAAGGTATCCATTCAAGGAAGATCTTGTGAACTCCCCAGG
The DNA here is from genome assembly GCA_009819775.1 of Phoenicopterus ruber ruber. Lineage (NCBI taxonomy): Eukaryota > Metazoa > Chordata > Aves > Phoenicopteriformes > Phoenicopteridae > Phoenicopterus > Phoenicopterus ruber. Next base: position 25,298,624 of record CM020247.1, read on the forward strand.
GAAGTGGACCACTGCAGATGAAGGCATCCAGTACCTGAGAGAATTAGCGGTACTGGAAGTCATCTACAGGGATCTAGACAATGATGAGGTCTCCAAAGATCCAGAGGATGTCCTGTGCACACGGGCTATGTGGAGGAAGGTGATTCAGAGCGCCCCAGCGTGTAGGTGACCCGTTTTGCGACAGGTTAGAGCTGATTAAAACAGCAGTACAGTAAAGGTCAACGAAGGGACACAGCAAGGTAATAGAGCTGAATTGAAACAGCAGTGCTGCAAAGGTCAATGAAGGGACACAGTAAGGTAAACAAGAGTAACCAGAAGCAGTCAGAACCAGAAAGAAGTTTGTTGTTACACTAGAGAATTTCTTTGTTATGTTTAAGTGCACAAATTTAGAAATGTTTAAACAGGTGTTAGAGCACATGTAGTAGATAAGGAAGCTTTATAAACCCCTGTAAGTGTGCATTAAAGGGTCTCCGCTTTCCACCTATGCCAGAGTCCGTGCCTTCATTCCCTCAAATGGTGACCCCGACGTGATGGGGTAAATCAACGCTGCACGAGCGTCCGAAAAAGCAACGCTGCATAAGCGTCCAGTAAAGCAACGCGGAGCGTCCGGAGGGAACCCAGCCGAACGAATCAAGCTAGCAGCTGGACTGCGGCTTCCACCCCGGGACATCGCCTGAAAAACAGGTGAGCGGCTGGGCATTTATAATGGGAACTAATATTTCTGCGGAAGAAGAAGCTATAGTTAAGTTATTAACGCACCTTTTGACAAAAAGGGGAGTAAAGTATGACCCTTATAAAATCAAACTGTTGCTGAAGTTTTTGCAAAAGCAAGGAGCCCCCTCTACTGTCTCTGCTGTGTTTGATGTAAAGACGTGGGAGCAGGCAGGAAAAACGATATGGGAAGTAGTCTCTAAAGGGAATACAGCTGCCGTTGAAATTTTGACTACATGGCATTTAATAATTGAGACTTTAAGATCGTGGGAGGCGGAAAAGAAGGTTCAAAGTGCTGCCGTTCAATCAGTACTCACACCTGATTCGCGCTCAGAGACAGAAAAGACATCGGATGAGGGAGATTTGATAGATTTAAAGAAAACTGAGATACTACCGACAAAACCCGATCCAATGATCCCCTCGGCTCCTGCACGAACCTCCGCCCCTATTCCGGAGAGGGTCGGAGAGTTCAACCCACGGGCACGATGGGAACAAGTGCGCCGGGAAGCATTAAAGGAGGGAGATCCAATAGGATTAGCCCTCCCCGCGCGGCGCGGACCGGAGCAGCCTCCCCTCCCCTGGCTGCCATGGCTCTCTAAGGCCGGTATCGGGAGCGGAGAGCGGAGCTCAGCGAGCAGGGAGCAGCCCCCCACGGCCGGCCTCAGTCACCATCACACCGCGGGAGGCGGAGCGAACAGCCAGTCACCACCACCGTCCGCACCGAACAGCCGCCGCCGCCCGCCGCCGAAGGAAAAAAAAAAAAAAAAAAGAAAAAAGAAAAAAAAAAATTATACATGCATTTTATTGATAGACTACGGGACTCTTTAAATAAGCAGCTTGATAACCGTGAAGCAAAAGAAGCCTTAATGTTAAAATTAGCTGTGGAAAATGCGAACACGGACTGTAAAAAATACTCCAGGCGATGCCGGTGAACACTACAACATCACACCGCCGCGGTAGCTGGAGCTTTTGCAGCAGCTCTGCAAATCGGAGGCAATCGTTGCTGTCGCTGCCCCCCCCGCCCCCCCTCGACCTGTCCCCGCTGAAGGGATGGCACTGCGCGTGCGCAACTGGGACGAGTTAAAGGGAGCGAACTCATTTTAATAACGACCGCCTTTGCGAACTCATTTTAATAAAGACCGCCTTTTCGGGGAAAGGTGATGAATATGTATAGACGTATGATGAATATGTAACATTTTGCTGACTAACTGGAGTGATAATTGTGTGTCTTGTTTGTAAATGCCCAGGTATTTTATGTTAAAGGTACTTTATGGTACTTTACGGTACTTTACGGTATTTTGTGGTATTTTGTGGTGTTTTATGCTAAAAGCATTTGTTTTGTGGGTGTGTGTATTTTATGTTAAAAGCATTTGTGGATATTTTATGTTAAAAACATTTGTGTGTGTTGTGGGTGTGTGTGTTTGAGACGCGGCGCCGCTGTGAAGCGAGTGAGTCCTGATTTGTGGTTCTGTAACTCTGTGTGGGTCCTGTTGAAGAAAAAAAAAAAAAAAAGAAAAAAAAAAGAAAAAAAAAGAAAAAAAAGAAAAAAAAAAAAGAGGTATTGGATTATCCCAGAGATTTGGGACGTTTGGGAATGAAAACGAAGCACAATAGCTAATAAGAAACAATCTAGAAAATAAGCATAAGGAGTCAGAAGAGATGGGTAACACTCAGAATAAGGGTATTTTAAAGAAAAGCCCCCTTGGTCGTATATTGACACATTGGAGGGATGTTGTTGGAACCGGGGGTACAGAGAATAAGAAGACTCTCATTAAATATTGTAATCAATGGTGGCTGATTTATAAGCTGGAAGATGGAACTAAGTGGCCACTTAATGGGTTAGTTCCACTTCATGGGTCAATTGATTATAACACTATCTTGCAATTAATGTTGTTTTTAAGGAGAGAAGGAAAATGGGATGAAGTGTCATATGCAGATATGTTTTTCACCCTCCGAAATCACCCGGAGTGGCAAAGGGACTGTGGAATGGTGCTGCCACAGGACCCTATGGTACTCGCCCTCGAGCGGGAAAATAACAAAGAACTTAAAGGTAAACTGAAGCGGTGTTGCTCGGCATGTAGTATCGGACAAAGGTGTACTAAAATAGATAAATTCACCGGGCATCAGAACAAGATCTAACTGATTTGCTTAAGCCTCCCCCTCGATCACAGAAACAGAATGTATGACTGAGATGGAAAAACAATTAATTTTTAAAAAAATCTGCAGGGGATTTGGCTAAGGACCATATCCTTTGATAACCTGGGGGCGAGGATATGCTTGCGTTTCCACAGGACGAGGACCACGATGGGTACCAGCCCGTGGTGTGCAGCCTTGGTTGGGATCATCATCCTCTACTGTTGCGGTTTCAGTGCCTCATGGATCTCCATCCAACCTAGAGCAAACATCTGGGTCACACTTGCCAACATGACGGGACAGAACCACATGTGCCTCTCGATGGCCAGCGCAGCCAACCCGTTTACGACATGTTTAGTTGGAATTTCCGCTTTCAGACAAGGAAGTTGTGACTGTTGTTAATAATACTTCAGTAGGGCATCATATTATGTCTAAATGGAATGTTAATTTGATGGGAAATGCTAGTAAGGAAGCGGTAACCAACTGGGATGGCCGGGCCAACTATTTGCCGGTAGTTCCATTGGGGCCGCAAGAATTAGATATTTTGGGAAGTGTGAGTGCCTATGCCTGTCTAAGCTTTAATTATACTGGACGTGATAACACCGTAATTGATGTACCAGCAAGTTTATCCGTCTATAAGAACGCATCTGTGTGGTGTAATTATACCACCTCTAAAATATCTAAGTCTTCAAACAAACCTTTAGCCTTGCCGGCCGGTGTGTTTCTCATCTGTGGGGACCGGGCTTGGCAAGGTGTTCCTTCTCATGTTGCAGAAGGCCCTTGTACTCTGGGCCGCATAATGTTATTAACACCAAACACGTCCATGATTTTAAATATTAACAGACTTCATGGGCGATCAAAACGATCAGTGAATCATTATCGAGACGATTGTAAGGACAATGTGGATTTTTGGGAGGCAGATAAGATTATCGTAGCCTCAATCTTAGCACCTGGTGTCGCTGCCACAAAAGCCCTTGTGACACTTAATAAATTAGGATGTTGGCTTGCTAAGCAAAACAATGCCACATCAAAAGCTTTAAGTGCTTTGCTGGTAGATACAGATTCTATTAGGCACGCCATTTTGCAAAATAGAGCAGCTATAGATTTTTTGTTATTAGCACAGGGACATGGATGTGAAGAGTTTGAAGGCATGTGTTGTATGAATTTAAGCGATAACTCTCAAACAGTATTTCAACAGATAAAGAAATTGAAAGAGCTATCTGAACAATTAACCACAAGCTCAGTAGGATTAGAATCTTGGCTGAAAGGGTTAGGATTAACAGGATGGTTAGTAGAATTAGCGAAAGGAGGACTTGTTTTGCTCATTGTATTAGTCACAATTATTATTGTAGTGCCTTGTCTGTTGCAGTGTTTGCTAAAAATGATTGAACATTCAATGCACTCTATTTGGCTTGTAAAAACAAAGAAAGGGGGAATTGTAGGTGACCCGTTTTGCGACAGGTTAGAGCTGATTAAAACAGCAGTACAGTAAAGGTCAACGAAGGGACACAGCAAGGTAATAGAGCTGAATTGAAACAGCAGTGCTGCAAAGGTCAATGAAGGGACACAGTAAGGTAAACAAGAGTAACCAGAAGCAGTCAGAACCAGAAAGAAGTTTGTTGTTACACTAAAGAATTTCTTTGTTATGTTTAAGTGCACAAATTTAGAAATGTTTAAACAGGTGTTAGAGCACATGTAGTAGATAAGGAAGCTTTATAAACCCCTGTAAGTGTGCATTAAAGGGTCTCCGCTTTCCACCTATGCCGGAGTCCGTGCCTTCATTCCCTCACCAGCGTCATATTCTAACAGCCTGGCAGCGATGTACTGCCCGGATATTGATACACCAACTGTGGAGAGAGTGTCGTCTTGGCTCCAAAACTTTGAAGAAAATCTCTGTACCTCCTCATCCCTACGGGCCAGTGCCTTGACTATCAGGAATGCCCCAAGAAATCAGTCCTCTCCTGCCTCAGCCAGAGGGAAAGGGAGCCCCAGACGCACGCCGCGTGGAGCACTCTGGTTCTTCCTGCGTGACCAGGGGGAGGACATGAGGAAGTGGGACGGTGAACCCACCTTTAAGCTGGAAGCCCGTGTACGTGAACTGAGAGGGAAGACAGCTGTTAAGAAGGGGCCACCCAGGAAGTCTGTCAGCAGAGTTGCTGTAGAGATGCACGAAGGCAATCAGCGATTTCCCAAACAGAGAAGAACTGAAATCACCTCCCTTGATCCTGAGGAGGGGCCTTCTGGTCTGGCGCTGCAAGGGTCAGACAGGGAATACTCTGACGAGGAACAGGAATAGAGGGTCCCTGCCTTCGGCCAGGAGGAGGAAAGGGATGACCGTGTATACTGGACTGTGTGGGTTCGATGGCCTGGCACATCAAACCCACAGAAGTATAGGGCTTTAGTAGACACAGGTGCACAATGTAGTCTGATGCCATCAGAGCATAGGGGCACGAAACCCATCTGGATCTCAGGAGTGACTGGGGGATGCCAAGAATTGTCAGTATTGGAGGCTGAGGTGAGCTTAACAGGGGACAAGTGGGAAAAGCACCCCATTGTGACCGGCCCTGAGGCCCCTTGTATCCTTGGCATAGACTACCTCAGGAGAGGGTACTTTAAGGACCCAAAGGGATACCGATGGGCTTTTGGTGTAGCCACGGTGAATGCAGAGAAGACCAAACAGCTATCTACCCTGCCTGGCCTCTCAGAAGATCCCTGCGTTGTGGGATTGCTGCAAGCTGAAGAACAGAAGGTACCAATTGCTACCAGGATGGTGCACCGGCAGCAATATCGCACTAACAGAGACTCCCTGGCTCCCATCCGTGAGCTGATTCATCAAGTGGAGAGCCAAGGAGTCATCAGTAAGACTCATTCACCTTTTAATAGTCCTATATGGCCAGTACGGAAATCTAATGGGGAATGGAGACTAACAGTGGACTACCGTGGCCTGAATGAAGTCACGCCACCACGGAGCGCTGCCGTGCTGGACATGCTAGAACTTCAGTATGAACTGGAGTCCAAGGCAGCCAAGTGGTATGCCACCATTGATATTGCCAATGCGTTCTTCTCCATCCCTTTGGCAGCAGAGTGCAGGCCACAGTTTACTTTTACTTGGAGGGGCATCCAGTACACCTGGAATCGACTGCCCCAGGGGTGGAAACACAGCCCTACCATTTGCCATGGACTGATCCAGACTGCACTGGAAAAGGGTGGAGCTCCAGAACACCTGCAATGCATTGATGACATCATTGTGTGGGGCAACACAGCAGCAGAGGTTTTTGAGAAAGGGGAAAAAATTCTTCTGAGAGCTGGCTTTGCCATAAAACGAGGGAAGGTCAAAGGACCTGCACAGGAGATCCAGTTCCTAGGAATAAAATGGCAAGATGGACGTCGTCAGATTCCAACAGATGTGATCAACAAAATAGTAGCTATGTCTCCACCAGCTAACAAAAAGGAGACCCAAGCTTTCTTAGGCGTTGTGGGTTTTTGGAGAATGCATATTCCAAATTACAGTTCTATTGTAAGCCCTCTCTATCACGTGACCCGAAAGAAGAATGATTTCACATGGGGCCCTGAGCAACGACAAGCCTTTGAACAAATTAAACAGGAGATAGTTCATGCAGTAGCCCTTGGGCCAGTCCGGGCAGGGCAAGATGTTAAAAATGTGCTCTACACCGCAGCCGGAGAGAACGGCCCTACCTGGAGCCTCTGGCAGAAAGCACCAGGGGAGACTCGAGGTCGACCCCTGGGGTTTTGGAGACGGGGATAGAGAGGATCTGAGGCCCGCTACACTCCAACTGAAAAAGAGATTTTGGCAGCATATGAAGGGGTTGGAGCTGCTTCGGAGTTGGTTGGTACTGAAGCACAGCTCCTCCTGGCCCCCCGACTGCCAGTGCTGGGCGGGATGTTCAAAGGGAGAGTCCCCTCTACACATCATGCCACCGATGCTACATGGAGCAAGTGGGTCGCACTGATCACACAACGAGCTCGAATAGGAAACCCCAGTCGCCCAGGAATCTTGGAAGTGATCACGGACTGGCCAGAAGGCAAAGATTTTGGATTGTCACCAGAGGAAGAGGTGACGCGTGCTGAAGAGGCCCCACCATATAATGAACTACCAGAAAATGAGAAGGAATATGCCCTGTTCACTGATGGGTCCTGTTGTATTGTGAGAAAGCATCGAAGGTGGAAAGCTGCTGTGTGGAGTCCTACACGACGAGTTGCAGAAGCCACTGAAGGACAAGGTGAATCGAGTCAGTTTGCAGAGGTGAAAGCCATCCAGCTGGCTTTAGATATTGCCAAGCGAGAGAAGTGGCCAGTGCTCTATCTCTATACCGACTCCTGGATGGTGGCGAATCCTCTGTGGGGGTGGTTACAGCAATGGAAGCAGAGCAACTGGCAGCGCAGAGGCAAACCCATCTGGGCTGCCACATTGTGGCAAGATATTGCTGCCCAGCTAGAGAAGCTGGTTATAAAAGTACGTCATGTAGATGCCCACGTACCTAAGAGTCGGGCCACTGAGGAACATCAAAACAACCAGCAGGTGGATCAGGCTGCTAGGATTGAAGTGGCACAGGTGGATCTGGACTGGCAACATAAGGGTGAACTATTCCTAGCTGGGTGGGCCCATGACACCTCAGGCCATCAGGGAAGAGATGCAACATACAGATGGGCTCGTGACCGAGGGGTGGACTTGACCATAGACACTATCGCACAGGTTATCCATGAGTGTGAAACATGTGCTGCAATCAAGCAAGCCAAGCGGTCAAAGCCTCTTTGGTTTGGAGGATGATGGCTGAAATAGAAATATGGGGAGGCCTGGCAGATTGATTCTATCCCACTCCCACAGACCCGCCACGGCAAGCGCCATGTCCTCACAATGGTGGAAGCAACCACCGGGTGGCTGGAAACATATCCCGTGTCCCACGCCACTGCCCGGAACACTATCCTGGGCCTTGAAAAGCAAGTCTTATGGCGACATGGCACCCCAGAAAGGATTGAGTCAGACAATGGGACTCATTTCCGAAGCAACCTCCTAGACCCCTGGGCCAAAGAGCATGGCATTGAGTGGGTGTATCACATCCCCTATCATGCACCAGCCTCTGGGAAAATTGAACGATACAATGGACTACTGAAAACTACCCTGAGAGCAATGGGTGGTGGGACCTTCAAACATTGGGATACACATTTAGCAAAAGCCACCTGGTTAGTTAACCCTAGAGGATCCACCAATCGAGCTGGCCCTGCCCAATCAAAGCCTTTACATACTGTAGAAGGAGATAAAGTTCCTGTAGTGCACATGAAGAATATGTTAGGGAAGACAGTCTGGGTTACTCCTGCCTCGGGCAAAGGCAAACCCATCCGTGGGATTGTTTTTGCTCAAGGACCTGGGTGCACTTGGTGGGTGATGCGAAAGGATGGGGAAGTCCGATGTGTACCTCGAGGGGATTTGATTTTGGGTGAGAATAGTCAATGAATGAACTATTGATAAAACTGAGCAAAGTGCAGCAGTAATGGAAGCAGAACTGGCTTTAGCAACTGGCGCCCAGCAACTTCCTCAAGAGATCGGCATCTTCAACCCACAGACCGTGGACATGATGCAGCAGCCGAGCCAGATACCGTGACTGCAAGTTCCAGATGCAACAATCCAACACTACACACCATCCTCCCACTGCGTCCAGCGTCACCTGCCACACCACACCGAGACCCAGCCCTGTTTCGCCGACTGAGCAAACTCCACATCATCTCTCCTGCCCCAAGAGACTATTATGACAGATGGAGCCTGAAGTCATGGACTAAATGAACTCAATGGACACTTCAAAGGGATGGTCCATAGACTAAGGGAATGATGTCTGTGTGTGTATCTATATATATATATATAACAGGAAAAGTGGTGGTGATTAATTGGAAAGTGTAGGATCTGAGCGTGACATATATGGTATAGAATAAGGGGTGGATAATGTCCTGGTTGCGGCTGGGATAGGGTTAATTTTCACCAGAAGCTGGCCGGGGTCTATTCTATACCATGTGACCGTCACGCTCACTATTTAGAGGGGGGGACTGGCGGGGGGGGATCGCTGCTCGGGAGCGGGCTGGGCGTCGGGCTGCGGGCGGGAGCAACCTGTCCGGAAAGCACCGCTAAGTACACGCTGTTGTTGTTATTTTTTTGCTTTTCTTCGTCCCAATTCTCTCGTCGTCCCACCGGGAGGGGGGGGTGAGCGAGCGACCGTGTGGCTCAGCCTCCGGCTGGGGCTAAACCACGACAAACCCCTATCCCTGACTGAGCTGTGAGATGTCCGAAAAGATTACAGCTGTAATCAAGGTGAGCAGCTTGTCACCTGGCTGCTCTGATGCTGGGACAACGGGGCCAGTAGCCTGGAACTAGAGGGCAGGGAAGCCAGGCATCTGGGATCCTTGTCTAGGGAAGTGGCCATTGACAGGGTGATTGGAAGAGAGCCAGAAGCCCGCGGTCTCTGGAGGAGACTCCTGTCAGGTGTGAGGGACAGGTATTTCTTTAAGGAAGATATTATATGCCACCCAGGCAAGTGGACCGCCATGGAGAGACGTATCTAGTACCTGAGGCAATTAGTGGTGTGGGAGTTGATTTATCATGACTTGGATGACCTGCAGACATCCATAGATCCAGATGAAATCGAATGTACCTGTCCCATGTGGCAGAAGTTTGTACAGCGTGCACCATCGTTGTATGCCAACTCATTGGCAACAACGGGTTGGAAAGACGATGAAGCACCACTGGTGCGTGCAGTGGCTAACCAACTCTGACGGTATGAAGACAATCTCTCTTCCTCCCTATGGACCCATGTCTCAGCTGTGGAAAGTCTGTCCGAAAGATCCGAGAACCAGTACGAAAAACTATGCCAGGAGATTCGGCAACTCAAAGAGGATAGGTCCTACTTGCCACCTGTATGGAGCAGTATCTCAGCTATTAGGAGAAAATCTTCCCCTGCTCAAGAGACACGGTACACGCAGCAAGGTACCCTGTGGTTTTACCTCCGTGACCATGGAGAGGACATGAGGAAGTGGGATGGGAAACCCACCTTGACCCTAGAGGCAAGGGTACGTGAGTTGCAAAGGAAAATGATCACAAATAAGGGTTCAAGGAAAATTGCTGCTCCAGTCTCCAGTGGGCAGTTCCCCAGATGGGGTAGAAGGGCTTCTGATTAGTATTTTCAAGAAGTGAGTAACAAGGATGAGATTCGACCCCATGTGTCCCGCACGAGCCCATTTGTTGATAGTGGGTACTATAATCAGAATTAGAGGGGCCCTGCCTCCAGCCAGGTGGAGGAGAGGGACAACTGAGTTTACTGGACTGTGTGGATTCGATGGCCTGGCACATCAGCCCCCCAGAAGTACAAGGCTCTAGTGGACACTGGTGCGCAGTGTACCCTAATGCCATCAAACTATAAAGGGGCAGAACCCATTTGTATTTCTGGAGTGACAGGGGGGTCCCAAGAGTTAACTCTAGCGGAGGCTGAAGGGAGTCTAACTGGGAATGAGTGGCAAAGGCACCCCATTGTGACTAGCCCAGATGCTCCGTGCATCCTTGGCATAGACTACCTCAGGAGAGGGTATTTCAAGGACCCAAAAGGGTACCAGTGGGCTTTTGGTATAGCTGCCTTGGAGACAGAAGAAATTAAGCAGCTGTCCACCTTGCCTGGTGTCTCAGAGCTCCCTTCCATTCTGGGGTTGCTGAGGGTCAAAGAACAACAGGTACCAATCGCTACCACAATGGTGCACTGGTGGCAATATCGCACCAACCGAGACTCCCTGATCCCCATCCACAAACTGATTCGTCGACTGGAAAGCCAAGGAGTGATCAGCAAGACTCGCTCACACTTTAATAGTCCCATATGGCCAGTATGGAAATCTAACGGAGAATGGAGATTAATGGTGGACTATCGTGGCCTGAATGAAGTTAGGCCACCACTGAGTGCTGCCGTGCCAGACATGCTAGAACTTCAACATGAACTGGAATCAAAAGCAGCCAAGTGGTATGCCACAACTGATATCACTAATGCATTTTTCTCAGTCCCTTTGGCAGCAGAGTGCAGGCCAATTTGCTTTCACTTGGAGGGGCATCCAGTACACCTGGAATTGACTGCCCCAGGGGTGGAAACGCAGCCCTACCACTTCTGAGAGCCAGTTTTGCCATAAAATGAAGTAAGCTCAAGGGACCTGCACAGGAGATCCAGTGTTTAGGAATAAAACGGCAAGATGGACGTTGTCAGATCCCAATGGATGTGATCCATTGGTTCCATTAGGGTTTTGGAGTTGGGGGTACAGAGGATTGCACAGCTTATCCATGAATGTGACACATGCACTGCAATCAAGCAAGTCAAGCAATTAAAGCCTCTCAGGTATGGAGGACGATGGCTGAAATATAAATATGGGGAGGCCTGGCAGATTGACTATATCACACTCCCACAGACCCGCCAAGGCAAGCACCATGTCCTCACAATGGTGGAAGCAACCACCGGATGGCTGGAAACATATCCCGTGCCCCATGCCACCACCTAGTACACTGTCCTGGGCCTTGAGAAACAAGTCTTATGGCAACATGGCACCCCAGAAAGAATTGAGTCAGACAACGGGACTCATTTCCGAAGCAACCTCCTAGACCCCTGGGCCAAAGAGCATGGCATTGAGTGGGTGTATCACATCCCCTATCATGCACCAGCCTCTGGTAAAATTGAATGGTACAATGGACTGTTAAAAACTACACTGAAAGCAATGGGTGGTGGGACCTTAAAAAACTGGGATACACACTTAGCAAAGGCCACCTGGTTAGTCAACACTAGGGAATCCACCAATCGAGCTGGCCCTGCCCAGTCAAAGCTTTTACGTACTGCAGAAGGAGATAAAGTCCCTATGGTGCACATAAAAAATATGCTGGGGAAGACAGTCTGGGTTATTCCTGCCTCAGGCAAAGGCAAACCCATCCGTGGGATTGCTTTTGCTCAAGGACCTGGGTGCACTTGGTGGGTGATGCGGGAGGATGGAGAAGTCCGATGTGTACCTCAAGGAGATTTGATTTTAGGTGAAAATAATAATTTGAAAATAATTTGAACTGTATGATGTTAATCACTATAATATACTGTATGTCATTATTTCTATAGTTGTGTTCTGTGTCAAAGGTATTACAGTAAGAATCACCCGGATAAATGAAGAATGAACTTTGATGAGACTGGACAAAGTGCAGCAGTGATGGAATCAGAACTGGCTTCAGCAACTGGCACCCAGTTGAGATCGACATCTGCAACCTGCAGACTGTGGACAAGATACACCAGCCGTGCCAGATACACCAGCTATAAGCTCCATATACAGGATGCAACAATATAACACTGCACACCATCTCTCCTGCCCTGAAAGACTGTTAAGACAGATGGAACCCAAAATCATGGACTAAATGAGTTCAGCAGACATTTTGGAGGTATGCTCCATGGACTAAGGGAATAATATCTGTGTGTATATATACCAAAGACAGAAAAAGTGGCAGTGATTAATTGGAAAGTGTGAAACGTGAGCATGACCTGAGTACTGCGTCCCGCTCTGGAGTCCTCAGCACAAGAAAGACATGGGGGTTGGGGACATAAAGACAGGGAGGTGAGGAGGAGAATCGGAGAGAAAGGAAAACTCATGGGTTGAGATAAAAGCAGTTCACCAGGACAGCAAAGGGGAAAAAAATAATAATTGTATTATGTATTAATAATGATAATTATATCAATAATAAAATGTAAGGATAATAGAATATATAAAACAAATGATGCACAATTTCTCACTGACCGACAACCCGACAACCGATACAGCCCATCCTGAGCAGCAATCACGGAACAGGAATATTCCCCAGCAGGGATCTCGGAACAGCAAGTTCCAGAGAGAGCAAGTGAGGGAACAAACAGCCGAACGAATGAATGAAAAGGCCCGAACGAATGAAAAGAGGAAACTGGCCCACTGGCCGACCCCCACTTATACTGGGCATGACGTCTATGCTATGGAATACTCTCTTTGGCCAGTTTGGGTCAACTATACTGGCTATACCCCTCCCAGGTTTTTGCACCTGCACACTAGCAAAACCTGGGAAGCTCAAAAACATCCTTGATCACTTAGCAGCAACTAATAACATCAGTGTATTATCAACATTCTTCACATACCAAATCCAAAACACAGTAGTTACTGGAAAGAAAATTATCTCCATCCCAACCGAAACCAGGGCAGTAAGTATTTGACAAACTGAGCTTATTGCAGCATTCTTTCAAACTCTAATAGGAGACAGGATTCTGGATATGTGATGAAAGGCATTCAACAGCCTGAAAAGACATGCCTGAAAATTTAAAACCTTAGAAAAACATTTACAATAATCTGGATAATGCACACAATACACATATACTTTTTCACTGTACATGTGTCCCTTGACATCACTCTTTGCCTTAAGAATTGAAAATGAAGGCCTAACAAATGTTTCCAGATTTCCATAGACAATGCTGCCTTCCAGTAGACATAGGTTTAACTGTACTTACAACATTCCAGGAAAATTCTTTTTATATCTTTTTCCTTTGTTCAGACATCAAAACTCTTTATTTAGTCCAACCTACCTTTCACCAGAAGCAATTTGTGTTTTCATGTCTGACCTACAGAATAAAATACTACATGCTATAGCAGTGAAATGATTAATACTGATCTCTACAGCAGAGCATAAAACAAAACTGTAGTATCTCTTCATATGAATGTTAATGTATTAATACATTTTAAAATATTGTAGTTCTTCAAGTTGAAAACATCTTGCATAATACATTTTCTTAGGGGTTTTGGGTTTTTGCTTTGGTGTCTTGCTTTTACATATTTGGAGAAAAGAAATGAAGTAATCACTTGGGTCATAAGTAATTTCATGTCCATTCTCTTGTCTAATTCTCTCCAGGATGACACTAATCCATAGACAGTGCACATGAAAATGTAGCCTATCAAGTTAGTGCATAAAACAGAAATCAATCCATACCCTTTACTGGAACTGGAAGCTATAAATTCTGTGAAGACTCAACTGTGACTTTGTTACAAGTTTCAAGTTGTTGGCTACTGTGCAGGTATGCTGCCTCTGGACCACACCTGAAATCAAAATATAAATCAAAATATTGTAATTCGATCACTAGGTTTCCTCCATTCAATTTCTTTAAAGATGTCAAAACCACTACCCTTACAATACATACCAACAGAAGGATGGGGATGTCCTACAATAAACTTTGCTGCACTAGCATTTTAGTAAATGAACAATAGTGACAAGTGTTAGCAGAATTTATGTCCTCCAGCAATACAAAATCAATAATTTACACTTACTGCCTATTAGTTATCCAAGTAGTCAGAGATTACATTTTTATATGTTATATTAAGTGCAAGTCACATTTGTGGATTTTGGGCACCTCTCTGATGGAAAAGTTTTACAGAATTGTATATTCTTGTAGAAGGCCTTGAAAGCATGGATATATATGGATGCAAAAAAGGACAAGCAAGGTATATAGGAAAAGTAAATTCATCTTTATTAGACCAACTGATAAGGTTGGAAAAAACAGACAAGTGTTATCATTTGTTATCCTTTGTTACTTTGTGTTTACTTATTTTGAAATTATTTTTATAGAACTATATCTGTTTCACCCTACTAAATTGGACGATTTTCCCCTTACGGTTTCTCTTTTAAATAACTGGGCAATGTCAGCCTTATGATTGATTTCTTCAATAATTTTGTATGTAAGATTTTCATGTCAGCAGCAGGAAAAAAACTGGGACAGAACCAATCTCCAAATCTAGCACTAGCACTTGATATTAATTTTCAGATTAGCGGAACAGATAGGCTCAGCTTCTCTTTTTTTGATGGAGTTAATTCTGAGAGTGGTAGCTCTTGTTCCTGGAATACTATAATCATTTGTTGTTCCTTTTAAAATACACTTCCATTCAGACATATTTGTCTGCATTTTACTGGTAAAGAGAGCACAAGAATCCACAAAGAGTTTGCGCAGCAGTTCGCATGGGGAGGGCCCTGCAGCCTACTTATAGTCCCACAGCCCAGGGAAGCGCTCTCGGTCTCTGCCACAATGGTGGGCACTCGCCTCAGAGCTAAAACCAGTGCTCCTACGGTGAAAGCCCCCGAGATGGCTGATGCATCCTGCCAGACAGATCTGGTAAGGAAGGAAATCTCAGTACGGGCGGGAGGTTGCAGCAAGCGCCCTCACCCTTCTCCTGATGAAAAGGTAAGTTCCTGCACAAGGTGTGCACAGGTCGATGAACTATTACGTCAGGTGGCTGAGCTGCAGGAAACAGTTAAAAGACTGTGCAGTATCAGAGGATCTGAAACAGAGATAGATAGGTGGTTTCATAACCACACTCCTGCACCAGACACCACTGAGAATGAGACACCTTGGACCCGAGTAACCCACAAAAGCAGGGCTCCACTTCAGTCCCTGCCCTCCGGTATCACAACCAAAAACAGATACGAAGCTTTAACAGCTGTAGACACCCACGAGCAAGGTGGGCAAGGAGAAACTACTCCAGTGGCACATGGCGGATACCGCAAAAAGGAACGATGAGTGCTCGTAGTGGGGGACTCTCTGTTAAGGGGCACTGAGGCGCCCATCTGCCAACCTGACAGGGAGGCACGAGAGGTGTGCTGCCTTCCGGGAGCTAAGGTCTGAGATGTTGCCGAGAGGGTGCCGCGACTTGTCAGGAGCATGGACTACTATCCGCTGCAATTCTTTCATGTAGGCATGAATGACGCCACAAGCAGGAACCTGGGCAAAATCAAGAAAGACTTTAAAGCCCTGGGGGAGCAAGTGAAAAATATTGGTGCCCAGGTTATCTTTTCCACCATTTTACCAGTGGGAGGAGAGTGGGTGACCAGAAACAGGTGCATAATGCATATCAACTCCTGGCTTCGTGGCTGGTGCTGACATGAGGGTTTTGACTTTTAGGACAATGGGATGTTCTTTGGTGACTATAACCTGTTAGGGAGGGATGGGATCCACCTGTCTAAAAGGGGCAGGGGAATCTTTGGTGGCAGGCTGGCCAACTTGGTGAGGTGGGCTTTAAACTGAAGGACTCGGGGGGAGGGGTCCAAAGGGGCGATGCTCGTGCCATCGCATCCAACTGGGGAGTAAGCCAGACCAACCTGAGCAGAGACAGATGTTCCTTAGCTGCCTCCCAAGATGAGAACCAGAAGGCCGACCACCCTAAGGGTGTGTATGGCTATGATGGATCCTCCTGCACCCCTCCAGGGAAACCTGCAAACTCAACTTCCACTCTGAAATGCCTGTACACCAACGCACACAGCATGGGGAATAAACAGGAAGAACTAGAGATCTGTGTGCGCTCGCAGGGCCATGATCTCATAGCAATTACAGAGACGTGGTGGGACAGCTCGCATGACTGGAATGCTGTCATGGATGGGTATGTACTTTTTAGGAAGGACAGGCCAGCAAGGCAAGGTGGTGGAGTTGCTCTCTATGTGAGAGAGCAACTGGAGTGTATCGAGCCCTGCCTAGGGGAGGACAAAGAACAGCTCGAGAGCTTATGGGTAAGGATTAAGGGACAGGCTAACATGGGGGACACTGTTGTGGGTGTGTACTACAGGCCACCTGATCAGGAAGAGGAAGACGATGAGGCCTTCTACAGGCAGCTGAAAGTAGCCTCAGGATCACAGGCCCTGGATCTCATGGGGGACGTCAACCACCCCGATATCTGTTGGAGGGACAACACAGCTAGGCACGCACAGTCCAGGAGGTTCCTGCAGAACACTGATGACAACTTTCTGACGCAGGTGGTGGAGGAGCCGACGAGGAGAGGGGTGCTGCTGGACCTCATACTAACTAACAAGGAAGGTCTGGTTGGGGATGCGAAGGCTGGGGACAGCCATGGCTGCAGTGACCACGAGATGGTGGAGTTCAGGATCCTGCGTGGAGGAAGCAGGACGCTAAGCAGGATTACAGCCCTGGACTTCAGGAGAGCTAACTTTGCCCTTTTCAAGGACCTGCTTGGAGGAATCCCGTGGGTTAGGGCTCTAGAAGGTAGGGGGGCCCAAGAAAGCTGGGCATTATTCAAACATCACTTCCTCCAAGCTCAAGAGCAGTGCATCCCCAGGAGTAAGAAATTGGGTAAGGGAGGCAAGAGACGTGCATGGATGAGCAAGGAACTACTGGCAAAACTCAAATGGAAGAAGGAAGTCCATGGAATGTGGAAAAAGGGGCAGGCCACGTGGGAGGAGTACAGGGATGCTGTCAGGGTATGCAGGGATGCAACGAGGAAAGCTAAAGTCCACCTGGAATTTAATCTGGCGAGGGACATCAAGGGCAATAAGAAGGGCTTCTTCAAATACATTGGTAGCAAATAGAAGACTAGGGAAAATGTGGGTCCTCTGCTGAATGAGGTGGGTGCCCTGGTCACAAAGGATGCAGAGAAGGCAGAGTTACTGAATGCCTTCTTTGCTTCGGTCTTTACTGCCAAGGCTGGCCCCCAGGAATCCCAGACCCTGGAGGTAAGAGAGGAAGCCTGGAGAAAGGATGGCCTTCCTTTGGTTGAGGAGGATCGGGTTAGAGATCAGTTGGGCAAACTGAACACCCACAAATCCATGGGCCCCGATGGGATGCACCCACGTGTGCTGAGGGAGCTGGCAGAGGTCATTGCCAAGCCATTCTCCATCATCTTTGAAAAATCATGGAGAACGGGAGAGGTGCCTGAGGGCTGGAGGAAAGCCAATGTCACTCCAGTCTTCAAGAAGGGCAAGAAGGAGGACCTGGGAAACTACAGGCCAGTCAGCCTCACCTCCATCCCTAGAAAGGTGATGGAGCAGCTCATTCTGGATGTCATCTCCAAGCATGCAGAAGAAAAGGAGGTGATCAGGCATGGATCAGTCAGCATGGATTCACCAAGGGGAAATCATGCTTGGCCAATCTGATAGCCTTCTATGATGGCATGACTGGCTGGGTGGATGAGGGGAGAGCGGTGGATGTTGTCTACCTGGACTTCAGCAGGGCTCTTGACACTGTCTCCCATAACATCCTCATAGGTAAGCTCAGGAAGTGTGGGTTAGATGAGTGGATGGTGAGGTGGATTGAGAACTGGCTGAATGGCAGAGCTCAGAGGGTGGTGATCAGCAGCACAGAGTCTAGAGTTGGAGGCCTGTGGCTAGTGGTGTCCCCCAGGGGTCGGTACTGGGCCCAGTCCTGTTCAATTTATTCATCAATGACCTGGATGAAGGGACAGAGTGCACCCTCAGCAACTTTGCTGATGACATGAAACTGGGAGGACTGGCTGATACACCAGAAGGCTGTGCTGCCATTCAGCAAGACCTGGACAGGCTGGAGCGTTGGGCGGAGAGGAACCTCATGAGGTTCAACAAGGGCAAGTGCAGGGTCCTGCACCTGGGGAGGAATAACCCCACGCACCGGTACAGGTTAGGGGTTGACCTCCTGGAAAGCAGCTCTGCAGAGAATAACCTGGGAGTCCTCCCAGGTCGAGGGAGGTTATTCTCCCCCTCTACTCTGCCCTAGTGGGGCCCCATCTGGAGTACTGCATCCAGTTCTGGGCTCCCCAGTTCAAGAAAGATGAGGAACTACTGGAGAGAGTCCAGCAGAGGGCTACAGAGATGATTAAGGGACTGGAGCATCTCTCCTATGGGGAAAGGCTGAGGGAGCTGGGGCTGTTTAGCCTGAGGAAGAGAAGACTGGGAGGGGACTTCATCAAGGGTGTCAAGAGGATGGGGCCAGACTCTTTTTGGTGGTGCCCAGCGACAGGACAAGGGGGAATGGGCACAAACTGGAACACAGGAAGTTCTGCCTGAACATGAGGAAAAACTTCTTTACTGTGAGGGCGACAGAGCACTGGAACAGGCTGCCCAGGGAGGTTGTGGAGTCTCCTTCTCTGGAGATATCCAAAACCTGCCTGGACGCAGTCCTGTGCAACCTGCTCTAGGTAAACCTGCTCTAGCAGGGGTGTTGGACTAGATGATCTCCAGAGGTCCCTTCCAACCCCTACCATTCTCTGATTCTGTGATACTCTGTCACACAGCAGAAGTCATAGAATCATAGAATCATACAATGGTTTGAGTTGGAAAGGAACTTTAAAGGTCATCTAGTCCAACCCTCCCTGCAATGAGCAGGGACATCTTCAACTATATGAGGTTGCTCAGAGCCCTATCCAATCTGACTTTGAATGTTTCCAGGGATGGGGCATCTACAATCTCTCTGAGCAACCTGTTCCAGTGTTTCACCATGCTCTGTCGTGGTTCAGCCTCAGCCGGTAACCCAATATCACGCAGCCGCTCGCTCACTCCCCCCCTCCCCAGTGGGGTGGGGAGGAGAATCGAAAAGAAAGGAAAACTTGTGGGTTGAGATAAAAACAGTTCACCAGGACAGCAAAGAAAAAGATAATAATAATTATACTATGTATTAATAACGATAATAATAATGATAAAAAATATAATGATAATAGAATATACAAAACGAACGATGCCCAATTTCTCACTGCCCGACGACCTGATGACCGATATAGCCCATCCTGAGCAGCGATCACGGAGCGAAACCGAGAGCAATCTTGGAACGAACAGCAATTTCCCCAGCAGCCATCTTGGAACAGCAAGTTCCAGAGAGAGCGAGGAAGGGAACAAAGAGCCGAACGAATGAATGAAAGCATGAATGAACGAAAGGCCATGGGCGGGCCCACCGTCCAACCCCCACTGCATACTGGGCATGACGTCTATGCTATGGAATACTCTCTTTGGCCAGTTTGGGTCAACTATACTGGCTATACCCCTCCCAGGTTTTTGCACCTGCACATTAGCAAAACCTGGGAAGCTCAAAAACGTTCTTGATCGCTTAGCAGCAACTAATAACATCAATGTATTATCAACATTCTTCACATACCAAATTTCATACTAAATCCAAAACACAGTAGCTACTGGGAAGAAAATTAGCTCCATCCCAACCGAAACCAGGACACCCTCATAGTGAAAAATTTCTTCCTTAAATCTAGTCTAAATCTACTCTCTTTTAGTTTAAAACCATTACCCCTTGTCCTATCGCAACAGGCCCTACTAAAAAGTCTGTCCCCATCTTTCTTATAAGCCCCCTTTAAGTACTGAAAGTTCCCAATGAGGTGTCCCTGGAGCCTTCTTTTTCCAGGCTAAACAACCCCAACTCTCTCAGCCTTTCCTCATAGAAGGATCTTTTTTGTGGCCCTCATCTGGACCCACTCCAACAGGTCCATGTCTTTCCTGTACTGAGGACTCCAGAGCTGGACGCAGTACTCCAGGTGGGGTCTCACCAGAGCAGAGCAGAGGGGCAGCATCACCTCCCTCCACCTGCTGGCCATGCTTCTTTTGATGCAGCCCAGGATACGGTTGGCCTTCTGGGCTGTGAGCGCACATTGCTGGCTCATGTCCAGCTTTTCATCCACCAGGATCCCCAAGTCCTTCTCAGCAGGGCTGCTCTCAATCCCTACATCCCCCAGCCTGTATTGATACCGGGGGTTGCCCCCATCCAGGTGCAGGACCTTGCACTTGGCCTTGTTGAACCTCATGAGGTTCACATGTGCCCACTTCTCGAGCTTGTCCAGGTCCCTCTGGATGGCATCCCGTCCCTCAGGCATGTCCACCGCACCACTCAGCTTGGTGTCATCCGCGAACTTGCTGAGGGTGCACTCGATCCCGCTATGTCGTTGATGAAGATATTAAAGAGTACTGGTCCCAATACAGAACCCTGAGGGACATCACTTGTCACCAATCTCCTTCTAGACATGGAGCTGTTGACCACTATCCTCTGGATGCGACCATCCAACCAATTCCTTATCCACCGAATAGTCCACCCATGAAATCCATATCTCTCCAATTTAGAGAGAAGGACGTTGTGGGGGACTGTGTCAAAGGCCTTACAGAAGTCCAGATAGACGACATCTGTAGTTCTTCCCTTGTCTGCTAATGTAGTCACTCCATCATAGAAGGTGACTAGGCTGGTCATGCAAGACTTGCCCTTGGTGAAGTCATGCTGGCTGTCTTGAATCACCTCCCTGTCCTCCATGTGCTTTAACATAGCTTCTACGAGCAAAATCATGAAGCAAGTTCTAATAACTATTATTTCTCACTGTGCACTGGTACATTACAAACAGGCCTGAAGACTAATTCCAGAAATACACAATAGCAGAAAGTGTGATTTTTTTTTTGTACAATGACTGCAGTCTTGAGCATACTGCATTGAAGTGAGACCCATCACTTTTAACCGAATTCCGTTACTCACAATGCCCCAGGGAACCTCTATTCATTTTTATGTGCCACTTAAGGATGGTGAGTACTCATTTTTTTAAAAAAGCTTCCTTCAGTCTCCGGTAGTGACAGGAACTGCCCACAGGGTACTGTTTGTGTGTTCTGCCACTTCCAACTTTTGGTCACATAACTCATTTGTTTACAATTACTATGGCAATGATGACGGCTATGGCAACTATTAATAAACTGTCACTAGAAAAGAAAAGAGAAAAGAAAAGAGAAAGAAATCAAAGAAAACACATCTTGCACTAAACTGCAGGAAGATAAAACATTTTAAACTTCAGCTTGCTGCAGGACCAGATTCCATTCCCCTTTCTCACTCAGTGAGTTAAGGCACAGGACTGATTATGGAGAAAAAAGCAGAAAGAATCAGACTAACAGAATTTACCCCATAAGCTTAAGTTACCCACTTCTGAAGAGCTCTTTTCAACTCTCACTATACTGTTGACTGAAAAAACTTCTTTTAATAGACCTTAGTTTTAAATCAGTCATTATCACTTGTGTTTACAAGTTATATGGATCATACAAGTACATAAGTACCAGACAATTCTTAGTGTATTTAGGTTCACAAAGCTCATGTACAAACACTCCAGTGAGCTGGGCAAGTGTTTTGCAGAGGGGACACTGAGATATAGAAAGAGTAAAGTATCAGACTCATGGCTGAATGCATACAGTGTAATGAATTGCAGTCAACAGCAAAGGCACGATACCACTTTATGCATGCTCCTAGCCATGGCAAACATTAATTTAATGCATTACCTTATACTTCAGAAACGTTATATGAGAGACATCATGGTATCTTAAAGCCTAAGTTAAAAGTCATGGAACCCAAATCTATTACAGGAATACTTCATCACTACCGTGTTCAGTCTCAGGAGGCTTAAAACAAACTGTATATGTTATTTTCTTCATGAAAAAAATTGATAGCACTTATCAGGTTGTGTCTGTTGCTTGGATAGAAGACTTTTCAACCTAAATAGGCCCTGCTGGCTTTATTTTTTAAATAAATTATGTAGAAGTGGTAAACCCTCCCCAAAAGGGTCAACATCCTTATTAAGTTATGTTCACAGAAATCCTAATTGAAGAAGAGAAGGGTGCAGATTAAGTCTGAGAAAGACAGTTTGAGGACAGGGCACCATTCTTATGAGCTTTGAAAACTGGAAGGCAGGACTCTTCTGAGGGCACCCAGTATCTCAGTGAAAATCTTAAGGGTGTCAAAGCGGTAACAGGATACTGCAACTCCCAGCATGGGCAAGTCTGGAGTCTGTGATACATGAAAGGGAGATCTTTAGGTGAGTAGACTAGAGGTTCTTTGACATCAGTGTGACAGCAGGGAAAGTACCTAAACTCCAAAAGTCTCCCAGAGAGTTTGCAATGTATCATCTCCCTTGGATACAAATCCAGTGGGTTTTTTTTAATCTGCCAAACAGAAAAGCAAGAAATGGAAACTTTTTTTCTTATAAATGTTTTCAAGAAATATTTATTTGGCTCGCAGAATGGAGTGCTGCAATGGATGGCTATAAGCTCTTCAGAAGGGATAAGCAAAGAAGGAGAGGCGGTGGGGTAGCACTGTAGGTTAGGGAGTGTTTTGATTGTCTAGAGCTTAATGATGGTGATGATAGGGTTGAGTGTTTATGGGTAAGAATCAGGAGGAATGTCATGGTTTAACCCCAAATGGTAACAGAAATACCACGCAGCCGCTCGCTCACTCCCCTCCTCCCCGCTGGGGTGGGGAGGAGAATCGGAGAGAAAGGAAAACTCACAGGCTGAGATAAAAACAGCTCACCAGGACAGCAAAGGAAAAATATGAAAATATATTAATAATGATAATAAAAATAATATATATAAGGATAATAGAATATATAAAACAAACTATACACAATTTCTCACCACCCGACGACTGATACAGCCCGTCCCGAGCAGCAGGTAGGGAGCAGGGGTATTCCCCCCACAGCTATCCCAGAACAGCAAGTTCCAGAGGGAGCAGGCGAGGGAACAAACAGCCGAACGAACAAATGAAAAACAAAAAGGAAAAATAGGGAAACAAAAAGCAACCCGAAGGGAAGCTTAAGGATTAAGGCAAGTTAAGGGTCTAAAAGCCAGTGGCCCACTGGCTGACCCTCCCTTATACCGGGCATGATGTCTATGGTATGGAATACTCTCTTTGGCCAGTTTGAATCAACTATTCTGGCTATACCCCTCCCAAGTTTTTGCATCTGTACATTAGCAAAACCTGGGAAACTGCAAAATGTCCTTGGTCGTTCAGCAGCAACCAGCAACATCAGTGTACTATCACCATTCTTCACATACTAAATCCAAAACACAGTAGCTGCTGAAGACAAAACTAGCTCTGTCCTGGCCTAAACCAGGACAAGGAAGACCAACAACGCAGATATCATGGTGGGAATCTGTTATAAATCACCCAACCAGGATGAAGAGTCAGACAAAATATTCTATAAGCAGCTGGGAGAAGTCTCACAATCGCTAGCCCTTGTTCTCGTGGGGGACTTCAACTTGCCAGCTGTCTGCTGGAAATACAATACAGTGGAGAGGAAACACAGAATCATAGAATCATAGAATAGTTTGGGTTGGAAGGGACCTTTAAAGGTCATCTAGTCCAACTCCCCTGCAATAAGCAGGGACATCCTCAACTAGATCAGGCTGCCCAGAGCCCCATCCAGCCTGACCTTGAATGTTTCCAGGGATGGGGCATCTACCACCTCCCTGGGCAACCTGTTCCAGTGCTTCACCACCCTCATTGTGAAAAACTTCTTCCTTATGTCTAGCCTATATCTCCCCTCCTTTAACTTAAAACCATTACCCCTTGTCCGTCCTATCACTACAGGCCCTGCTAAAATGTTTTTCCCCATCTTTCCTATAAGCCCCCTTTAAGTACTGAAAGGCTGCAATAAGGTCTCCCCGGAGCCTTCTCTTCTCCAGGCTGAACAAGCCCAACTCTCTCAGCCTATCTTCATAGGAGAGGTGCTCCATCCCTCTGATAATTTTTGTGGCCCTCCTCTGGACCCACTCCAACAGATCCATGTCCTTCTTGTGTTGGGGGCTCCAGGGCTGGACGCGGTACTCCAGGTGGGGTCTCACCAGAGCAGAGCAGAGGGGCAGAATCACCTCCCTTGACCTGCTGGCCATGCTTCTTTTGATGCAGCCCAGGACATGGTTGGCCTTCTGGGCTGCGAGTGCACATTGCTTGCTCATGTCCAGCTTTTCATCCTCCAGGTCCCTCTGGATGGCATCCCGTCACTCAGGCGCGTCAATCGCACCACTCAGCTTGGTGTTGTCCGCAAACTTGCTGAGGGTGCACTCAAACCCACTGTCTATGTCACTGATGAAGATATTAAAGAGTACTGGTCCCAATACAGAACCCTGAGGGACACCACTTGTCACCGGTCTCCATCTGGACTTTGAGCCATTGACCACTACCCTCTGGATGCAACCATCCAACCAATTCCTCATCCACCAAATAGTCCACCCATGAAATCCACATCTCTCCAATTTAGAGAGAAGGATGTTGTGGGGGACCGTGTCAAAGGCCTTACAGAAGTCCAGATAGATGACATCCGTAGTTCTTCCCTTGTCCACTGATGTAGTCACTCCATCATAGAAGGCCACTAGGCTGGTCAGGCAGGACTTGTCCTTGGGGAAGCCATGCTGGCTGTCTCCAATCACCTCCCTGTCCTCCATGTGCCTCGGCATAGCTTCTAGGAGGATCTGTTCCATGATCTTCCCAGGCACAGAGGTGAGGCTGACAGGTCGGTAGTTCCCAGGGTCCTCCTTCCTACCCTTTTTAAAAATGGGTGCAATGTTTCCCTTTTTCCAGTCCCCAGGGACTTCACCTGACCGCCATGACCTTTCAAATATCATGGAGAGTGGCTTGGCAACTACATCAGCCAATTCCTTCAGGACTCTGGGATGCATCTCGTCAGGTCCCATAGACGTATGTACGTTCAGGTTCCCCAGGTGGTCACGAACCTGATCTTCTCTTACCGTGGGAGGGACTTTGCTCCCCCAGTCCCCGTCTTGCAGTCCATCCACTCGAGAGGTGTGGGAAGAGAGGTTGCCGGTGAAGACGGAGGAAAAAAAGTCATCGAGTACCTCAGCCTTCTCCTCGTCCGTCGATACCAGTTTGCCAGTCCTGCTCATCAGGAGGGGTACACTTTCTTTGATCTTCCTTTTCTGGCTGACATACCTGTAGAAGCCCTTCTTGTTATTCTTCGCATCCCTTGCCAAGTTCAGCTCCAGCTGCGCCTTGGCCTTCCTGACCCCATCCCTACACAACCGGGCAGCGTCCCTATACTCTTCCCAGGATACCTGTCCCTGCTTCCACTGCCTGTGCATTTCCTTCTTGCCCTTTAGTTTGACCAGCTGGTCTCGACTCAGCCATGCCAGTCTCCTGCCTTCTTTGCCCGATTTCTTGCACCTGGGGATCGAGAGCTCTTCCACTCCATGGAAAGCCTCCTTAAAGATCTGCCAGCTCTGTTCTGCTCCCTTGTCCCCGAGGGCAGTTTCCCAGGGGTTCCTATTGACTAACTCCCTGAAGAGCTGGAAGTTTGCTTTCCTAAAATTCAGGGTCCTGACCTTACTCTTCGCCTGATCCATATCCCTCAGGACCGTGAACTCCACCAGCAAATGATCACTGCAGCCCAGGCTGCCTCCAATCTTGATGTCACCGATTAGCTCACTCGGGTTTGTGACCATCAGGTCCAGTATAGCATCCCCTCTGGTGGGGCTGTCTATTACCTGGCTTAAGAAGTTATCCTCCATGCACTCCAGGAATCTCCTGGATTGTCTACAGCTCGCCGTGCTGCTATTCCAGCAGATGTCGGGGTGGTTGAAGTCCCCCAGCAGGACGAGAGCCTGCGAGTGTGATGCTTCCTGTAGCTGGAGCAAGAAGGCTTCGTCAATAGGCTCCCCTTGATCAGGCGGCCTGTAGTGGACCCCAACCACAAGATTCCCTTTGTTGCCTCAGTCTCTGATTCTTACCCATAAGCTTTCAACCTGCTCGTGGCTATTCTTCAGAGACTGCTCCTCACACTCTATCCATTTCTTGACATAGATGGCAACGCCTCTGCCCCTCCTTCCTTGCCTGTCCCTTCTGAACAGCCTGTAGCCATCAAGAGCCGCACTCCAGTCATGGGGGTTCGTCCCACCAAGTTTCAGTGGTAGCAAATAGGTCATAGCTTTCCAGCAGCATGGTGGCTTCTAACTCCTCCTGTTTGTTGCCCATGCTGCGGGCGTTAGTGTAGAGGCCCTTCAGCTGGGCTGTCGGCCATATCACCTTCATGGAGGAACACCCCTTAATTCCTTTGAGGTCTTTGGCTGGTGTTTCCCTGTTGGCTCTGATTACCTCAGGAGCCCCTGGCTCGTCTCCATAAGTCTTCAAGCATGCTGCAGTGTAGCCAGCATGTCTCAGAGCAACAGGCTGAGGGCCCTCGTGAGCACCCCGTCCCTCTAACCTTGGTGCGTCATCCCACAGCTTGTCACGGGCAAGCCTGATATTATCCCCCTCCCCCTTCAAGTCTAGTTTAAAGGTCTGTCAGGAGGTTCCTGGAGTGTGTGGAAGATAACTTCCTGACACAGCTGGTGAGTGAGCCAACCAGGGAAGGCGCCCCGCTGGACCTGTTGTTGGTGAACAGAGAAGGTCTTGTGGGTGATGTGATGGCTGGAGGCCGTCTTGGGCATAGGGATCACAAAATGATAGAGTTTTCGATTCTCGGAGAAGTAAGGAGGGGGGTCAGCAGAACTGCTACCTTGGACTTCTGGAGGGCAGACTTTGGCCTGTTTAGGAGTCTGGTTGACAGAGTCCCTTGGGAGGCAGCCCTGAAGGGCAAAGGAGTCCAGGAAGGCTGGACATTCTTCAAGAAGGAAATCTTTAAGTTGTAGGAGTAGGCCATCCCCATGTGCCGAAAGACAAGCCGGCGGGGAAGAAGACCGGCCTGGCTGAACAGAGAGCTTTGGCTGGAACTCAGGAAAAAAAGGAGAGTTTATGACCTTTGGAGGAAGGGGCAGGCCACTCAGGAGGACTACAAGGATGTTGTGAGGTTATGTAGGGCCAAAGTCTAACTAAAACTTAAACTGGCTACTGCTGTAAAAGACAAGAAAAAGTGTTTCTATAAATACATTAGCAACAAAAGGAGGGCTAAGGAGAATCTCCACCCTTTATTGGATGCGGGGGGAAACATAGTCACAAAGGATGAGGAAAAGGCTGAGGTACTTAATGCCTTCTTTGCCCCAGTCTTTAATAGTAAGATCAATTGCTCTTGGGGTACCCAGCCCCCTGAGCTGGAAGACAAGGATGGGGAGGAGAATGAAGCCCCCATAATCCAAGGGGAAATGGTTAGCGACCTGCTGCACCACTTAGACACACACAAGTCTAAGGGGCCGGATGGGATTCACCCAAGGGTACTGAGGGAGCTGGCGGAAGTGCTCACCAAGTCACTTTCCATCATTTATCAATCAGCAGTCCTGGCTAACTGGGGAGGTCCCAGTTGACTGGAGGTTAGCAAATGTGACGCCCTTCTACAAGAAGGGCCAGAAGGAGGATCCAGGGAACTACAGGCTGGTCTGACCTCGGTGCCAGGGAAGATTATGGGGGTGATCATCCTGAGTGCCATCATGCACATACAGGTCAACCAGGTGATCAGGCCCAGTCAGCATGGGTTTATGAAAGGCAGGTCCTGCTTGACCAACCTGATCTCCTTCTATGACAAGGTGACCCACTTAGTGGATGAGGGAAAGGCTGTGGATGTTGTCTACCTGGACTTTGGTAAAGCCTTTGGCACCATTTCCCACAGCATTCTCCTGGAGAAACTGTCTGCTCATGGCTTGGACGGGCGTACTCTTCACTGGGTAAAAAACTGGCTGGATGGCCGGGCCCAAAGAGTTGTGGCGAATGGAGTTAAATCCAGTTGGCGGCCAGTCACAAGTGGTGTTTTCCAGGGCTCAGTACTGGGGCCAGTTCTGTTTAACATCTTTATCAATGATCTGGACGAGGGCATCGAGTGCACCCTCAGGAAGTTTGCAGACGACACCAAGTTGGGTGGGAGGGTTGATCTGCTTGAGGGTAGGCAGGCGCTACAGAGGGATCTGGACAGGCTGGATCGATGGGCTAAGGCGAACTTTATGAGGTTCAACAAGGCTAAGCGCTGGGTCCTGCACTTGGATCACAACAACCCCATGCAAGGTTACAGGCTTGGGGAGGAGTGGCTGGAAAGCTGCCTGGCGGAAAAGGACCTGGGGGTGTTGGTGGACAGCCGGCTGAATGTGAGCCAGCAGTGTGCCCAGGTGGCCAAGAAGGCCAATGGCATCCTGGCCTGTATCAGAAATAGTGTGGACAGCAGGACTAAGGACGTGATTGTCCCCCTGTACTGGGCACTGGTGAGGCCGCACCTCGAGTACTGTGTTCAGTTTTGTGCCCCTCACTATGAGAAAGACATTGAGGTGCTGGAGCATGTCCAAAGAAGGGCGATGAAGCTGGTGAAGGGTCTAGAGCACAAGTCTTACGAGGAGCGGCTGAGGGAACTGGGGATGTTTAGTCTGGAGAAAAGGAGGCTGAGGGGAGACCTTATCGCTCTCTACAACTACCTGAAAGAAGGTTGTAGAGAGATGGGTGTCACTCTCTTCTCCCAAGTAACAGGCGACAGTATGAGAGGAAATGGCCTCAAGTTGCGCCAGGGGAGGTTTAGATTGGATATTCGGAAAAAATTCTTCACCGAAAGGGTTATCAGGCATTGGAACAGGCTGCCCAGGGAAGTGGTTGAGTCACCATCCCTGGAGGTATTTAAAAGACATGTAGATGTGGTGCTTAGGGACATGGTTTAGTGGTGGACTTGGCAGTGTTAGGTTAACGGTTGGACTTGATGATCTTAAAGGTCTTTTCCAACCTAAACGATTCTATGATTCTATGATAAGCAGCACAGGTGTATCACACAAAGCTATTTCTAGAAGTATCATTTGCAACTACTGAGAATACCTGTGGTGTTAGTATATTATTTAGTAGGTCTCAGTCATCAGTCTTGGAAAGAAGATACAATTATAAACCAAAGAAAGAATGTAATTTTACTACTCACTACCACCACGAACAATAGTTAGCAATGGAACTATAAAATAGCCATAGAATTGCTTGTAAATGCAGTTCAATCCCTCTTTGATTTCCCTAGTATTTCTCCAGGATGCCAAATCGTACTGCCCAAACAGACGTTTTTGTCATGATTTATTTCATGTAGAGGAGTTAATGTTGCAAGAATAAGATGCCACACAGAAGTCTAGAATCACAGAATCATAGAATATCTCAAGTTGGAAGGGACCCATAAGGATCATCGAGTCCAACTCCCTGCTCCTCGCAGGACTAACTAAAACTAAACCATATGACTAAGAGCATCGTCCAGACGCTCCTTGAACTCTGACAGGCTTGGTGCCGTGACCACTTCCCTGGGGAGCCTGTTCCAGTGATTGACCACCTTCTCAGTGAAGAACCTTTTCCTAATGTCCAATCTGAACTTCCCCTGATGCAGCTTCATTCCATTTCCTCGTGTCCTATCACTGGTCACCAGAGAGGGGAGATCAGCACCTCCCCTTCCGCTGCCCCCCTTGAGGAAGTTGTAGACTGCGATGAGGTCACCCCTCTTCTCCAAGCTGAACAAACCAAGTGACCTCAGCTGCTCCTCATAAGTCTTGCCCTCGAGACCTTTCACCATCTTGGTCGCCCTCCTCTGGACACACTCTAATAGTTTGATGTCCTTCATATATTGAGCCGCCCAAAACTGCACACAGTACTCGAGGTGGGGCCGCACCAGTGCAGTGTAGAGTGGGACAATCACCCCCCTCGACCAGCTTAGCTATGCTGTGCTTGAAGCACCCCAGGACACAGTTGGCCCTTTTGGCTGCCAGGGCACACTGTTGACTCATATTCAACTTGCCATCAACCCAAACTCCCAGATCTCTTGCCACGGGGCTGCTCTCCAGCCTCTCATCCCCCAATTTGTATGTATAACCAGGATTACCCTGGCCCAGGTGGAGAATCTGGCACCATGCTCTTGTTAAATTTCACACGGTTGGTGATTGCCCAGCTCTCTAGTCTATCCAGATCTCTCTGTAAGGCCTCTCTACCCTCGAAGGAGTCCACAGCTCCTCCTAGTTTAGTATTGTCGGCAAACTTACTTAATGTACATTCGACTCCTGCGTCCAGATCATTTATAAAAACATTAAAGAGCACTGGCCCTAAAATTGAGCCCTGGGGAACCCCACTGGTGACTGGCCGCCAGTCTGATGTAACCCCCATTTACTATAACCCTTTGAGCCCGACCCGTCAGCCAATTGCTCACCCAACGTATTATGGACTTGTCTAGCTGTGTGCTGGACATTTTATCCAGAAGGATACTGTGAGAGACAGTATCAAAAGCTTTTCTAAAATCCAAAACCACCACATCTACTGGCTTCCCTTGGTCAACTAGATGGGTGACCTTGTCATAAAAGGAAATTTAGTTAAGCAGGACTTTCCCCTCGTGAACCCATGCTGGCTATGACCAATGACTGCGTTGTCTCTCAAGTGTTTTTCAGTAACTCCCAGAATAACCTTCTCCATAATTTTACCAGGCACTGAAGTGAGACTGACAGGCCTGTAATTACCAGGGACTTCCTTCTTACCCTTCTTGAAAATTGGGACAACATTTGCCAGCTTCCAGTTGACTGGGACCTCTCCAGACTCCCAAGACCCTTGAAAAATAATGGAGAGAGGTCCCACAATAACATCGGCCAGCTCTTTCAGTACCCCGGGATGAATCCCATTGGGCCCCATAGATTTATGCGCATCCAGCTGGAGCAGCAAGTCTCGAACAAGTTCAGGGTCGACTGGGAGTTTATCATCCCCCCAGTCATGGTCTTCCAACACAGGGCTCCGGGGGTCCCAGGGCCCATCATCGGTATTGAAGACAGAGGCGAAGGCGGCATTAAATGTCTCCGCTTTGTCTACGTCCCTATTTGTGAGGTGACCAAACTCATCAAGCAAGAGCCCAATGTTATCTCTGATTCTCCTTTTGCTATTAACATATTTTAAAAAGCCCTTTTTGTTGTCCTTCACAGTGCTGGCCAGCTTGAACTCTAATTGAGCTTTGGCCGCATGAATTTTCTCCCTATAGTGGCGAACAGCATCTCTGTACTCCTCCCGTGTCGCCTGTCCTTGCTTCCAATGTCCGTACGCTTTCCTTTTCCACCTAAGTTCTAGAAGAAGATCCCTGCTCAGCCAAGTTGGCCTTCTGCCCTTCTTGCTTTACTTCTGACACTTTGGAATTGCCTGCTCCTGCGCTCTTAAGAGATGGCTCTTAAAAAGTGACCAGCATTCCTGGACCCCAATACCTTCAAAAGCAGATTCCCAGGGGACCTTACTAACTAGCTCCTTCAGCAGCCTGAAGTCTACTCTCCCCATATCCAGGGTCGAAGTTTTGATGGCAGGTTTTTTCCTATCGCCAACGATTTGAAACTCAACTACTTTGTGGTCACTGTGGCCAAGACAGTCACCAATCACCACTTCGCCCACAAATCCCTCTCTGTTTACAAACAACAAATCTAGGAGGGCACCTTTCCTGGTCGGCTCCCTTAGTACCTGCACCAAGAAGTTATTTTCAACATGCTTCAGGAATTTCCTGGACCTGTTTGTGTCCGCTGTATGATATTCCCAGTTGACGTCTGGGAAGTTAAAATCACCCATAAGGACAAGGGCAGTTGATCTAGAGATATCCCTTAATTCCTTGTAGAATAATTCATCGGTGTCATCGTCCTGGCTGGGTGGTCGATAGCAGACTCCCATAACAACATCCGCTTTATTTGCTTTCCCCTTCATCCTTACCCAGAGGCTCTCAACCGTGTCGTCGCCAACTGTAAGCACCATACAGTCCAACCCCTCCCTTACATACAGCGCCACCCCCCTGCCTCGCCTGCCCTGCCTATCCCTCCTGAAGAGCCTATAACTGTCCATCACAGCACACCAGTCACAGGACTCATCCCACCAGGTTTTGCTTATGCCAATGATGTCGTAGCTCTAGGACTGGGCCAAAGCTTCTAGCTCCTCTTATTTATTCCTCATGCTGCGCGCATTAGTATAGAGACATTTCAAATGTGCTCCAGTGTACTCAGCACATCGTGGAGCAGACTGAAGGACCTCGCTAGCACACCGTCCCTCAAACATTGGCATGCCGCCCCCCGGCTTATCTCTAGCAAGCCTGGTTTTATCCCTTTCCCCCTTCAAATCGAGTTTAAAACTCTTTCAATATGAGAAAGCAGTAAAAGGGCAGAATAAAGAAAGAGCAATACATGAAATCCACATCATCTCTTTCCATCTTGTAGAGAATTTCTAAAGCTGTAAAAATGGAGGTCCATTGTGAAGCAGACCTATTAGCCAGAATGACTCCTGTGCCTGTTGTGCTCTCTGGAACTCAACCGGAGGTGTGGGGGGCACAGAGCCATGCAATCTCCATTGAGACTTCTGTCTGTCCTTGGATATCTGCCATGTTTGGGGAACAGACACTGTTCCCAGTTTTTTCTACGAGGGAGTATCCCTCCCCTGCAGTCCCAAAAGAAGGATGGTTCACCTACGCGTATCCTTGCACAGACTCCTTGTGCCACCTTCTTTTGTAAAGGGATCGTTTAGACAAAAAGTCTCTCTCATGCAATCTTATCTTTCAGTTATTTCTAGCTGTTCTCCCCAGCTTGCTGTGCCTCATTCATAGCTGACTCCTATCAAATTCTTTAAATGCTTTATGTTCATCACTTTCTTAAACAAAAACATACTACTTGCATATATCCTAGCTGCGTTAGTAGGATAACCACCACCACTAAACACACACACTCCAACATTCTTGAAGAAAAGCTTGTGTCTTTCCAGCATAATGCCAGGTACTTTCTGCCTTTCAGAAGCTCTCATAAAATAAAAGAACATGTTGTAAGGCAATACTTGATATTTACCCCAGGAAGACAACACATCAGAGGGCAAAACAATAACTGAAATTGGGAAAGTACCTGTGGCAGAATCGATTCCAAGACAGTGTAAGAGGCAGACAGAGAAGACAGTTGTTGCTCTGCACCTTCTGCCTCTGAACAGCTGTTATGCCTGTATCAATAACTATCAGTGACAAATACAGTAACAAATCTTTCATCTTCACATCAAAAAGAGATCTTTCCAAGGTGTACTGATATGAGAGGTAAAATCCAGCTTTTTATACCCGGGTTTTCAGAATGCTTAATTTATATACAATGCAGGTGCGAGTTAATTAATTACATAAAATTAATGTCCTGGTTTCAACTGGGATGGAGGTAATTTTCTTTCCAGTAGCTACCGTGTTTTGGATTTAGTATGCGATTTGGTATGTGAAGATTGTTGATAATACACTGATGTTGTTAGTTGTTGCTAAGAGATCAAGGACTTGTCACTTGGGAGAAGAGATCGACACTCACCTCGCAGGTGCAAGTTAATCAATTACATAAAATTAACAACATTTTTTTCAAAGCATTGTGACCAAGAGGGTAACTTTTATATTAGTATCTTTGCAAACAGGAGTCTAAACTCGGGATTTATGTATAAGACTTAGGGAAGCTATTTATTCCACATACATTTATAATATGCTGTTATCAAAAAAAAAAGAAAAAATAGTTGAGAAAGTAATATATTCAGTAAGGAAAATCAAGATTACTCTGACAGGCTTGGTGCCATGACAACTTCCCCAGTATCAATAGCTTTGCTAAAATCCAAACCCACCACATCTACTGGCTTCCCTTGGTCAACTAGATGGGTGACCTTGTCATAAAAGGAAATTAACATGATTTGCCTAAGGTTATACAACATGTTACAGCATTAATTTTCCACATTTTACATCCATAAGTTGCTTTGGGCAAAATTTGGCTTTTCACCAGTTGAATCTGTTCATATCCAGATCCTGTGTTTTTCCTGACTCAAGTAAGGGAGTGGCTTAGAGACTATTTCAAGTTCAGTTGTTTCTTTGAATATTATCCTTCTTTCATTATAGGTAATTTCAAGCAACTGCATCTGCAACTCGGCTGTTAATTGTGACCTCTACTTGTGTTTTGTTTTATTATTTGAGTCACTTTGTGCGTCACTTTGTTTTTATCTCGGTGAGGGGATAGACCATGTTCCTTACTACTTGTTTTTAACATTGTCACCATTCATTGCAGTCCATTGATAGCTGAAATCAAGAGCATCCACACATGGAAATTCCAGCTCTCTGCATTTTGTCAACTCTTTCTATAGTTTGTGTAGTGGTATATACTATGAACATGTTGAAAAAGTCTGGGGACAAAACCTTGTGTCTCTGAGTCTGCCCGAAGGAAAGTCACTTGTGTCTCCTGCAGTTGTTGATGTTGTAGTCTATTATTGAAAGGCTGCATCAGAGGCAGGGAAGTTTCTGTATCTTCCAGAATCCATGAAAGACAGTCATATCATGATTGGAATTAGAGAAGGGAGGGAATATAAACAAAGACATACTACAAACTGCATACTAAGATGTTTTTCTTCTTTGAGGTAATACTTCCATACTCAGCCTTCTAAATTGTTTTACTATACAGCCTCCTTTTGTGTAAGAAAATTCAGTCTTTTTCTTTGTGTTTGTACAGAATCTTGCACACAAAATCCTGGTCTGTGATTAAGATTCATTTGTACCGTATCAGTGTTACTCCCATTAACAGTTTGGACAAGCATTATCATCTAATGCACAGTGCATTGTACTGGTATTCATGACTGGGATCTTTGCTTGATTCTATTATTGCTGATCTGCTGTATAATCTTTGGCAAGACAGCGGACCTCTCTGTTTCACTGTTTCTACATTCCCTTTCTCTTTCCCCAGCTTGATTTATGTTAGTAAATTTTTCAGGGCAGGATGTTTTCTTACTGTTTGTGCAATGTGCAGCAAAGATGGGTCTCAGATCTTGACTGGGCTTTTTATGCTCTGCTATACTTTACCAGACAAAGATATTTGAAAGAAATGCACAGAATTTAATCCTAGTTTACTTGCATTTAAAAGTAGTGGCCCCTATACAACTAAATTCCAAGCTTCCGAACTTTTGGGGGAAATTTTGGGAAAGGAGAAGCAGCATGTCTGTTAAACTGAGCTATAAGCAGAATTGTGCAAAATATTTGCAAATAACCCTTAGAAAATTTCTCTAGCTTTAATATTTGTCACAAATGTTATGTTCCAACTATGCTTTTTATAAAGACTGGTCATGAATCACTTTTGTGAATTTGATTTCAGGAAATATATCGTTTAGTTAAGAAAAGGTACCTCATTCTGATGCCCTTATATTCAGTGAATAACTGTCTTCCTAACTGAAACATGCAGATAAAACTTGTGGGCCAGTTTTAAGGACTGGAATTTCAATTTCATTATGATCTTGATGTAACAGCTCAAAAAATGTTAATGCATAGTGCTCTTAATGCTGGTGCAAATCCTGCAGTCTTTGCCTATTTCATGACAAACTGAATTGTTAGCATATGCATATATATTTATTTTATATACTTTTTAGGGACAATGCATATTTTAAAATAATTATGTCAAGTAAATTGTTTATGTCAAATGCTTCAAGTTATAATGAAATAAGAAGGTATAAAATATTTTGAACTCCTATAACTGCAGCAAATTCAAAACAGAAATGGAACAAAATTGTCAGCCTTGTTGTCCTGGTTTAGGCTGGGATGGAGCTAGTTTTGTCTCCAGCAGCTCCTGTGTTTTGGATTTAGTGTGTGAAGAATGGTGATAGTACACCGATGTTGGTTGCTGCTAAACAATCAAGGGCGTTTTGCAGTTTCCCAGGTTTTGCTAATGTGCAGGTGCAGAAACTTGGGAGGGGTATAGCCAGAATAGTTGATCCAAACTGGCCAAAGAGAGTATTCCATACCATAGACGTCATGCCCAGTATAAGCGAGGGTGGGCCACTTCGCTTTTTTTTTTGTTCCCTGTTCTTCCTTTTTTTGTTCGTTCGGGCCTTTTCGTTCGTTCGGCTGTTCGTTCCCTCGCCTGCTTTCTCTGGAGCTTGCTGTTCTGGGATAGCTGGGGGGGGAATATCCCTGCTCCCTGACTGCTGCTCGGAACGGGCTGTATCGGTCGTCGAGTGGTGAGAAATTGTGCATCATTTGTTTTATATATTCTATTATCCTTATATATATAATTATTATTATCATCAATATATTTTATATTTTTCCTTTGCTGTCCTGGTGAACTGCTTTTATCTCAACCCGCGAGTTTTCCTTTCTCTCCGATTCTCCTCCCCACCCCACTGGGGAGGGGGGGAGTGAGCGAGCGGCTGCGTGGTATTGGGTTACCATCTGGGGTTAAACCACGACACTTGTGTTTGTATAAGAATTCAGGCTAGATTTGGTCATAAAATAATCCAAATGGGAATTTCATCTATTTCTTTGGTTATTTATGCTGCCTCCCTTATAGTGTGCCTTAATTTTGCCTTTGACTTTGTAAGAGATACTGATTGGGATTGCTGACTTAGGAGTTCTCCCATTTGAAAGACTGTAGAGAATAAAGACCAGCATAGAATATGCAGTTGGATTTGTGTCTAAACCACAAAAAGATTAAGAGTACAGATATTCATATAATCATATTTTCTTATAAACAGTAAAAGATGAAAGGTATGCAAATAACCTCTATTTTCTCCCAAGCAGATGTTAGTACACGCCTGGTAACATACACATCAGAAGATAGAACCTCATGAAGAAAACTGCATACCTGCTCAAGCCACGTGCAATAATCATAAGTCATAAGGCAAATGAGAGTAAAAACCTCTGAATGTGATTCTACATTGTTTCTCTCATGAAAGTACCAAAACAGGCTATAGAGAAATGTGACTGGGTTGACTTCACCTTTTATAGTTTATTTTCCCAAGAGTCTGTGAATAACCGTCAGAACTGTTTACCTGTATAGCAAAACACTTTCTCAATTTATCTGTCACTTACATAACAGCTCATAGCTTCTATAATTATTACTTCATTTTTATTGTTCTAATTTCTTTGATATTCAAAAAATTTGCGAAGGAATGTAATCATGCCTAGCCTATTTCTAACACCTCAGAGACCATATGTTCTGATATTGTCATGACCATTTATATTGAGCACACTTACATAAATACAAATGGAAACCCAGAACATCGTATCTGGGAGACGCTGTCATGTCTGCAAACAGTAAAAATATTTATTCAGATCATTTACAGTCGGAAGAAGTAATATTACCAGCATGCAAGACCCTGGAGGAATCTTACGGTTACAGCTTTGCCAAACAAAAAACAGGAAATAAGAGATTTGGGTCATGGATGCCAAGAGTGGTCTTAAGACTGACTTGAGAATCATAAGACTTTTATCCAATGAATTATCCTATAACGTGTAAACCCCCCCCCCCCCCCAACCCAGTAGTGTCTATAAAATTGCACGGTAGTATACCTGTAAAGGTTATAGTTTGTTATTTAGATATTGAACAATACCTGTATATTTACTTGAGTATGAGTTCTGTGGCAAATATGTAAGAGCATCTTTTTTTTTTTTTTTAAAACCATTTGTGCACTAAATGAGGTATTGTTCAGTGTAGAAAACAGGTTTTCCAGAGTTTTTAGCAATAAACTGGGAAATTTCTTGTAATCCCATGAAAAAAGTCCTGTTGTATTTAAGGATTTTTTAAAAAGAATTAAATCTGTCATTTGTGAATTGCATTGAGTTTTCTGTGATTGCTCCCTGCCTGACTAAGGAAGTTTAAAATTTTGTTATTCACCTTGAAAATAAATGTCTCTACTTCAAAGGGAAACTCTAAGAATAATCCACTTAACATTGTGAGGCACTTGTATGATAATAAGACAAATCTCATCATAGATAGATAACATTTCTCTTTGCCAAAAACCTTTATATAATAATGTAAATGATTGTTACGAAAAAAGGGGCTTTAAAAAGGATAAAGTGCTCCAAAGAATTTAAAGGAAAAAAAAAAAACCATCAAAAAGAAGGGTATTGTTTGAATACAGAAACTGGGAAAAGCATCTTTTAGTTTCTGCGTATATTAATTCAATCCTTTTGTTATATTGTGTCTAAAACAGCAATAGCAGCGGTATCTCTTTCTGCAGGTTATAACACTTCTGTTCTAGCACATGAAATGTTCATTTTTTTATGATTTGGTGTGTGCATCTTTATCAAATTGTTTAAAAGAAAATTTCAGAACAAAGAAACTGTTTCTTTTTTTACCTGTGACTAAACTGGATACAATTAGTGGCAGGACCAGCATTTGCAGCATTCTCATGAGTAGTTCTCCCGGAAATGAAAAGTACTTGACTTCCCGATAGCTCATCTTATATGATCGGAGAGAAAATCCAA
Organism: Phoenicopterus ruber ruber; assembly: GCA_009819775.1. NCBI lineage: Eukaryota > Metazoa > Chordata > Aves > Phoenicopteriformes > Phoenicopteridae > Phoenicopterus > Phoenicopterus ruber. Next base: position 25,337,156 of record CM020247.1, read on the forward strand.
GGATTATACCTGAAGAGAGGGAAAAGATATCATGACTTACTCTTCTAAAGTAGTAGTAACATCTGAACGCGAATATCTGTATAGTACTTACTTGACGCATCTGATTGTAACATGCAGTTTTTACTATGCCCCAGATTGCACTCAAATATCAACTACCTATATGAGTAGTCCTACTGAAGCCAGTAAATTACTTTTTACTGTAACAGATTCAGAAGGTTATTTCTGTTGCTATTTTTTAAAATCTGGATTAATGTAAAAGGTACATCTTGAGCATTAATGAAAAGGAAACAGTCCCTGCTACTGCAGCTGAGTGCTTTGACTTCTGGGATTTTGAGTGTAGTCATATATGCAATGCATACACATACTAGCCACCAACCTTCAGAAGTCTTGTCCATGCCTGTTTTCTCTGTGAGGCCTGATCCTGTAGGTGTGCTTCAGATTAGATGAGATAACCAGGAGAGATTTACTTGAGAATCCCCTTGAGGTTAGGTCTTTACACAGCAAAACAACATCAGGAGGTAAGTAGCTTTACACATGCCTACCTTCAGAAACACAGGCACTTGCAAAGAAGCAGCTAATCGGGGTTGGAAGGTCTTACTGGATGATTAAGCCTGAGGGAGTGGGGTAAGAGAGTTCTAGAGCTTGTTAGAACTTGGATATGTCCTAAAAATGCCATAATATTGAACACTTGTGAAAACTGATAGTTTCAATTCTTAATCGCTTTGTATTTTTTCTTTTTTTAAATCAGATTTTCGATTGGTACATCCATACAGCAGATAATATCTTCATGCCAAATTTTACTAGCTAAAACATGCTGTTATGCCTCCCACACAGTCATGCCCAGTATATAAGTGGGGGTTGGCTGGGTTCCCTCTCTCGCTCTTGGGAATTTGGGGTTCTGAGATCACTGCTTGGGAAATCACTGTTCCGAGATCGCTGCTTGGGATTGTTCTGAGATTGCTCTCGGTTTTGCTCCGTGATTCCTGTTCAGGATGGGCTGTATCGGTTGTTGGGTCATCGGTCGGTGAGAAATTGTGCATTTGTATTATTATTATCATTATTAATATATATTATTATTGTTATCTTTTTCTTTACTGTCCTAGTAAACTGTCTTTATCTCAACCCACGAGTTTTCCTTTCTTTCCTATTCTCCTCCCTATCCCACTGGGCGGCGGGGGCGGGGGGGGGGGAGTGAGCAAGCAGCTGCGTGGTAGTTGCCAGCTGGGGTTAAACCATGACAGTCCTTTTTGGCTCCCAGTGTGGGGCTCGAGAGGGGCCCGGCTAGCTCAGTCGAGAGAACATCAGACTGAGGGTCCAGGACTCGAGCACTTGGTCAGGCTCGAAGGGTTGAGATAACAACAGATTTGACCAGACCATGTTAAAATAAACTTGTTATAATCATAGCATTCATTATGTTGCTGGCCACAATGTTGTTTTATCAGCTCTCAGAGTTGTTATTAGAGTTGCGTTGTATCGCACCCTACTTGTCATGTGCGCTGTTTGCCAGTGTTTATATGCGGTTTATCAACTCTGGGCATTGGATTAGAGATATCACTCTGATGTGCTGTGTGGCACTAGCTTGCGGTACGATAAAATCATTGGTAATGGGACCGCTTTCGTGTTTCTATTCAATGGCGGTGGGCGGCGGGCAGTGGAGTGGCAAAGACGGCTTCAGTTCCGTGCTTCGGGAGCCGTCTAGAGGGAACTATCAGTAATTACACTTTTTGGGTTTTTTACCCCGGAGGGCCACCAGGGGGAAACGCCTTCCTGTACCTTCCCTTTCTCCTCCTGGCTAATTACATGAACTCCTGAGAATTTCTAATACCTTTGGGATACTCGAACTGGCATGCTCCTACTATTAGGAATGAATGTGTGTCAGCTCTTGCTTAAGATTAAACATCAGTGCGGATATGGGTGTAGTGCGGTTATCCCAACTAACAGGAGATAGTTCATGCAGTAGCCCTTGGGCCAGTCCGGGCAGGGCAAGATGTTAAAAATGTGCTCTGCACCACAGCCAGGGAGAATGGTCCTACCTGGAGCCTCTGGCAGAAAGCACCAGGGGAGACGCGAGGTCGACCCCTGGGGTTTTGGAACCAGGGATACAGGGGATCCGAGGCCTGCTATACTCCAACTGAAAAAGAGATCTTGGCAGCATATGAAGGGGTTTGAGCTGCTTCGGAAGTGATTGGCACTGAAGCACAGCTCCTCCTGGCACCCCAACTGCCAGTGCTGGGCTGGAAGTTCAAAGGGAGAGTCCCCTCTACACATCATGCCACCGATGCTATGTGGAGTAAGTGGGTCACACTGATCACACAACGAGCTCGAATAGGAAACCCCAGTCGCCCAGGAATCTTGGGAGTGATCACAGACTGGAATGTTGCCAGAGGAGGAGGTGACACGTGCTAAAGTGGCCCCACCATATAATGAACTACCAGAAAATGAGAAGGAATATGCCCTGTTCACTTATGGGTCCTGTCGTATTGTGGGAAAGCATCGAAGGTGGAATGCTGCTGTGTGGAGTCCTACACGGCGAGTCACAGAAGCTGCTGAAGGAGGAGGTGAATCGAGTCAGTTTGCAGAGGTGAAAGCCATCCAGCTGGCTTTAGATATTGCTGAGCGAGAGAAGTGGCCAGTGCTCTACCTCTATACTGACTCCTGGATGGTGGCAAATGCCCTGTGGGGGAGGTTACAGCAATGGAAGCAGAGCAACTGGCAGCACAAAGGCAAACTCATCTGGGCTGCCACATTGTGGCAAGATATTGCTGCCCGGGTAGAGAAGCTGGTTATAAAAGTACGTCATGTAGATGCCCACGTACCTAAGAGTCAGGCCACTGAGGAACACCACAACAACCAGCAGGTGGATCAGGCTACTAGGATTGAAGTGGCTCAAGTGGATCTGGACTGGCAACGTAAAGGGGAATTATTCCTAGCTCTGTGGGCCCATGACACCTCAGGCTATGGGTGACCCGCTTGGCGACACGTTAGAGTTGATTGAAACATCAATACAATAAAGGTCAATAAAGGGACACAGCATGGTAAACAAGGGAAGTTAGAGGCAGTCAGAACCAGAAAGAAGTTTTTTATGCTTAAGCACACCAATCAAGAAATGCATGGCTTGCGCGTGATAAGAAGAGAAATACCAATTACAAAGCTGTAACTATGCATGCTAGAGCTGTAACTATGCATGCTAGTCGCGTGAGGCGCATGTAGCAGATAAGGAAGCTTTAAAAACACTGTGAGTGTGCATTAAAGGGTCTCCACTTTCTACCTATCCTGGAGTCCGTGTCGTCATTCCCTTCATCAGGCCACCAAGGAAGAGATGCAACATACAGATGGGCTTGTGACCGAGGGGTGGACTTGACCATGGACAGTATTGCACAGGTAATCCATGAGCGTGAAACATGCAATCAAGCAAGCCAAGCGGTCAAAGCCTTTGTGGTATGGAGGACGACGGCTGAAATATAAATATGGGGAGGCCTGGCAGATTGACTATATCACACTCCCACAGACCCGCCAAGGCAAGCACCATGTGCTTACAGTGGTGGAAGCTACCACCGGATGGCTGGAAACATATCCCGTGACCCTTGCCACCGCCCGGAATACTATTCTGGGCCTTGAAAAGCGTGTCTTATGGCCACATGGCACCCCAGAAAGAATTGAGTCAGACAACGGGACTCATTTCCGAAACAACCTCCTAGACACCTGAGCCAAAGAGCATGGCATTGAGTGGGTGTATCACATCCCCTATCATGCACCAGCCTCTGAGAAAATTGAAAGGTACGATGGACTGCTAAAAACTACACTGAAAGCAATGGGTGGTGGGACCTTCAAACATTGGGATAAATACTGACCAAAACCCACCTGGTTAGTCAACACTAGGGAATCTGCCAATCGAGGTGGCCCTGCCTGATCAAAACTCTTATGTACTGTAGAAGGAGATAAAGTCCCTGTAGTGCACGTAAAAAACATGCTGGGGAAGACAGTCTGGGTTACTCCTTCCTTCAAAAAAGGCAAACCCATCCGTGGGATTGCTTTTGCTCAAGGACCTGGGTGCGCATGGTGGGTGATGCGGGAGGATGGGGAAGACTTGATGTGTACCTCAAGGAGATTTGATTTTAGGTGAAAATAGTCACCTGAGGGTGCAATTGATCCCCTCATCCACGTCATCGATAAAGATATTGTTTTGGTTGTGGCTGGGATAGGGTTAATTTTTACCAGAAGCTGGCCTGGGTCAATTCTATACCATGTGACCGTCACACTCACTATATAGGGGGGGACGACAAGAAGGGGAGCCGGCTGGGCGTTGGGTTCCAGGCAGGGAGTGACCTGCACTTGGAAGCACCACTAAGTACACTCTGTTGTTGGTATTGTTGGGGTTTCTTGTTGTCGTGGTTTAGCCCCAGCCGGAGGCTGAGCCACGCGGTCGCTCGCTCACCTCCCCTCTCCCGGTGGGACGGGGAGAGAATTGGGACGAAGAAAAGCAAAAACTCGTGGGTTAACAACAACAACAGTTTAACCAAACAACAAAGGGAAAGAGAACAAACAAGCGAGAAACCCCAACAATAACAACAACAGCGTGTACTTAGCGGTGCTTTCCGGGCAGGCCGCTCCCGCTCCCGCCCGGAGCCTGACGCCCAGCCCGCTCCCGAGCAGCGATTCCCGCCCCTCCAGTCAACCCCCTCTAAATAGTGAGCGTGACGGTCACATGGTATAGAATAGACCCCGGCAGCTTCTGGTGAAAATTAACCCTATCCCAGCCGCAACCAGGACACTTGTTTGTTTGTTTTCTTTCCCTTTGTTGTCCGGTTAAACTGTTGTTGTTGTTAACCCACGAGTTTTGCCTTTCTTTTTCCCGATTCTCTCCCCCATCCCACCGGGAGCGGGTGGGGTGAGCGAGCAACCTCATGGCGCTCAGCTTCCGGCTAGGCTAAACCACGACAGAACTGGCCCCAACACTGAGCCCTGGAAAACACCACTTGTGAATGACCGCCAACTGGATTTAACTCCATTCGCCACAACTCTTTGGGCCCGGCCATCCAGCCAGTTTTTTACCCAGTGAAGAGTACGCCCGTCCAAGCCATGAGCAGACAGTTTCTCCAGGAGAATGCTGTGGGAAATGGTGCCAAAGGCTTTACCAAACTCCAGGTAGACAACATCCACAGCCTTTCCCTCATCCACTAAGTGGGTCACCTTGTCATAGAAGGAGATCAGGTTGGTCAAGCAGGACCTGCCTTTCATAAACCCATGCTGACTGGGCCTGATCACCTGGTTGACCTGTATGTGCATGATGGCACTCAAGATGATCTCTTCCATAACCTTCCCGGGCACCGAGGTCAGACTGACCAGCCTGTAGTTCCCTGGATCCTCCTTCTGGCCCTTCTTGTAGAAGGGCGTCACATTTGCTAACCTCCAGTCAACTGGGACCTCCCCAGTTAGCCAGGACTGCTGATTGATAAATGATGGAAAGTGACTTGGTGAGCACTTCCGCCAGCTCCCTCAGTACCCTTGGGTGAATCCCATCCGGCCCCTTAGACTTGTGTGTGTCTAAGTGGTGCAGCAGGTCGCTAACCATTTCCCCTTGGATTATGGGGGCTTCATTCTCCTCCCCATCCTTGTCTTCCAGCTCAGGGGGCTGGGTACCCCAAGAGCAATTGATCTTACTATTAAAGACTGGGGCAAAGAAGGCATTAAGTACCTCAGCCTTTTCCTCATCCTTTGTGACTATGTTTCCCCCCGCATCCAATAAAGGGTGGAGATTCTCCTTAGCCCTCCTTTTGTTGCTAATGTATTTATAGAAACACTTTTTCTTGTCTTTTACTGCATTAGCTAAATTAAGTTCTAGTTGGGTTTTGGCCCTTCTCATTTCCCCCCTGCATAACCTCAGAACATCTTTGTAGTCCTCCTGAGTTGCCTGTCCCGTCTTCTATGTTGATATTGTGCTTTGGGAAACCTTCCTCTTAAAATTCCAATAACTAATTGGAAGACACTTTATCTTCCATCAAATCCCTCCATAAGGCCTTAAGCTCTTGGAAAATTTCCAGCTATAAAGATTTTGTGGCTGTTTCCCACCCCTGTATTCCTTTTAATGCTCCTTCCTTCCCAGTCTCCAGACTCAGAAGAAAAACAAAAGAAACGAGTACATTCCATACAACTCTGACAGCAGGACCAATTCCGCAACAAATTCATTTGTTTGGTACCAGCTACCCTTATTCTGTGTCTTCAGACAGAAAGCCTTTCAGGGCACCATCTGTATCTTTTCTGTGCTTAAAGGACACAACAGGCCCAACCCTCGCTGGGAACGCTGGACAACATTTGGATTCTAACAGATGCTTTGATCTCCCTCCATTATCAGGCCATCCCTACAAGACATCAGGCTCAGACTGCTGAGGATCTTCTACATTTGTCATCAGACATTAAATCCAAATACAAATGAATGTACATTTCTTCTTCTTCTTTTAAAAAGACTCATTGTCCTTCTCTCTGTATGTCGGCTTAAGCACAATGAATCCATTCCTTACAGTCTCTGAATCTGTGCTCACAATTTACCACACACAGGCCCCTGTAGTTGCATGCAGCCTAATATGAGCTGACCCGATAGTCAGAAACCAAACCTCTCAATACACACATTCAAATATGGATTTTTGAACATGCAAAAATTGCAGATGCAATAGTCGTAGTGGTAAGTACACTGAACACAAATCCTTGTGAGGGTTTTGACTCCACTGTCCATATGGAGTTATGAAATCACCATGCAAACACAAAAAGTGTTTTTTAAACTGCTCATCACCCTAGACCCAAACCAAACAATCACAGAGACTGAATTACCTCTTGCCCATGGAGAAAATATTGATTTTGATCACAGGGTTGAGGTTTTTGGCAGGGTACCAGGGAGCTCCCAGTGTGGCTGGCTGTATCACACAGAACTGTACATAGCTAGAGGGAAACATAAGATTCTCATTGTGCCAACATATCAACCTTTGTAAACACAAATATGGAATGAAAAATAAAAGGCAGCAAGACTACATCATGCCAGCAGTACATGCCGTATTTATTATTCTAATGCATATGCTCTGAATCAAAAGATCTTTGTGGAGGTTCCACTGCCGTTCCCCTTCAAAATTAAGCATGTCTAAATGCACAACAGCTGATGAGAATACTTTTCAAGTTGAAAAAGATCCTATGCGGAGAAATCTAGTTTAAGAATGTCTATTTTTTTCTTACTGCCTTTTCAGTTTTCACTATAGTATATCTTGAATCACTGTCAGTCATTGAATTGTATCCAAAGGGTATCCTTGCAATGCAGTGTTTAAGGACAACAGTTCTCCCAGCCTCTTCAGTCACCAACTCCCTGCCGTTGAGCAGGTTACGGAGAAGGTGCATACTGTAGGAACAGAATTTCACATAAAACATCTGTGACAAAAGGAATTTTAATAATTTGAATTGTCTCTTTTCACAGTTATAATTTAATTAGAACTTTAATTTGAAACAGATCTGAGGAAAAAAATAGTTTTCTAAAGTTGCTTTGATCATTCTACTTTTAAATTTTGATAGAAGATATCATAATGATGGGAAATAATGGGACAACCAGTTTGATCCAGTTTCACTCTTTCAGTTAACTTACATCTATGTTTTATATGAAATTTCTTCACAGTAGCCCTGGGAATGAATTCATAGCTGTTACTGTAAGCTATGTGAAATGTTGTCATTTTTTCTCTGAGTTTGCCCAGAGACTGCACATTTTTCTGAAAACAAACCAGCAAATTTCTATACTTCATCTGAATCGCAACTCTCACATTCTCATATGCTTGGAGACTCTACTTTTTACTCTTCATTCACAAAGAATCCACAGGTGCCACCGGAACGAGAGTTTTGCCAGGGGTAAGGCAGCTTCAAGATCAAAGTGCAGATTTATCAAGAAAACAATAAAGAATAGGAAAACAAAACCACTTTAACTATACAAGGTCATTGTACATTCATACCAATAAGATTTCACTCATTACCACATTTGTGAACAAAAGGGAGAGGCGGGCATAAAGAGGAAAGGCAGACTGATGTTAATGAGGTTGCAAAAATGTAGCTGAGAGATTTGTCCCTCAAGTTTCATATGTGTGTAAGATAATTAGTTATGGATTAACATGCTGGAAGTGAGAGATCTGGAAGCTTTTCTGAACCCAGAAGAATGTCTGGTTTAAAAGAGGTGATGTTGCTATTCAGAACAGTCTCCCCCAAAATTTCTTGAGAAATGGCAAAAATATTGCAATATTCACAGAATCATAGAATCATAGAATAGTTTGGGTTGGAAGGGACCTTTAAAGGTCATCTAGTCCAACCCCCCTGCAATGAGCAGGGACACCTTCAACTAGATCAGGTTGCTCAGAGCCCCATCCAACCCAACCTTGAATGTTTCCAGGGATGGGGGGGCATCTACCACCTCTCTGGGCAACCTGTTCCAGTGTTTCACCACCCTCACTGTAAAAAATTTCTTCCTTATATCTAGTCTAAATCTTCCCTCTTTTAGTTTAAAGCCAATACCCCTTGTCCTATTGCAACAGGCCCTGCTAAAAAGTGTGTCCTCAGAAATATTAAACTTTTCTAATAAAATTCTTGTTTTAATCTTGGTAGAATTTACAATGAGAAAATGCAGGAGGGAGAAGGAAGTTAATGTTTCCTGTCTACAAGACTCTTATTCAAATATACTGAAAAATGTTATATTAATGGCCCCAAAATACTGTAAAAAACATTTTCCAAATGACATGATCTAGTCAGTTTAACAGAATAAACTATAGTGTCAGTAAAACTAGAGAAACAGTATATAAAGGTGGTCCTAATGCATTTATTCTTTGAGGATCCCTTTTAACACTTTTCTGTCCCAACTCCTTCAATCCAAAACTTTTCTATTTGCATATTTGCTAATCAGTTGTGCAGTTTGCACTGAACTACTGTGATTTAAAAGTCAGTGCATGTACTGACTTTCATATGTATGAGTACAGTTACTCTGTCTTCAAGAATGATCTGCTATGTCAAAATGTACCTGACTTTTATAGACAGCTTTACTATGGATAGATGTGAAGGATAGATACTGTTTTGCTAAGAATGAAAGATTCCAAAGTGTCATAAATGACAATTTCATTTTTTTAAATTTAGAAATAACTTAGTAAAATATTATTGCTATTGCTTATAATAATTTAGCAAATAAAAATAAAATATCATGAAAAAATAACTGAAAATTTATGTTCATTTTGCTATACTCTGATGTACCATAATATACAATAACATTTGTAGTCTGTTAAAAATAGTGCTGGGGTTCTACTTTACACATATACTATACACATTCATACTCTTACTTACACACAAGTTTTATATATGTGTGTATGTTTATTTTCAGAGAGCATGTCAAGGAAACCAAACAAATATAACATTCTCTGAAAACAGTTTTCTTTATAGAGATGTTCTGCTGAATAATAACTGAAGTGTGCAATTTAATAAAAAGAAGAAAAAAAAGAAAAAAAGAGAGAGACAGATTGTAATAGAAATTATCTTGCTACTTGAAGATTGCTATGCATCCTAGGTGAGAGCTCAGCTGGAAGTGATGTATGAGGACTCTGAAAATGGTGTTGTATTGTACTGTGTTAAAAGTGCCAGAATGAAGAGAACAGTTATGAGATCTTGAGATTTGGAGAGGCTATTATCATGTACTCATGTCCTACTGAGGGAATTGAATATGTCCCTTCTCCAGGGCTCTTATCTGAAGCACTCAGAAAATGAATAGAACTGTAAATTGTTCTAACAGTGCTTAGAAGTTCAAAGTTGAAACCTTCCTCTGGAAAGCAGTTTAGTAATAAATTAAAAAAAAAATTTAACAATCAAGAGGAAGCTAAAAGATCTTTTGTAAGCCTCTTCAAACAACTTTCGCGTTGTAATCTACATAATTGCAATAAAAAGGAAAATAATTTAAAGGTTAGAACACACTGTTTACTTATGAAAAGAGATGTGATAGTTTCTTTTACATTCATCAATGTGAGGAAAACAGTTCAGGAAACAGTCTGACACAGAAAAAATAATCATTTTGAATTTATATGTACCTTTCAAGCTTGTATGGAAATTTGGGCTTTTATGGAGATTAGTTTGTGATGTTTACTGGAAGAATCTTGAGGAATCCAATATTTGGGATGGGAAGGCCTGTGATTACCCTGTATCAACCACAATAGCCAACATTATGAGCAACAGGAAAAATCTGGTAGGAAAAGGTTACCTCAAAAAAAAAAAGCATCTCAATAAGTTATTAAAAGTAAGTAAAAAACCTACAAGAAAAAGATCCATCAGCAGAGAGCTTTCTCTTGAAGGATGAAAAGTATCGGAATATTCTATATGAATACTATGATCTTATACAAGAGGATGATAGGATACCTAATGGGGAAAAGGAAAGAACCAGAATCCCAGTGAAAGCAAAATTCTGATTGATTACTGGTGATGGAAATCTGATACCTAGCTAATCTCCATCCCAGAATACTGGACAAAATGCCTTTCCAGGATTATCTAAAGATTTCTATTTAATAAATTCCCCTCTAATATTCATCTGATACAATGTGCTTCACGTCTCCTACACTATGCTGTAATTTTTGAGGCTTTGAGGGGTTTGTACTAAAGATCTACATTTTTAATGTAATCCAAGGGAAGTTCTGTGGTATGCAGAGCGCTATACTTTTTGGATCATTGCTCCCACATCTTACAGAGCAGTGAATTACCTGGGGAAGATGGGACTCATTGTTCCAGATGGTTCCTACAGTTTCTGGTAATGCATATAAGATATATATAGGGTTATGGTTCATATCTATTTAGAGTATAATTTTGTAGTACATTGTAAATGTGTAAAAAACAGCCTCTTTCAAAATGTTTAGAGAATAAACATTAAATATACACAACCTACACAAGCATTCACATCAGTGGGATTAGCATTTTTACACTTCTTTTGCACTATGTTTAAAGAACCTGTAGGTATCAGAGGAAAAAAAGGAATGGAGTTGTTCACACATCACTAATAAAATACAGAATAAAAAAATTTAATCTGAGGCAAAGCATATTTTATTTTCATGGTATTCACATAGGTCCATCACAGTAAAATATTCCTACAGTTCAAACAAGAATTCGACTGTTCTAACTACATTTTGTGTGCAAACAGGAATTCTGAATTTCATTTGATACTGAATCATTGTAGACTTTAATAGCTTGTGATTATACAAAGTTCACATTATCATGTTTTAAGCTGCTTGAATACAGCATGACAAAAGCAGCTGAATGTGATTGTCTCATTTCATTCATCTCTTATTTTAGTCTCCTATTTTGATTCACTGAATCACTGGAATTCTGACCTGATCAAAGAATTAAATGCTTTCAAATTCCTGGGTTTAGCAGGAAGTCAAGAGTAGCAAATACTTTTCAAGAAGTATTCAGATCTCAGAGAAAATACTGCTTTAGGGATACTTTTCTCAAGATGACACATTCTCATAGGTGATGTGTTTTTAATGTTTAGGCTAAACCAAAACTGCTGGATAATTGCACAAAGAATTCGATAGTGATTTTACAGAATTAATGAATCATCAGGAAATTAATATCAAAGCACAGCTGACTGGGTTCCTACTCAGCACTTCTGAATCACTGCTCATTGAGGAAAGCAGTCACTGGACAATGAGGGTTTTGCCTAAGCAAAACGTGAGTCAGGAGACCTGGACTCCCATTGTCTTCACTGGGAGTTTTGCCTGCATATGGAGTGAGCTGAGACTTCTGGTGAATGAGATCCATTCACAGAGCAGTTAAGTAAAGCACCCAATACATCACTATTTTGAAGTTAACACTAGGTGGTAGACATAACTGGAAGAAATACAGACATTTTTGGAGCCATGTGAAAGACTTGTATAAAGCAGCACTTCAAATGTATTGTCTCTTATTTCCCCCTATTTTGGCCTAAACATTTTTGGTTTGAAAGGTATCTGGCTCTTCACTCTGACATTCCCTTTGGTTTAACAAATTAATTAAAATCATTTCCTTTTTGCATGCAGTCTGTAGGTGGAAGAGACACCCCTGTTTGGAGGGGAAGAGCTGACATCCTTGCAGCTGAAAATGGAAATCTGTTCCACTGTCCATACCCTCTATTAATGTTTAGTTGGAGGAGGGAGAGATTTATACCTAACCAATTCTCAGCATGCTGCTATGTAAGTGCATATTCACTGATCTATAAACACTTCCAGCTACACACTTGTGATACAAACTCCTCCATGAACACAAGTCAGTATGAGTGAGACCTTCAGTCCCATTTCCCAACACAACTGAGAGTCGGTATAAGCAGAACGCAGAGAAAAGCTCAAGGTGAAAAAGGAGATAGAGTCAAGTAAAGAAAAAGAACAAAATAGCAGTACAAGAAAGCCTATAGGGAAAAGACAACATGAAAGAACAAAGAGGAAAGGAGTATTACAAACTACACACAGAAGGAGCATAAAATAAGGGATGATTTGGAATAGGTGTCTAAGAACCAAATAGGGCCAAGATCTAAGCTTCCCTCAAAACTTGGATTCACTGATTCAAATGAAAACAAGACTCATCCTTAATCATTTTTCTCTGACTCAAAGGAAAGTAGTGGTGGACTAAGGAGTAAAAGGGGAGCTAGGCTTAATGGAAGTAGAAGGGAGAAGGAGAGCAATGAACCTGCAAAAACACAGGGAGTAGTTGCTCTACCAAGGAAAAGGGGGGGGAAGGTAGCACTCTCTTGGGGTAGAAGTTCAGAAGGGAGCAGAAGGGATGGAGTGAGTGACTGCATGACAAAGCAAAACTCATATGTATTATATAGTGAATCTGGATAGGATAGGATACTATACTATGTCTGAAATATTTGATTTACATATTTCTTTTAACAATTTCTGGTCTGAACGAAAAGACTACTCTTTGTGTTCTTTCTACAGATACATTTATAATATATGGCAGAAGAGCTTTCATTGTATACCAAAAAAAGCTAAACAAAAACAATGTACAGTGAGTGTATCAATCCCTTGTGTTGATACAGAAAAGACAGGCAGTTTTAAAATATGAACCCAATACATTTTTCTTTCTTGATTTTTCAAAATTTTGAATTACAATTTTCTGGATTTCTTTTGTACAACAGTAATATTCATATCCTTTCAGTCACTGAGTGAAGAACCTAATTCTTGCGAATAAAACAAATTCAGCTAATATATAACACCAGTGATATATCATCTCTCCTTTGAAACATACTTGTTCACTCTGCTATCTAATACCTTCATAGGCTTAATTTTTCTATAGATCTGATGACAGGCATTTGATCACATTTCAAGAAGAACAATAAGTAATTAATATTACAGAATCACAGAATCACAGAATCACAGAATCACAGAATGGTAGGGGTTGGAAGGGACCTCTGGACATCATCTAGTCCAACCCCCCTGCCAGAGCAGGGTCACCTACAGCAGGCTGCACAGGACTGCGTCCAGGTGGGTTTTGAATATCTCCAGAGAAGGAGACTCCACAACCTCCCTGGGCAGCCTGTTCCAGTGCTCTGTCGCCCTCACAGTGAAGAAGTTTTTCCGCATATTTAGATGGAACTTCCTATGTTCCAGTTTGTGCCCGTTGCCCCTTGTCCTGTCGCTGGGCACCACTGAAAAGAGTCTGGCCCCATCCTCCTGACACCCGCCCTTGAGATATTTATAAGCGTTGATAAGGTCCCCTCTCAGTCTTCTCTTCCTCAGGCTGAACAGCACCAGCTCCCTCAGCCTTTCCCCATAGGAGAGATGCTCCAGTCCCTTAATCATCTTCGTAGCCCTCTGCTGGACTCTCTCCAGTAGTTCCTCATCTTTCTTGAACTGGGGAGCCCAGAACTGGACACAGTACTCCAGATGGGGCCTCACTAGGATAGTGTAGAGGGGGAGGATAACCTCCCTCGACCTGCTGGCCACACTCTTCTTAATTGCACCCCAGGATGCCATTGGCCTTCCTGGCCGCAAAGGCACATTGCTGGCTCATGGTGAATTTGTTGTCTACCAGGACTCCCAGGTCCCTCTCCGCAGAGCTGCTTTCCAGGAGGCCAACCCCTAACCTGTCCTGGTGCATGGGGTTGTTCCTCCCCAGGTGCAGGACCCTGCACTTGCCCTTGTTGAACCTCATGAGGTTCCTCTCCGCCCAACGCTCCAGCCTGTCCAGGTCTTGCTGAATGGCAGCACAGCCTTCCAGTGTATCAGCCAGTCCTCCCAGTTTCGTGTCATCAGCAAAGTTGCTGAGGGTGCACTCTGTCCCTTCATCCAGGTCATTGATGAATAAATTGAACAAGACTGGCCCCAGTACCGACCCCTGGGGGACACCACTAGCCACAGGCCTCCAACTAGACTCTGTGCTGCTGATCACCACCCTCTGAGCTCTGCCATTCAGCCAGTTCTCAATCCACCTCACCATCCACTCATCTAACCCACACTTCCTGAGCTTACCTATGAGGATATTGTGGGAGACAGTGTCAAATGCCTTGCTGAAGTCCAGGTAGACAACATCCACCGCTCTCCCCTCATCCACCCAGCCAGTCATGCCATCATAGAAGGCTATCAGATTGGCCAAGCATGATTTCCCCTTGGTGAATCCATGCTGACTGATCCATGCCTGATCACCTTCTTTTCTTCTACATGCTTGGAGATGACTTCCAGAATGAGCTGCTCCATCTCCTTTCTAGGGATGGAGGTGAGGCTGACTGGCCTGTAATTTCCCAGGTCCTCCTTCTTGCCCTTCTTGAAGACTGGAGTGACATTGGCTTTCCTCCAGTCCTCAGGCACCTCTCCCGTTCTCCATGATTTTTCAAAGATGATGGAGAGTGGCTTGGCAATGACCTCTGCCAGCTCCCTCAGCACACGTGGGTGCATCCCATCAGGGCCCATGGATTTGTGGGTATTCAGTTTGCCCAACTGATCTCTAACCCGATCCTCCTCAACCAAAGGAAGGCCATCCTTTCTCCAGGCTTCCTCTCTTACCTCCAGGGTCTGGGATTCCTGGGGGCCAGCCTTGGCAGTAAAGACCGAAGCAAAGGCGGCATTCAGTAACTCTGCCTTCTCTGCATCCTTCGTGACCAGGGCACCCACCTCATTCAGCAGAGGGCCCACGTTTTCCCTAGTCTTCCGTTTGTTACCAATGTATTTGAAGAAGCCCTTCTTATTGCCCTTGACGTCCCTCGCCAGATTAAATTCCAGGTGGACCTTAGCCTTCCTCGTTGCATCCCCGCATACCCTGACAGCATCCCTGTACTCCTCCCACGTGGCCTGCCCCTTTTTTCCACATTCCATGGACTTCCTTCTTCCATTTGAGTTTTGCCAGTAGTTCCTTGCTCATCCACGCAGGTCTCCTGCCTCCCTTACCCGATTTCTTACTCCTGGGGATGCACCGCTCTTGAGCTTGGAGGAAGTGATGCTTGAATAATGCCCAGCTTTCTTGGGCCCCCCTACCTTCTAGAGCCCTAACCCACGGGATTCCTCCAAGCAGGTCCTTGAAAAGGGCAAAGTTAGCTCTCCTGAAGTCCAGGGCTGTAATCCTGCTTAGCGTCCTGCTTCCTCCACGCAGGATCCTGAACTCCACCATCTTGTGGTCACTGCAGCCAAGGCTGTCCCCAGCCTTCACATCCCCAACCAGACCTTCCTTGTTAGTTAGTATGAGGTCCAGCAGCACCCCTCTCCTCATCGGCTCCTCCACCACCTGCGTCAGAAAGTTATCATCAATGTTCTGCAGGAACCTCCTGGACTGTGCGTGCCTAGCTGTGTTGTCCCTCCAACAGATATCAGGGTGGTTGAAGTCCCCCATGAGATCCAGGGCCTGTGATTGTGAGGCTACTTTCAGCTGCCTGTAGCGGCCTCATCGACTTCCTCTTCCTGATCAGGTGGCCTGTAGTACTCACCCACAACAGTGTCCCCCATGTTAGCCTGTCCCTTAATCCTTACCCATAAGCTCTCGACTGTTAATGACTGTTAAATGACTGTTCCTTTTTTCTTTTAAGTAAATCACAGATTACCAATGAGTTATGCGGGCCCTGGATCCCAACAGAGAATGGAATTTCAAAATGAAAAACACAGCAAGAAAATAAATGCTGACTACCACGCAGCCTGAATGTCTGGATGCCAGGGATACTATGAAACAGAGATATATTGAGTTCTTCCCTGGTATATGAAACAGAGATTATCCAGGAGAACCTAATGACTTTAAATCATCTCAGCCTACGTGGACTGAAAAGACAGAAGCAAAGATGACTTTCTGCCATTCTGTTTTCCAAACGTGATGCTGCTTTTTCCGTTGCTGAAAAATTGCATGTTTTCTCAGAGCCTGTTTCTTTCTCACAATAAACAATGCAAAGCCCTCCTGCCAAAAAAATGTGCAAATGCTAAACAGTTGCTATTATAGTCATAACAGTAACTTTGAGCTGTGTGCTTTTAAATAATAATTATTTTTACAGAAGATTTTTATGTGTCTTGATTGCAGTAATTATGATGTAAATGTGTATTTAAAAAGTCACATTAGCTTACTCCTCCAAATAAATGAGTTTCCTTAACTGAACTTCATACAAATGAGTGGTTTTCTTTGTATTTATCTTACTTGCTATTCTAACAACACACTAGGATCGATGGGCCGAGGCCAATTGTATGAGATTCAACAAGGCCAAGTGCCGGGTCCTGCACTTGGGTCACAACAACCCCAGGCAACGCTACAGGCTTGGGGAGGAGTGGCTGGAAAGCTGCCTGGCAGAAAAGGACTTGGGGGTGTTGGTCGACAGCCGGCTGAATATGAGCCAGCAGTGTGCCCAGGTGGCCAAGAAGGCCAATAGCATCCTGGCTTGTGTCAGAAATAGTGTGGCCAGCAGGACTAGGGAGGTGATCGTCCCCCTGTACTCGGCCCTGGTGAGGCCGCACCTCGAGTACTGTGTTCAGTTTGGGGCCCCTCACTACAAGAAAGACATTGAGGTGCTGGAGCGTGTCCAGAGAAGGGCAACGAGGCTGGTGAAGGGTCTAGAGCACAAGTCCTATGAGGAGCGGCTGAGGGAACTGGGGTTGTTTAGCCTGGAGAAAAGGAGGCTGAGGGAGACCTTATCGCTCTCTACAACTACCTGAAAGGAGGCTGTAGAGAGGTGGGTGTCGGACTCTTCTCCCAAGTAACAGACGACAGGACAAGAGGAAATGGCCTCAAGTTGCGCCAGGGGAGGTTTAGATTGGATATTCGGAAACATTTCTTCACCGAAAGGGTTGTCAGGCATTGGAACAGGCTGCCCAGGGAAGTGGTTGAGTCACCATCCCTGGAGTTATTTAAAAGACGTGTAGATGTGGCGCTAAGGGATATGATTTAGTGGTGGACTTGGTAGTGATAGGTTAACTGTTGGCCCCAATGATCTTGGAGGTCTCTTCCAACCAAAACAATTCTATGATTCTATGATTAAACAACTGATAAACCATTGTTTCATTACAAAAATAACTATGGACAAAGATATCAAATGAAAAGCAATGTTTTATATGAAATGTGTTTCATGCAGATAATATCAGATTCTAATACAGAAATGAGCATTTCTCTTTAGTCTTGTTTCTCATTTATCTGCCCTTGCTTTGTTTAAGGAGATCATGTCAAGAAAATAAAGCAATGAAAAAGGAAAAAGGAATCTGAGACCATGTCTGTTGTACAGGCTAGCACATGTGCTAGCAATAAGCTTGTACCCTGTGTAAAGAACATCCAGTATTAAGAGCATCACAGGATCCAAGAAATGGGCTGCTTCAACAACCAGTCTGGTAGGGAATAAAGACAGAAAACAGTTCAGCCAGTGGGACACCCACCAACGGTACTATTATCCCAAAATAAGACCAATGTGGGATCATCATTTTGTCGCTACTGTGACCAGCAGGGATCGGAGGTAGTAGAGTACCCGTGACAGCATATACTTCCAGTCAGAGCTTCCCCAGGGGACTTTCAGTAGCTCAGTCAATTCACAAGCTACTGAAGTTTACAGCTGATCAGAGAAAAGATTTAGAAAAAAGAAATCAGGAAGAGGAAACAGAGAAGGACCTGAGAGAAAGAGGGTAGCAAGTTTCTGGCTCCAATGCCATGCTCTTTTGTAACTAACCACAATGCTGTATTAACTTTTCAAATGAACCTGTCTATCCCTCTGAGCCCATTTAAGTGGTTGCCACTAGCTGTGGGAAAGTCAGTGAAGTCATACTATACAGCAGTTTGGATCTGAAACTCTATCAGCTATTGATGCGATGCCATTAGCTTTCTTACAATGACACAATCCCATCCTATCTCCCATCCTTCCTAGACAACCTTGCCTATTCTTTGGTGAGAATTGCTCCATTGTACATACAGACATTCACATTCTTGATAAGACATTCAGGGGAGAAGTGCATGAGCCACATCCTCTGCTGGTATAACTTCATTTCCCTTCCCCCTTCTCCCAAGAGTGAGTAGGTGATCTGACTCCCTGTGTTGAAAGGAAACAAGGTTGTCTATTCAGCTGCAGTCAGACATACAGTATGTGTTAAGGCCCAGACAGCCCATGATGCTGAATGGAGATACTAGAGGTTCGTGTTTCTCTGCTGGGAATTTTCACAGAGCAGAAAAGGAATACCGCATTTTTGTTGTACAACTTCTGAGTGAAAACTGACAGAGCTCCAAAGCATAAAATCAGTTATTCTCATGGCACAAGACCTCAAAATGTAGGAATAAAAATGACCAAGAGGATTTGTTGCCTGGCTTGAGTGAGTAATGTTAAGACTGTAATGGGACAATAAATAGAAATGTAGGAACAAATCACTGAAAATCTGAGTCCTGCTGATTGATTAGATTGGTCATTACTACTAATAATTCTACTTAATCTCAGGCAAAACACTTTGCTTTTGAAATGTTCTTTTGATGGAATAGTAGCATTTTATGATAATAATTTAATCTTTACCATCAACAGAACATTTCACAACATAATTTTTATTGATAATTGAGTTTGACCAATGATTTGCAATGTATCAAAGATAAACTCAAGTTCAGAGTAATCAGTAGAGGAAATTTTCTACTAAAAGTGACCAACAGCAACATGCTTTGATTCATATCATGGAGTGGTCTTAGAAGGTGTGAACCGGATTCTTTTAGGAGAAAACAAAACCAGATCATACAGTCCAAGCACTAACAGTTGTTTGGGCCACAAAACGAGATTAGAACTAATTCAAATTAACCCTCCTGCAGTGCATACAGTGCAAATGTCAGGTCCTCAATAGCAACTATGGATCTACAGATCTTTTCCTGCAGATCTTCATATTTGCTAACAGAACATAGTCTGTGCCTTTTTTGATGTGTGCAGAGCACACACAAGTATATAAATTACAGCACACTATCTCTTCCCGCTGTCTTCAATAAAGCAATGTGTTAACTTTCATTGCATCAGATGTTAATAAAAAATAAAGTATATTTTTCACATTTGGCTGGCCAAAACTGAGATATTTGTCAAAACCCACTGTGATAAACAGATTTGAAAAGAAACAAA
Source organism: Phoenicopterus ruber ruber (assembly GCA_009819775.1). Lineage (NCBI taxonomy): Eukaryota > Metazoa > Chordata > Aves > Phoenicopteriformes > Phoenicopteridae > Phoenicopterus > Phoenicopterus ruber. The sequence goes on from CM020247.1 coordinate 25,356,699, forward strand.
CACCAAACCACAATTTCTCATTTTAGCATGCTCAAAAAAAGCAAGAGCCAACCAAGTATCTCAGGAAAAAAACCATGCTATGGTCCTGTGGAAATATTCAGGAGCCTAAGGCTGTGTCTTAGCTCTGTCAACTATTTTCTAACTTGTATGGATTAAATTTGACCCCTTAGAGACTCAGTTTCTTCATTGGCACAACAGGGTATAATGGTAATTAACAGTTCTAAGTTAGATTGAAGCTTGCAAGGGACTCATATATATTCTTATTTTGTCCAACTTAACTGAAGACTGGGGACATACCAACATACCATTTACTATGAATAAACATATTCTTTCACAAAAATTTCATTCCAATTTCACCATTGTGGTTTCAACAATACTTCACTGAGCTTCTCCCTAAAACTCTAAAACTTCAAAGATTCAGTCAGTATTAATTTATGGTGCTGATTTATTAATGTGAAGACCAGGTTATTTTGAATGTTAAAAAGCTTATTTCAGCTGGGATCCATGCACTCTCATACTAGATTTATTAGCATCTGGGACATGAAACAGTTGTACAATTTGTTGCTTCATTTCCACTTCTTGCATTTGCTACAACTAACTTCCCTGGGTTTTTGTTTGATAGCTCTAGTCAGCTGAAAATAACAACACTTTATGTTTGAACAGTAGCTTCCGCTCTAGTACCTTTACTTATTTTACAAAGGCACTCAGATACTTTGCTGACATGCAAAGTACATTTACTGACTGATTTTGTTAGCCACAACCAAACAGGGCTTGAGTTTACCATGACACATGATTTCAGCTGGCTGAATCCACACTGCCTGGGAGGACAGGGTTCAAGTTAAAGCCAGTCCTTACCCTATACTTGCATTTCCCTGCTTTGCAAGTCACCTGGTGCATTGTCAAAGAAGGGCTGAAACTGAAACCCAAAGCACAAATTAAGAGTGATGAGCTAATGCGACAAGTCAGACAGGCTCATCAAGGCCTTAGGTCGTTCCTTGTCTATTTTTACAGAAAAAACCCTGAAGCACGTAGAAATTATTTTGTCAATGTAAAATTGGTGGTAACACCAATGACTGCTGCTCTGTGTTACTCTACAAAGCATACCAATGCTTTTGTATATTCTTAGTGTTGGCTGATCCAATCTAAAGTCTACAATGCTTCTAGTAACTTTTATGTTTTAAGTTGCCCTTCCTAGAAACTAATAATACTACTGAAAATTACAGACTTAACCAGTAACATTTTAAGTTTGTCCTAGTCTTAAATATTGTATACTAAATCTGTTGAATCTATTGTGTATGTAAAAGGAAATTCTAGTAGGTGCATTGTAATTTTATGTATTGCAGGGTGACACTGTACTATGAACTGTGACTTATTTATTGTTATCCAGGGATATCTAAAATACGTGTTTATTGTAATATAAAGGATAGAACTCTTTATATAGTTTAATTTCCTTATTTCACTATCAAAGCTAAGAAAATCAATAAAAGAAATGGATGTCAGGAAAGGAAGGAGAGAGGAAAAAAGCCGTAAAGAAAATTTTTAATAAGAACATGTTGCCAAAAAGCACTTAATATTCTGTTTTTCTAAGCACTGTGTAATAATGTCTGTTGCTCACTGAGAGTATCAGTATCAGTATCACTGCTGAAGTTAAGCTAAGCTGTACGACTGCTTATTGTCTATTTTCATTTTGTCTCGCTGAATTCTCTCACGGGATTATCCTCAGTTCTCATAGACTCCATTATTAATGAAGGCATTAAACGATGACATAGTTTTGGATCACCTCATTTGGGGCCTGACCCCTGTCCCATTAAGGCAACTGGACTGTTCATATGAACAGAGGGCAGAATGAAGTCCTTATCTGGGAGATTTCACAGAAAGCATGCCATACTCCAAAAAGAAACATCAAACAAGCAGATCACTAAAGGCCAAAGGTCAATTAAGAGGTCAATTCCCATCTCCAGGCAAAATGGTGAAAGTATTTAAAAACTGCACCATGAAAAATAAGAATGAGATAGACATTGCAACACAAGCGGTCAACAATTTTTCTTGCTTTTTTAAGTAAATGAATAATAAATAAGTTAATTCAGATGTTTACTTTCTTTCTTGAGTTAGATACCTAAGATCAAGATTCTGTGGTTCTCAATCCAAATGGAAACCTACATTAATCACGAGCAAGTTTGCATTATACTGTAAGATTATTTTTCTCTACATTATACATCATTATTTGAAACACATTTAAATTAGAAAACACTTTAGCAAAACCATTACTGTGACAGCATGGAAGTAACACTGCTCTTAATTTTGTTTTGTACCTAACTATTTTTTGTGTGTCTAGTACATAAGATTAATTTGCATACTTAAAATGGCTTTGCAGGAAAAAAATATTAAAAGCCACATCATCTATAAACAAACTTCTTAATTATCTGTTTAGCATACATTTATATAAATTTCCATTTACAATATTTGTTCATCTTATAAGAAAATACACTTAAAAATCTCATGAAAGATACACTGAAATATAATTATTGAATATTTTAAACTGACTTTACCAAAATTTAAAAAAAAAATATTCCTCTAAAAAGTGAAAGAAGGTCTTTGGGAATTCCCCTGACTCTCTCTGCAAATATCTTTTCAATAGTGCAAACTTTTAAATGCTAAAAAAACTGAAGGCCACTTATTTCTCAAAAGTGGATGTTTTATGCTTTTCCCTTCATCATTCATTCCATGCTATTGAAACAGGCTGAATGGGGCTTAGTACCAGTGAGTTTGAATTGCTAAACAAGAGGCAAGTCTCATCATGTGTTTTGAATATCTACAAGAAACATACGAAGAATTATAGCTGATTATGTTTTTCTCTATTCTTGATAATGCTTCAGTTGCTTCTGAAAGATATGTCTGGTTCCCCACCCTGGGAAGAGTAGTTCATGAATAACTGTCTTTAAGAATTAGAAAATACATGATAGACTCACACCACGTCTTTTTTTAGAACAAACTAGCACATTCACATATTTTACCATTTATTTTAAAAAGCACAGGAATAGTGTTATATAATTATGTTTAGGCTTTTCAGATTTCCAGTCTGGAATATCTAATAAAGAAGTGTTCCAGTCTCCCCTATTCTCTGTGTGTGTGTGCCATCCTTCAGTTCTTCCTGGGTTCTGATTTTGCATTTCTAATAAAGCTGAACTGACAAAGCGTGAAAGTGATCTAAAAGGAAAAACAAAGTGACCCTGCTTTCATTGTGCCAAGACTAATCAATATTCCAGAAGCTCAGCTTTCCCCTCTCTTCTGATGTGTTTTTATTTTTTTCAGAGTTGGGCTAACAGTCTCCTCCCCTTTCCTTAAGTTACAGTGATAGTAAATTGCTGTATTCCAGAGCATATGCAGATTGCTAGTTTCCTGCTCACTCAACTTTGCAGCTCTGTTGTATTTGCTGGGAAACCCCTACCTTAACTGCCACCACTGTGTTCTTAGAGTACTGAAGATCTGAAAAGGTGAGCCGATCATTTCACTTGGTGGTGTTTTGAGTACAGAGTCTTAATTTTTCACTCTCTTCCTTTGTATGTTACTTAATGTAATGATCTTTTTGGCTGTACCCATGTTCTTTCTTGATCTTAATGTAAGTTATAAAGGACAGATGATTAGCTGCATTGATCATCTTGAAAAGAAAAAAGCACTGTGAATGAATCTGGTTTTTTACAAAATACTGAAAATTAATTGTTCTGAAAAAAATCCTTCTTTCACACAGTAGTCGTGTCCAAGCTAGAATACTTACTAATTTAAATATTTAGTTCAGTCTAAGAATGTTTTCACTCTCTAAAGAAGCAAAGCACATATCATACTGTTAAAATTCAGAGAGAATATTGCACTAAAGTGCCAATCTTCAAACATATGGTAAAAGCAGTGATCAAATCTCATCAAAATAAATTTGTTACAACATATTTCCTCTAAAACATGCTGTTTGAAAACCTTGTGTATTTATATTTTAAGTGCTTCCTAAAAAAATATATTTAGGCACTAGATTTATTAAAAGTAAGAAAGATGTTAAGAGTTCTGTGTATAAACAGAGAGTGATTTCAGTGGAAGCAACTAACTCTATCCATTTATGAATTTCTAATTTCTTCATAAAAACATGCTGGTGTATTAAATAACACTTCAGAAAACAGGATTCTCGGTCTGGAAAACACCTTTGTACAGATTCCATTATTAAATAAATTCATACCAAGCAGCCACAAAAAAATTAATTTTAAAATAAAAAATAATGTCCTAATGCAGGATTTTTCATATTAAAACATTTTAAGGTTGATTCAGTATGTGATTTCTTAAAATCAGATTATATCCCCATAATTGCTGTCAGACCAAGCTAAGCATTACTTTGCAATGTGAACTTGCATTACAGTCTGAAGCGACAAGCTAAGTGGGATATAACTTCTGATGTTTTATAGATGTGCTCTAAATAATTTATAGACTTCAAAGATGAATGTTATCAACATAAAATTGTGAAAGAGAAATCTTCTAAATAGTGGTTGAGGGACAAATAAACTATTCCTGCTGTGTTTTGCCATGTGAAAAGGAGGAATTCAGCCAATGCATTCAACCATTTAAAAACATCTGAAATGCAGAACATTTTAAACTTTCCAGTTCAAGCAAAATATTTCTCTCCAATGGTTAATGTGAAGGTGAGCTAGAATTTTTTTCAGATAACATGGGCCTGCTAAACAGACGAAAAGCAAACCTGACATAGTTTTAAATATTATAGCACCTTATGCTTCTATAAATTGTACCAATTTTACATTAGTATATCTCTAGCAACTGCAAAAAAAATTACTCCTGGGTTTTACAGTATGACAGCAAATTCAGATTAATTTCTGAAGACACAGAACATATACCTGATCAGTCCATATAATCCTCCTTTCAAAGAGTTCTTCTAATGGTCATTGAGGCTATTTATCAAAAACTGCAATCAACAACCTAGATGCTACAAATAATATAAATTTTACTGAAACATGAAGAATATTTGCTTCCATGTAAACACAGGGCTAATCATTCCTCTAAAATCTTATTGCAATATTTGATATTTCTTGTCGTACAGGTTTCTCCAGTACCTCCCACGGAGAAGGGTCTTCCACTTTTCTGAAGGGATAGTGACAGAAGTTAATTGTAAGAGAAAACTTTCTGCAAGATAGATGACTAAAGGTAACAGAGAAGAACCAAAAACTGGAAGTAGGATGGAACGCTTTCAACAAGGAGTCCGGAAACGTACACTTTTGGCAAAAAAAAAAGTGCAGAGCATAACAAAGGATGATGTTAAAAGTTATTTATTGAGGAATGCCTTTGTGCTCTTCACCATTGTTGCTGTAATTCTTGGTGAGTAATTTGTTCAATAGGAATATTCTGTTCTCCAATGCATTTGACAATGGCAATTTGTATTACAAATGAGATCCCAAATTCTTCTGCACTGATAAGAATGTTCTCGCTTGGAGAGTTTTGGCTTTGACAGCTGCATGTTGAAGTTTTGGGAAGAGCCATTTTAATTATTCTAGTACTCCTAAGGAGAATTTTGGTGAAAGAAATCAGCTGTTTTATGGATTCTTCTCTTAAAGAATCAGGTACAATAACTGAATTGAATGTTCTCAATTAAATCTTTTTCTACCAAAACCAGCTGCAGCAAAATGCTCAGGATATAACTTTTACTTACCTAATCTACCCAAAATTAACACCTTGCAATGACAAACATAAGTCCTCAATGAATGAAATTAAAATTAAAGGGAGACATTTCTAAGCAAAGGTATATATTAGAGCCTCAATCTTTTCAGTTTTCCCTTGATAAATGCAAAACAATCAAAACTAAGCACAAGCTTATGTTCTCTCAGTTGCTCACGATCTTACACATGCATCTTTCAGATGCAATTGGGGCAACAATGGAAATGCTACTTGTTCAGAGGACTGCAAGATAGCACCTGATTAAATGCCTTTTTAGAGTGCATGGAGAGGAATTCAGAACATCAAACAGCATTTAGATTTGGAATGCACCAAAACGTTAATTTAAAATATAGCTACACATTTTGAATTTACATTAGAAAGAGAATCTTCTGAGAAAAACATACAATTTTTTGAACAAAATTTCCTTTATATAATTATATGTGATCGCTTTTGGTAATTTTCCTTTAACTACAGATTAATGTTCTAAATGACACCAGATGTTTAATGAAATACCATTCCTTATAGTGTGAGCAAGAACATTATGGTTTTACTGTACTATTTTCATTTTTATTTTCTAATTAGTTTAAAATATAAAACTGTGAATCTGCTAATCAAAACCCAAATGTTAGCACTTAAAGATAGGAGTATATATCCTACACCTACATAGGCCCTAATGTCCTTGATGATGCTGTTCTGCATAAATTTTGCTACGTTTCTAAAACTTTTTTAGGAATTAAAACTTTAGGGCTTTACCATTATTGTTGCTTGATATCACATCTGCAGGGTTATTTTAAATTAATTTTAGGTTTGATGGTCTTTTTCTTGGAGACAATTGTATTAATTTTCATATGTGTAAAATAAAGTACTTTGTTGCTATAACAGAAATGTCATATTCTCATATTTATCAACAGTATTTGATCACAAGTGCTTTTAATTACTAAATAAGAATTTGTTCGATGCAAAAAACCCCATTAATATCAGGGGTAAAAAAATTAGGCATTTTATCTACAATGGTCAGGAAAGGCAGAACAAACTAAGCAGGTTTTGAAACACTGTCCAACCTCAAAGGAATGCAATTCTTAGATTGTCACCTGTTTATACTGCACAGGACCAAAGCACTCTTGCAATTTTTTCACTGTCATCTAGCTTGTGTGACTCCCATAAATTTGGCAATGTGAGAACAGAAATGTAGGCTGGACAAGTGTTTTTACTGTTATTGCATGTTCCAATTAGTTTTAGATTAGTAGCAACAAACGTCTGACCACAGCTCCACTAACACCTACAGCAATGGCAGAGTGCCAGCAAGGCTGGAAGACAAGTTGGAGAACTAATGAAAATGTACGGCCTAGGATGAGCCAGCTGCTCAAATTCTGCTCATGAACCTATAGACATATCTGGTATAATATCTGGAAAAAAGTCTTCTCATTGCTATGATGGAATATTCAAAATTTTCTCATATTTGTTATTTGTGGTGCAATTTTACAGTATATACATGATTAGAACAACAGGTTCACACTTGGTAGCTCATAAAAAGGTAAAACTTGGGGTTTTTGACAGTTTGTTTCTGTTGTGGAAATAGGGAAGAAGTAGGGAAGAGTTGGCTAAAGAGTTTGGAAAACACTCAGTGGTTGAACTGCATCTGTCTAGTTTGGCAAGGACTAAATTGTTATCATCTTTCAGTTGTTTGGTGATCTGTGGAAAATCAGATGGTGGGCTTGATCCCTTTCCTAGCAGACAGTAATCAACATTGTGAAATTAACCTGCCAATTAGCACCACTGGCTGTCTCATCAGAGATGCTCAGATGTGAATGTAGGTGGAAACCAAACTATACTCAGGTCAGGGTTGAATCATTTACAAGAAATGATGCTTAGTGCTCTCTGTAATCTAAACAGACAGATGACATCAGTTTTTAGGGCTGTCGGTCCAGCAATTTTCATAAAGACTAAACTGAGGAAAAGAAAAATTTTAGCTTTAAAAAGCACAACATTTCTTCAGACACATTTATTTCAGGCCTCTTTTGTCAAGGGACTGACATGAAAAAGCCTATTTAATAGAGAATTTCCAACTTCTTTGCTGAGCAGGATTGATGCTGGTAGAGGTTAAGAGGATAGGATCACACGTCTTAGCTCAGTTTCAGGACTGTAGTTTATAACAGGCACTTGAGTTTGTCAGATGAGTTTGTGTCTGTGGAAACATGCACTTTGTTATGAAGTGGGTAGCTGCAACATGCATTTGTTTGTTTTGCATACTGATATTTTGCAGGCAGAGCAGAGATTTTCTGGCATTCACATGATAAGGAGAAATATAGTTGTTTACCATAACTTCTGCTGTTACTCTGATTCTGAACTGAATTCTAAACTGAATTCACTAGCTGCTGCAATACAAAAGCAATTAATCTCTAAAATTCTAATTATAAAGATACCAGAAGTTATGACTCATGTTGAGAATTGCTTACACACTATTCTCTGTTTTCCAAAAACCTCAAGAAAGATCCTTCTGACTTCACATTTTGCATAGTTAGGGTCTGTCTACACATCATCCTTATCATCGTTGTTGCTATTTTTAGTGAAATTTAAACTGCTTTCAAGCCCTTTGAGAAACTTTGAGAAAAGCATGGTCAGTGAGTGAGTTACAATCAAGTGTTTCAGATTCTGTTGGCACACCTAGGAATATTAAATTAGTTTTTTGCAGTGGATCTTGGCAAGATCCAATAGATGAGAACAATTATGTGAGGCAAATTTGGGAAGCTGACCATTGGTGAATTCAGAGTATCACGATGACCAGGAGCAATTTAAGGTAGGCTAGGGGTCCTGGTGGCTCATGGAAAATCTGCAGGAAGTCTTACAAACTTTGAAGTGCTAGCCAAATTACTGGCAAAATCTCAGGCACTGCCCTCTCTCCCACGCTACTTAGCTTCATCATCCTGTCCTCAAAATGCCTTCCTTTCAGATACCCTTCCTTCAGCAGACTGTCTTCATTCTCTGCTACCTACCTCCCATTTTCCAAAAATGCCACAGGAGTCCAGACTACTCTGGCAGGACTCCTAAATGCCAAAGAATCTCCTGTGGATTCTGAACTTGTACTGAAGGAAAGATCAAGACACACAGAGCTGCTGAGCAGAGATCCTGAGAAGCTGTTCACAGAGAAATACTGTTTTAATTGATGGGCTCAGTGAAGTAGAGAGAGGTTGTGGAGCAAGTACTATAAAAAGCAATTTCTGCATAGTTAAGAAGTCATCGTAGCTCTAAATTGTTAGCTAAAATCCTCTTTACACTGCCAAAGTTATATGCCACGGTTGTCCACTGGGACATTCAAGGGGGACAGAGATGGATCCAGTTCTGGTTTCTGGCTACCTGTCCACTGAAGGGAGTGCAGGACTGGCTGTGTCATGGAACTCAGTCCTCTGTAGTTGCAGGCAATCTCACAATAGATGTAAAATGTAGATAGGCCCATACAACTTCTGTTCTACAACACCAGCATGCACCATATATAGGATCCCAAAACTTTTCCAACATCCTTATAAAAAAAAAATAGTTAAAAGTACAGGAAGAAGATAGGAGAGATGAAGGCATTACCAATGTCCCTATGTCCCTGAAAAAGCAGTTAAATAAAGCCTGCAGATGCTCCTTCATAATACAGAAGGGGAAAAAAAACCCACAAACAAAAACAAAACCCCCAAAAAACCCTCCACAACCTAAAATATCTGAACAGTGAAAAGCTGTGCAGAGTAGCAGATTCTCCTATCTCAACACACTGCTGGTCTGAACAATAAGTTAAAATGACTCCAAAGAGGTACAAGTCTGTGATACTCAGGTAGACAGAACCCTGGATAATGCCCACAAAAAAAGACAGTCTCTTGTCTATTGAAGTGACATCTTTTCTGCTACTGGCAGATCCTCTGTATCCACTGAAGACAGAGGCTGACATACCCAGAGAAGGGTATTTGACCCCATTACACACTGACAATGAACACGGTGACAGTGCCTAAGGCAGCCTTGGTAAAATTTGCATGAGAATAAAGCAAAGATTTGTCACTATAGGAGAAACAGCTGTGGAAGGTGAGTCCCAGGTGAGAAAATATGGTAAAACATAAAGAGAGAAATATGATATCAGACAAAAGGTTAAGATATATAAGAAAATCAAGACAGTTTCGGGACAGCTAGGGAGCTTCTCAAAACTCTCTCTAGAAATTCAGTTTTAATTTATTTGTGTAATACCACTTATTACAAAGTAGATTTCAAGGCTATGCTGGGTGGAATGCAGTACAGTAATAGCATGAGATATTTAGGATGTTTACGTAGTTCCTAAGAGATTTTACAAGAAATTTCCCTGAATGCTAGTAGAATGTGGCAATCATGCAATCAAAAGATATGTTACAACAGAAACAGTGGTCATCTTAAAGCCTGTCAAGAAACAATTTGTGTTTGTATGAGCATCAAAGGGGACTAAAAAGACAATTCAGTAGCAAATGAACTAGTATTAGGGCTTGCCAGTCCTTTCCACTTTTTAGTAGGCGTGCACTGTAGTCACTATGGTAACTGCAAAGCAGTACAAAATCATAAGCAAGGTATCAATGACTTGTATGCTGAGTAAATGTTTAATGCTGTTAGACTCTTACTAGCACCTTAGCTGTTGTAAAGCTAGAATGAGTTTTCATCTGCACTGGAATGCCTTCAAGTTGGCCAAAATGAAGGTGTAGCTGAAGACAGCATGCTCAGTTGTTTATGAATTCCTGAAACTTTCATTCATCTGGCTTAAATTTCTCACATAATTTCCTGAAAAAAAAACAGGCATCTAAAAGTTTCCAGACATTTTATGATATCAAAGAAAAAGTAGTTTTATAAAATATTTATCTTTTTAGGTGAATCAAGATAAAGTGCATTTGAAAAACTACAGAAAGAAATACAATATTAAAGAGAGATAAATAAAGAAATTAGATCTTCTGGATTTTAATAAGGCTGCTAAAAAAGTAAGATATAAATGCAGGCATTCTGATACTTTGTACTGTAGCATTGACTTTTAAATCAGGATAAATAGCAGCTGAGAGATATTAATTGACTTTTTATTTTTTCATGCCTAAAAAAAATCACATGTTCTAGAACCAGCAACTGTGTAAAATAATCCATGCAGTCACATTAGTTGTGTATATCCTCTGTCCATCCTCTCAATTCCTTTTATTTACTGTGCATTCCATTCAGATGTTGTATTTCATTCAGTTTCAGATTAGAAATCAGCATCTTTGGGATTTAGCATATTTTGTCCAGCGGAGGGCCACGAAGATGATTAAGGGACTGGAGCATCTCTCCTACGGGGAAAGGCTGAGGGAGCTGGGGCTGTTCAGCCTGAGGAAGAGAAGACTGAGAGGGGACCTCATCAATGCTTATAAATACCTCAAGGGTGGGTGTCAAGAGGATGGGGCCAGACTCTTTTCAGTGGTGCCCAGCGACAGGACAAGGGGCAACGGGCACAAACTGGAACATAGGAAGTTCCACCTGAACATGCAGAAAAACTTCTTCACAGTGAGGGTGACGGAGCACTGGAACAGGCTGCCCAGGGAGGTTGTGGAGTCTCCTTCTCTGGAGATATTCAAAACCTGCCTAGACGCAGTCCTGTGCAGCCTGCTGTAGGTGACCCTGCTCTGGCAGGGGGGTTGGACTAGATGATGTCCAGAGGTCCCTTCCAACCCCTACCATTCTGTGATTCTGTGATTCTGTGATTTGTTTCGCAGCATAATACAGCCCAGTTCAACCTGGAGCTTTGGAGCAATAAGGCAATGTAAGTGATAAATAAAAAAATAGTAAGGAGCTAAGAGATTTCTTCCTCATATACTAATTTTTTTAAATGTGTTCTTCAGAGAATATGCTATGATGTCTACAATGTATATTAGGAAACAGCTAAGCTCCTGATCTAAAAATTTTAAATTAGATCATTGACACAACAAGAAATAGAGGATATGGAATAAGGAAGACACTATGGAAAATAGGGAAAGAACAAATGGAAATTATTCCAGAGAAATTTTAGTAAGAGATGGATTATTCCATTTATTATGTCAATTCAACAGACTTGAAATTGTACTGACACTGTTTGTACTTTTAATCAACAGGAAGAAACCACGGAGTGTATAACTTTTTAAAAGCCATACAAAAGAAGTCTATTTTGATGATAGATTTTATAAGGCATTTTTGAACACAAGAGGAAAATAATAAGTCCAGTGAACTGTACAACAGTGAAGAGGAAAGCAGTTAAAAGCAGGAAAAGGGGCAAAGAAAACCAGAAGGATAACAGGAGAATCAGGATAACAAAGTGTTACTGTTACCCGTATTCTGTAGTTGTCCTCCCATGTCCTTTCTCTTATCAGTAGTTATATTCACCTTTTGAATCTTGTTCAGTTCTGTAAATTGAAGAAAAGCATTTACTTGCTTGAAATTTGACATGTCTATTTACTTTCTATTGGCATGGATAGAAGATCATAAATGGAAATCAGCTTGACAGTTATAAAGTGTGTGCTTGGTTTTCACAATTTACTGTAACACGGCATAACTGAAAATTCATTTATTCAAAAAAAGTTTATAAAAGATGAGGCTTAATTGTTAAGCATTATTTACACAGAAACATAAGCTGCTCCCTCAAAATGGCTCTAGTAAATGCTCCATTTTTACCATCTACTAGGACTAAATTAAAAAAAGACTAAAATTGCCTTTGTATTAATATAGCAGGGAATTCCTGGGAGTACTAACCAAAGGCAGTTGATAAATAAGACTACTGCCTACATTTTGAAGTCTTTTAAAATAATTTTGATTTGGGAATACATACAGGAGGTTGTAGAGAGATGGGGGTCGGTCTCTTCTCCCAAGTAACAGGTGATAGGATGAGAGGAAATGGCCTCAAGTTGTGCCAGGGGAGGTTTAGATTGGATATTTGGAAACATTTCTTCACCGAAAGGGTTGTCAGGCACTGGAACAGGCTGCCCAGGGAAGTGGTTGAGTCATCATCCCTGGAGGTATTTAAAAGACATGTAGATGTGGTGCTTAGGGACATGGTTTAGTGGTGGACTTGGCATTGTTAGGTTAACGGTTGGACTCATTGATCTTAAAGGTCTTTTCCAACCGAAATGATTCTATGATTCTATGATGCTATAAGAAATTTTTTATGATGAGGGTGGTGAAACACTGGAACAGGTTGCCCTGAGAAGTGGTAGATGCCCCATCCCTGGAAACATTCAGGGTCAGGCTGGATGGGGCTCTGAGCAACCTGATCTAGTTGAAGATGCCCCTGCTCATTGCAGGGGGGGTTGAACTAGATGACCTTTAAATGTCCCTTCCAACCCAAACTATTCTATGATTCAATTAATTTTTGTCTTGCTGCTTCAGACCTTGATTTTAATACTCAATTCATCACACTGATGTTAATCCATTTAAGAAATTTGATATAGAAGGTTATATGTTTCTTAGCAATTACAGATGTACTCATTGTTTTTAAAGCCCGATATGAAGACTTTATTGTTTCCTTTCTGCTACTGCAGCATCTAGAAGTGAAAATCCTAGGCCAATTCATCAATGTCTTCCTGTTTTAGAAATAAGCAATCCCAAATCATGTCTGCCATTTTTGCCATTTCCATCCCATTCCTAGCACTGTCAGAATTATTTTTGCCTTCTGCTCCTTTCAAGTTTTAAATCCTCTCTTCACTGTATTCATATAAATTGAGTTTTATTTTGAACATCTACATTGGTATAAAAATGCAATAAAATAATTTAGTTCAAGGATTGTTCTGATTGTCATCAGAATTATATGCAAAATAACATTTTCCATAAATTTGACTGTATCACTGACAAGTACACCTCAAAAATCTTTTTATAAGTCTAGCCTGATTAGCTTCCTCATTATGAAGTATATGGTTCTGTTATATGACTATACACATGTACAGAATTCATCTCCTTAACTTAAACGAGCACTACTGATTTTTGTCCAGAAAAAGCCTAACAGATTCTGTCAAGAAATCTACTCTTTCCTGCCATGCAGAAATGGTACACCATTCATCGTTTGAGCAGTCAGGCTCTGATAATGTAGATTACTTGTTCTTTTCTGTTACAAAGGGTAGACAGAAACCTGCATAACAGGTTGTGGGAGCACATTTCACACAAGGCTTTGTTTTATTACAGTTTTCAGAATTAATCAGAAACTTGAAACTTTTACTGAGAAAGGCCAGCTCCAGTATTTTATCTTCTCAGTCTTGATCGTGAACTCTTACCACACACACAGATGTGGATGGTTGTTGCAATACTACACACCTTCCAAAGATTTAGTACCTCCTACCAGGTCTTACTTCCTGATTTTAGTTTCATACCTTGTCATTGTGTCTATCTTTAAAACACCATTGTATGCTGTTATCTCACTATTTAAAACCTGTGAATGTTGACTCTGAGAAGTGAATTCAAAGAAATCAAAGCTATCTTGCCAAGTTTGACTTTTCTGTTTCAAGTTCTTCATTTTTGTTAATAAAACTTTGACAGACAGGATGTAATATCCAGTATCCAGGTATTTAAACTCAGAATGGAAAATAAAGTCTCATCTCCATATATTCTAAAACGAAGAGAGACTGGCAAAATCATGCTGTTCTGCTTTCATTATGACAGACGACAAAGAGGAAATAATTTACTTAAATTCCTTGCGCTGCTAAGATCACTATGTGAACACAATTATTTTTCAGAAAGATTTGTGAAGCAACTACTACTATACCTATTTTACAAGTAGGCAAACTGAGTCAGAGAAAGGTTCTTATGGTTTACGCATGACTGCATATAAATTAATAGTGGTGCTAAGATTAAGGCTGAAGAATTAGTAACTATTGAGCGTTGATCCAGTTCACCATAATACACTACCAGGGCACATTTTTTCCACATCACAGAAATTCTTTTTGTAAACTGCAGTGCTGGGCAACCCTGTAATTATGCACAGAGCACATTAGGACAAAAAAAAAAAAGGAATAACTTTTGGCTCAACAGATTTACATGGAGCTTCAGAAACTTACTCGCACTACCAATAATATTCATTCAAACAGTCATCTACTCGGGCCCTGATTCTCTCTTAGGTCACTCTGTACTGCTTGGACAGTAGCGGACCAGATAATCAAGCCCTTATAGCATAGCATAAGGACTAGTTCTTATAGCAGCCTCAGAAACCCTTACTAACATCAGTGAGGCTTTGTACTACTGCAGAGATTAAGCCACGTGGAACTAATTGCAGGACTGTGGCCTAAGAAAGAAACTGGTCTAGCTCTATTTGCTTGTTATCCAGTTGTCAAAATGGAGTGCTCATTAAGTGCAGAAACAAAGGGTCCAGATGGATTCTTTATATCTGAGAAATGTGTTTCCCATATAAAAAGAAAATAATCAGTAACACTGCAGTGGAGTTTAAAACCTCATTGAAAAGAAGGGAACTCTAAGGCAGGTCTTTTAATCAAGAATAATTCAGAGGCCCTCTATGCCATTTATGATCTACTTTTACCTAAAAAAATCATTTATGCAAAATGCACTTTGACTACCTGAGTCCACAGAACATGAATGAGACTAAAACAAAGTCCCACCACTCTCTTCCATAGCGTGAAATCCATGCTTTGCTCCAATTGTGCTCTAATCACTTTTCTCCCATCCTGTAATTGAGATTTTCTGTTGTACACAAGACACTTCTGGACTCCTCTAACTTAACCAACCTGCTGAAGTCCCTAACAGCACGATCAGACAGACTGGGGTCACTGAGACCGGTTATAGATGTTTCCTTACATCAGCAGATGGCAATAAGCTAGTGTAGGAGGCATAACAGCATGTTTTAGCTAATTAATGCTCAAGATGTACCTTTTACATTAATCCAGATTTTAAAAAATAGCAACAGAAATAACCTTCTGAATCTGTTACAGTAAAAAGTAATTTACTGGCTTCAGTAGGACTACTCATATAGGTAGTTGATATTTGAGTGCAATCTGGGGCATAGTAAAAACTGCATGTTACAATCAGATGCGTCAAGTAAGTACTATACAGATATTCGCGTTCAGATGTTACTACTACTTTAGAAGAGTAAGTCATGATATCTTTTCCCTCTCTTCAGGTATAATCCTTGGATTTTCTCTCCGATCATATAAGATGAGCTATCGGGAAGTCAAGTACTTTTCATTTCCGGGAGAACTACTCATGAGAATGCTGCAAATGCTGGTCCTGCCACTAATTGTATCCAGTTTAGTCACAGGTAAAAAAAGAAACAGTTTCTTTGTTCTGAAATTTTCTTTTAAACAATTTGATAAAGATGCACACACCAAATCATAAAAAAATGAACATTTCATGTGCTAGAACAGAAGTGTTATAACCTGCAGAAAGAGATACCGCTGCTATTGCTGTTTTAGACACAATATAACAAAAGGATTGAATTAATATACGCAGAAACTAAAAGATGCTTTTCCCAGTTTCTGTATTCAAACAATACCCTTCTTTTGATGGTTTTTTTTTTTTCCTTTAAATTCTTTGGAGCACTTTATCCTTTTTAAAGCCCCTTTTTTCGTAACAATCATTTACATTATTATATAAAGGTTTTTGGCAAAGAGAAATGTTATCTATCTATGATGAGATTTGTCTTATTATCATACAAGTGCCTCACAATGTTAAGTGGATTATTCTTAGAGTTTCCCTTTGAAGTAGAGACATTTATTTTCAAGGTGAATAACAAAATTTTAAACTTCCTTAGTCAGGCAGGGAGCAATCACAGAAAACTCAATGCAATTCACAAATGACAGATTTAATTCTTTTTAAAAAATCCTTAAATACAACAGGACTTTTTTCATGGGATTACAAGAAATTTCCCAGTTTATTGCTAAAAACTCTGGAAAACCTGTTTTCTACACTGAACAATACCTCATTTAGTGCACAAATGGTTTTAAAAAAAAAAAAAAGATGCTCTTACATATTTGCCACAGAACTCATACTCAAGTAAATATACAGGTATTGTTCAATATCTAAATAACAAACTATAACCTTTACAGGTATACTACCGTGCAATTTTATAGACACTACTGGGTTGGGGGGGGGGGGGTTTACACGTTATAGGATAATTCATTGGATAAAAGTCTTATGATTCTCAAGTCAGTCTTAAGACCACTCTTGGCATCCATGACCCAAATCTCTTATTTCCTGTTTTTTGTTTGGCAAAGCTGTAACCGTAAGATTCCTCCAGGGTCTTGCATGCTGGTAATATTACTTCTTCCGACTGTAAATGATCTGAATAAATATTTTTACTGTTTGCAGACATGACAGCGTCTCCCAGATACGATGTTCTGGGTTTCCATTTGTATTTATGTAAGTGTGCTCAATATAAATGGTCATGACAATATCAGAACATATGGTCTCTGAGGTGTTAGAAATAGGCTAGGCATGATTACATTCCTTCGCAAATTTTTGAATATCAAAGAAATTAGAACAATAAAAATGAAGTAATAATTATAGAAGCTATGAGCTGTTATGTAAGTGACAGATAAATTGAGAAAGTGTTTTGCTATACAGGTAAACAGTTCTGACGGTTATTCACAGACTCTTGGGAAAATAAACTATAAAAGGTGAAGTCAACCCAGTCACATTTCTCTATAGCCTGTTTTGGTACTTTCATGAGAGAAACAATGTAGAATCACATTCAGAGGTTTTTACTCTCATTTGCCTTATGACTTATGATTATTGCACGTGGCTTGAGCAGGTATGCAGTTTTCTTCATGAGGTTCTATCTTCTGATGTGTATGTTACCAGGCGTGTACTAACATCTGCTTGGGAGAAAATAGAGGTTATTTGCATACCTTTCATCTTTTACTGTTTATAAGAAAATATGATTATATGAATATCTGTACTCTTAATCTTTTGTGGTTTAGACACAAATCCAACTGCATATTCTATGCTGGTCTTTATTCTCTACAGTCTTTCAAATGGGAGAACTCCTAAGTCAGCAATCCCAATCAGTATCTCTTACAAAGTCAAAGGCAAAATTAAGGCACACTATAAGGGAGGCAGCATAAATAACCAAAGAAATAGATGAAATTCCCATTTGGATTATTTTATGACCAAATCTAGCCTGAATTCTTATACAAACACAAGTGTCGTGGTTTAACCCCAGATGGTAACCCAATACCACGCAGCCGCTCGCTCACTCCCCCCCTCCCCAGTGGGGTGGGGAGGAGAATCGGAGAGAAAGGAAAACTCGCGGGTTGAGATAAAAGCAGTTCACCAGGACAGCAAAGGAAAAATATAAAAATATATTGATGATAATAATAATTATATATATAAGGATAATAGAATATATAAAACAAATGATGCACAATTTCTCACCACTCGACGACCGATACAGCCCGTTCCGAGCAGCAGTCAGGGAGCAGGGATATTCCCCCCCCAGCTATCCCAGAACAGCAAGCTCCAGAGAAAGCAGGCGAGGGAACGAACAGCCGAATGAACGAAAAGGCCCGAACGAACAAAAAAAGGAAGAACAGGGAACAAAAAAAAAAGCGAAGTGGCCCACCCTCGCTTATACTGGGCATGACGTCTATGGTATGGAATACTCTCTTTGGCCAGTTTGGATCAACTATTCTGGCTATACCCCTCCCAAGTTTCTGCACCTGCACATTAGCAAAACCTGGGAAACTGCAAAACGCCCTTGATTGTTTAGCAGCAACCAACATCGGTGTACTATCACCATTCTTCACACACTAAATCCAAAACACAGGAGCTGCTGGAGACAAAACTAGCTCCATCCCAGCCTAAACCAGGACAACAAGGCTGACAATTTTGTTCCATTTCTGTTTTGAATTTGCTGCAGTTATAGGAGTTCAAAATATTTTATACCTTCTTATTTCATTATAACTTGAAGCATTTGACATAAACAATTTACTTGACATAATTATTTTAAAATATGCATTGTCCCTAAAAAGTATATAAAATAAATATATATGCATATGCTAACAATTCAGTTTGTCATGAAATAGGCAAAGACTGCAGGATTTGCACCAGCATTAAGAGCACTATGCATTAACATTTTTTGAGCTGTTACATCAAGATCATAATGAAATTGAAATTCCAGTCCTTAAAACTGGCCCACAAGTTTTATCTGCATGTTTCAGTTAGGAAGACAGTTATTCACTGAATATAAGGGCATCAGAATGAGGTACCTTTTCTTAACTAAACGATATATTTCCTGAAATCAAATTCACAAAAGTGATTCATGACCAGTCTTTATAAAAAGCATAGTTGGAACATAACATTTGTGACAAATATTAAAGCTAGAGAAATTTTCTAAGGGTTATTTGCAAATATTTTGCACAATTCTGCTTATAGCTCAGTTTAACAGACATGCTGCTTCTCCTTTCCCAAAATTTCCCCCAAAAGTTCGGAAGCTTGGAATTTAGTTGTATAGGGGCCACTACTTTTAAATGCAAGTAAACTAGGATTAAATTCTGTGCATTTCTTTCAAATATCTTTGTCTGGTAAAGTATAGCAGAGCATAAAAAGCCCAGTCAAGATCTGAGACCCATCTTTGCTGCACATTGCACAAACAGTAAGAAAACATCCTGCCCTGAAAAATTTACTAACATAAATCAAGCTGGGGAAAGAGAAAGGGAATGTAGAAACAGTGAAACAGAGAGGTCCGCTGTCTTGCCAAAGATTATACAGCAGATCAGCAATAATAGAATCAAGCAAAGATCCCAGTCATGAATACCAGTACAATGCACTGTGCATTAGATGATAATGCTTGTCCAAACTGTTAATGGGAGTAACACTGATACGGTACAAATGAATCTTAATCACAGACCAGGATTTTGTGTGCAAGATTCTGTACAAACACAAAGAAAAAGACTGAATTTTCTTACACAAAAGGAGGCTGTATAGTAAAACAATTTAGAAGGCTGAGTATGGAAGTATTACCTCAAAGAAGAAAAACATCTTAGTATGCAGTTTGTAGTATGTCTTTGTTTATATTCCCTCCCTTCTCTAATTCCAATCATGATATGACTGTCTTTCATGGATTCTGGAAGATACAGAAACTTCCCTGCCTCTGATGCAGCCTTTCAATAATAGACTACAACATCAACAACTGCAGGAGACACAAGTGACTTTCCTTCGGGCAGACTCAGAGACACAAGGTTTTGTCCCCAGACTTTTTCAACATGTTCATAGTATATACCACTACACAAACTATAGAAAGAGTTGACAAAATGCAGAGAGCTGGAATTTCCATGTGTGGATGCTCTTGATTTCAGCTATCAATGGACTGCAATGAATGGTGACAATGTTAAAAACAAGTAGTAAGGAACATGGTCTATCCCCTCACCGAGATAAAAACAAAGTGACGCACAAAGTGACTCAAATAATAAAACAAAACACAAGTAGAGGTCACAATTAACAGCCGAGTTGCAGATGCAGTTGCTTGAAATTACCTATAATGAAAGAAGGATAATATTCAAAGAAACAACTGAACTTGAAATAGTCTCTAAGCCACTCCCTTACTTGAGTCAGGAAAAACACAGGATCTGGATATGAACAGATTCAACTGGTGAAAAGCCAAATTTTGCCCAAAGCAACTTATGGATGTAAAATGTGGAAAATTAATGCTGTAACATGTTGTATAACCTTAGGCAAATCATGTTAATTTCCTTTTATGACAAGGTCACCCATCTAGTTGACCAAGGGAAGCCAGTAGATGTGGTGGGTTTGGATTTTAGCAAAGCTATTGATACTGGGGAAGTTGTCATGGCACCAAGCCTGTCAGAGTAATCTTGATTTTCCTTACTGAATATATTACTTTCTCAACTATTTTTTCTTTTTTTTTGATAACAGCATATTATAAATGTATGTGGAATAAATAGCTTCCCTAAGTCTTATACATAAATCCCGAGTTTAGACTCCTGTTTGCAAAGATACTAATATAAAAGTTACCCTCTTGGTCACAATGCTTTGAAAAAAATGTTGTTAATTTTATGTAATTGATTAACTTGCACCTGCGAGGTGAGTGTCGATCTCTTCTCCCAAGTGACAAGTCCTTGATCTCTTAGCAACAACTAACAACATCAGTGTATTATCAACAATCTTCACATACCAAATCGCATACTAAATCCAAAACACGGTAGCTACTGGAAAGAAAATTACCTCCATCCCAGTTGAAACCAGGACATTAATTTTATGTAATTAATTAACTCGCACCTGCATTGTATATAAATTAAGCATTCTGAAAACCCGGGTATAAAAAGCTGGATTTTACCTCTCATATCAGTACACCTTGGAAAGATCTCTTTTTGATGTGAAGATGAAAGATTTGTTACTGTATTTGTCACTGATAGTTATTGATACAGGCATAACAGCTGTTCAGAGGCAGAAGGTGCAGAGCAACAACTGTCTTCTCTGTCTGCCTCTTACACTGTCTTGGAATCGATTCTGCCACAGGTACTTTCCCAATTTCAGTTATTGTTTTGCCCTCTGATGTGTTGTCTTCCTGGGGTAAATATCAAGTATTGCCTTACAACATGTTCTTTTATTTTATGAGAGCTTCTGAAAGGCAGAAAGTACCTGGCATTATGCTGGAAAGACACAAGCTTTTCTTCAAGAATGTTGGAGTGTGTGTGTTTAGTGGTGGTGGTTATCCTACTAACGCAGCTAGGATATATGCAAGTAGTATGTTTTTGTTTAAGAAAGTGATGAACATAAAGCATTTAAAGAATTTGATAGGAGTCAGCTATGAATGAGGCACAGCAAGCTGGGGAGAACAGCTAGAAATAACTGAAAGATAAGATTGCATGAGAGAGACTTTTTGTCTAAACGATCCCTTTACAAAAGAAGGTGGCACAAGGAGTCTGTGCAAGGATACGCGTAGGTGAACCATCCTTCTTTTGGGACTGCAGGGGAGGGATACTCCCTCGTAGAAAAAACTGGGAACAGTGTCTGTTCCCCAAACATGGCAGATATCCAAGGACAGACAGAAGTCTCAATGGAGATTGCATGGCTCTGTGCCCCCCACACCTCCGGTTGAGTTCCAGAGAGCACAACAGGCACAGGAGTCATTCTGGCTAATAGGTCTGCTTCACAATGGACCTCCATTTTTACAGCTTTAGAAATTCTCTACAAGATGGAAAGAGATGATGTGGATTTCATGTATTGCTCTTTCTTTATTCTGCCCTTTTACTGCTTTCTCATATTGAAAGAGTTTTAAACTCGATTTGAAGGGGGAAAGGGATAAAACCAGGCTTGCTAGAGATAAGCCGGGGGGCGGCATGCCAATGTTTGAGGGACGGTGTGCTAGCGAGGTCCTTCAGTCTGCTCCACGATGTGCTGAGTACACTGGAGCACATTTGAAATGTCTCTATACTAATGCGCGCAGCATGAGGAATAAATAAGAGGAGCTAGAAGCTTTGGCCCAGTCCTAGAGCTACGACATCATTGGCATAAGCAAAACCTGGTGGGATGAGTCCTGTGACTGGTGTGCTGTGATGGACAGTTATAGGCTCTTCAGGAGGGATAGGCAGGGCAGGCGAGGCAGGGGGGTGGCGCTGTATGTAAGGGAGGGGTTGGACTGTATGGTGCTTACAGTTGGCGACGACACGGTTGAGAGCCTCTGGGTAAGGATGAAGGGGAAAGCAAATAAAGCGGATGTTGTTATGGGAGTCTGCTATCGACCACCCAGCCAGGACGACGACACCGATGAATTATTCTACAAGGAATTAAGGGATATCTCTAGATCAACTGCCCTTGTCCTTATGGGTGATTTTAACTTCCCAGACGTCAACTGGGAATATCATACAGCGGACACAAACAGGTCCAGGAAATTCCTGAAGCATGTTGAAAATAACTTCTTGGTGCAGGTACTAAGGGAGCCGACCAGGAAAGGTGCCCTCCTAGATTTGTTGTTTGTAAACAGAGAGGGATTTGTGGGCGAAGTGGTGATTGGTGACTGTCTTGGCCACAGTGACCACAAAGTAGTTGAGTTTCAAATCGTTGGCGATAGGAAAAAAACCTGCCATCAAAACTTCGACCCTGGATATGGGGAGAGTAGACTTCAGGCTGCTGAAGGAGCTAGTTAGTAAGGTCCCCTGGGAATCTGCTTTTGAAGGTATTGGGGTCCAGGAATGCTGGTCACTTTTTAAGAGCCATCTCTTAAGAGCGCAGGAGCAGGCAATTCCAAAGTGTCAGAAGTAAAGCAAGAAGGGCAGAAGGCCAACTTGGCTGAGCAGGGATCTTCTTCTAGAACTTAGGTGGAAAAGGAAAGCGTACGGACATTGGAAGCAAGGACAGGCGACACGGGAGGAGTACAGAGATGCTGTTCGCCACTATAGGGAGAAAATTCATGCGGCCAAAGCTCAATTAGAGTTCAAGCTGGCCAGCACTGTGAAGGACAACAAAAAGGGCTTTTTAAAATATGTTAATAGCAAAAGGAGAATCAGAGATAACATTGGGCTCTTGCTTGATGAGTTTGGTCACCTCACAAATGGGGACGTAGGCAAAGCGGACATGCTTAATGCCGCCTTCACCTCTGTCTTCAATACCGATGATGGGCCCTGGGACCCCCGGAGCCCTGTGTTGGAAGACCATGACTGGGGGGATGATAAACTCCCAGTCGACCCTGAACTTGTTCGAGACTTGCTGCTCCAGCTGGATGCGCATAAATCTATGGGGCCCAATGGGATTCATCCCGGGGTACTGAAAGAGCTGGCCGATGTTATTGTGGGACCTCTCTCTGTTCTTTTTCAATCGTCTTGGGAGTCTGGAGAGGTCCCAGTGGACTGGAAAATTGTTGTCCCAGTTTTCAGGAAGCAGAAGAAGGAAGCCCCTGAGAATTACAGGCCTGTCAGTCTCACTTCAGTGGTAAAATGATGGAGAAGGTTATTCTGGGAATTCCTGAAAAACAGCTGAGAGACCATGCAGGCATTGGCCATAGCCAGCACGGGTTCACAAGGGGAAAGTCCCACTTAAGCAACTTAATTTCCTTTTCTGACAAGGTCACCCATCTAGTTGACCAAGGGAAGCCAGGAGATGTGGTGTTTGGATTTTAGCAGAGCTTTTGAACCTGTCTCTCACAGTATCCTTCTGGATAAAATGTCCAGCACACAGCTAGACAAGTCCATAATACGTTGCGTGAGCAATTGGCTGACGGGTCGGGCTCAAAGGGTTATAGTAAATGGGGGTTACATCAGACTGGCGGCCAGTCACCAGTGGGGTTCCCCAGGGCTCAATTTTAGGGCCAGTGCTCTTTAATGTTTTTATAAATGATCTGGACGCAGGAGTCGAATGTACATTAAGTAAGTTTGCCGACAATACTAAACTAGGAGGAGCTGTGGACTCCTTCGAGGGTAGAGAGGCCTTACAGAGAGATCTGGATAGACTAGAGAGCTGGGCAATCACCAACCGTGTGAAATTTAACAAGAGCATGGTGCCAGATTCTCCACCTGGGCCAGGGTAATCCTGGTTATACATACAAATTGGGGGATGAGAGGCTGGAGAGCAGCCCCGTGGCAAGAGATCTGGGAGTTTGGGTTGATGGCAAGTTGAATATGAGTCAACAGTGTGCCCTGGCAGCCAAAAGGGCCAACTGTGTCCTGGGGTGCTTCAAGCACAGCATAGCTAAGCTGGTCGAGGGGGGTGATTGTCCCACTCTACACTGCACTGGTGCGGCCCCACCTCGAGTACTGTGTGCAGTTTTGGGCGGCTCAATATATGAAGGACATCAAACTATTAGAGTGTGTCCAGAGGAGGGCGACCAAGATGGTGAAAGGTCTCGAGGGCAAGACTTATGAGGAGCAGCTGAGGTCACTTGGTTTGTTCAGCTTGGAGAAGAGGGGTGACCTCATCGCAGTCTACAACTTCCTCAAGGGGGGCAGCGGAAGGGGAGGTGCTGATCTCCCCTCTCTGGTGACCAGTGATAGGACACGAGGAAATGGAATGAAGCTGCATCAGGGGAAGTTCAGATTGGACATTAGGAAAAGGTTCTTCACTGAGAAGGTGGTCAATCACTGGAACAGGCTCCCCAGGGAAGTGGTCACGGCACCAAGCCTGTCAGAGTTCAAGGAGCGTCTGGACGATGCTCTTAGTCATATGGTTTAGTTTTAGTTAGTCCTGCGAGGAGCAGGGAGTTGGACTCGATGATCCTTATGGGTCCCTTCCAACTTGAGATATTCTATGATTCTGTGATTCTAGACTTCTGTGTGGCATCTTATTCTTGCAACATTAACTCCTCTACATGAAATAAATCATGACAAAAACGTCTGTTTGGGCAGTACGATTTGGCATCCTGGAGAAATACTAGGGAAATCAAAGAGGGATTGAACTGCATTTACAAGCAATTCTATGGCTATTTTATAGTTCCATTGCTAACTATTGTTCGTGGTGGTAGTGAGTAGTAAAATTACATTCTTTCTTTGGTTTATAATTGTATCTTCTTTCCAAGACTGATGACTGAGACCTACTAAATAATATACTAACACCACAGGTATTCTCAGTAGTTGCAAATGATACTTCTAGAAATAGCTTTGTGTGATACACCTGTGCTGCTTATCATAGAATCATAGAATCGTTTAGGTTGGAAAAGACCTTTAAGATCATCAAGTCCAACCGTTAACCTAACACTGCCAAGTCCACCACTAAACCATGTCCCTAAGCACCACATCTACATGTCTTTTAAATACCTCCAGGGATGGTGACTCAACCACTTCCCTGGGCAGCCTGTTCCAATGCCTGATAACCCTTTCGGTGAAGAATTTTTTCCGAATATCCAATCTAAACCTCCCCTGGCGCAACTTGAGGCCATTTCCTCTCATACTGTCGCCTGTTACTTGGGAGAAGAGAGTGACACCCATCTCTCTACAACCTTCTTTCAGGTAGTTGTAGAGAGCGATAAGGTCTCCCCTCAGCCTCCTTTTCTCCAGACTAAACATCCCCAGTTCCCTCAGCCGCTCCTCGTAAGACTTGTGCTCTAGACCCTTCACCAGCTTCATCGCCCTTCTTTGGACATGCTCCAGCACCTCAATGTCTTTCTCATAGTGAGGGGCACAAAACTGAACACAGTACTCGAGGTGCGGCCTCACCAGTGCCCAGTACAGGGGGACAATCACGTCCTTAGTCCTGCTGTCCACACTATTTCTGATACAGGCCAGGATGCCATTGGCCTTCTTGGCCACCTGGGCACACTGCTGGCTCACATTCAGCCGGCTGTCCACCAACACCCCCAGGTCCTTTTCCGCCAGGCAGCTTTCCAGCCACTCCTCCCCAAGCCTGTAACCTTGCATGGGGTTGTTGTGATCCAAGTGCAGGACCCAGCGCTTAGCCTTGTTGAACCTCATAAAGTTCGCCTTAGCCCATCGATCCAGCCTGTCCAGATCCCTCTGTAGCGCCTGCCTACCCTCAAGCAGATCAACCCTCCCACCCAACTTGGTGTCGTCTGCAAACTTCCTGAGGGTGCACTCGATGCCCTCGTCCAGATCATTGATAAAGATGTTAAACAGAACTGGCCCCAGTACTGAGCCCTGGAAAACACCACTTGTGACTGGCCGCCAACTGGATTTAACTCCATTCGCCACAACTCTTTGGGCCCGGCCATCCAGCCAGTTTTTTACCCAGTGAAGAATACGCCCGTCCAAGCCATGAGCAGACAGTTTCTCCAGGAGAATGCTGTGGGAAATGGTGCCAAAGGCTTTACCAAAGTCCAGGTAGACAACATCCACAGCCTTTCCCTCATCCACTAAGTGGGTCACCTTGTCATAGAAGGAGATCAGGTTGGTCAAGCAGGACCTGCCTTTCATAAACCCATGCTGACTGGGCCTGATCACCTGGTTGACCTGTATGTGCATGATGGCACTCAGGATGATCACCCCCATAATCTTCCCTGGCACCGAGGTCAGACCAGCCTGTAGTTCCCTGGATCCTCCTTCTGGCCCTTCTTGTAGAAGGGCGTCACATTTGCTAACCTCCAGTCAACTGGGACCTCCCCAGTTAGCCAGGACTGCTGATTGATAAATGATGGAAAGTGACTTGGTGAGCACTTCCGCCAGCTCCCTCAGTACCCTTGGGTGAATCCCATCCGGCCCCTTAGACTTGTGTGTGTCTAAGTGGTGCAGCAGGTCGCTAACCATTTCCCCTTGGATTATGGGGGCTTCATTCTCCTCCCCATCCTTGTCTTCCAGCTCAGGGGGCTGGGTACCCCAAGAGCAATTGATCTTACTATTAAAGACTGGGGCAAAGAAGGCATTAAGTACCTCAGCCTTTTCCTCATCCTTTGTGACTATGTTTCCCCCCGCATCCAATAAAGGGTGGAGATTCTCCTTAGCCCTCCTTTTGTTGCTAATGTATTTATAGAAACACTTTTTCTTGTCTTTTACAGCAGTAGCCAGTTTAAGTTTTAGTTAGACTTTGGCCCTACATAACCTCACAACATCCTTGTAGTCCTCCTGAGTGGCCTGCCCCTTCCTCCAAAGGTCATAAACTCTCCTTTTTTTCCTGAGTTCCAGCCAAAGCTCTCTGTTCAGCCAGGCCGGTCTTCTTCCCCGCCGGCTTGTCTTTCGGCACATGGGGATGGCCTACTCCTACAACTTAAAGATTTCCTTCTTGAAGAATGTCCAGCCTTCCTGGACTCCTTTGCCCTTCAGGGCTGCCTCCCAAGGGACTCTGTCAACCAGACTCCTAAACAGGCCAAAGTCTGCCCTCCAGAAGTCCAAGGTAGCAGTTCTGCTGACCCCCCTCCTTACTTCTCCGAGAATCGAAAACTCTATCATTTTGTGATCCCTATGCCCAAGACGGCCTCCAGCCATCACATCACCCACAAGACCTTCTCTGTTCACCAACAACAGGTCCAGCGGGGCGCCTTCCCTGGTTGGCTCACTCACCAGCTGTGTCAGGAAGTTATCTTCCACACACTCCAGGAACCTCCTGACAGACCTTTAAACTAGACTTGAAGGGGGAGGGGGATAATATCAGGCTTGCCCGTGACAAGCTGTGGGATGACGCACCAAGGTTAGAGGGACGGGGTGCTCACGAGGGCCCTCAGCCTGTTGCTCTGAGACATGCTGGCTACACTGCAGCATGCTTGAAGACTTATGGAGAGGAGCCAGGGGCTCCTGAGGTAATCAGAGCCAACAGGGAAACACCAGCCAAAGACCTCAAAGGAATTAAGGGGTGTTCCTCCATGAAGGTGATATGGCCGACAGCCCAGCTGAAGGGCCTCTACACTAACGCCCGCAGCATGGGCAACAAACAGGAGGAGTTAGAAGCCACCATGCTGCTGGAAAGCTATGACCTATTTGCTACCACTGAAACTTGGTGGGACGAACCCCCATGACTGGAGTGCGGCTCTTGATGGCTACAGGCTGTTCAGAAGGGACAGGCAAGGAAGGAGGGGCAGAGGCGTTGCCATCTATGTCAAGAAATGGATAGAGTGTGAGGAGCAGTCTCTGAAGAATAGCCACGAGCAGGTTGAAAGCTTATGGGTAAGAATCAGAGACTGAGGCAACAAAGGGAATCTTGTGGTTGGGGTCTACTACAGGCTGCCTGATCAAGGGGAGCCTATTGACGAAGCCTTCTTGCTCCAGCTACAGGAAGCATCACACTCGCAGGCTCTCGTCCTGCTGGGGGACTTCAACCACCCCGACATCTGCTGGAATAGCAGCACGGCGAGCTGTAGACAATCCAGGAGATTCCTGGAGTGCATGGAGGATAACTTCTTAAGCCAGGTAATAGACAGCCCCACCAGAGGGGATGCTATACTGGACCTGATGGTCACAAACCCGAGTGAGCTAATCGGTGACATCAAGATTGGAGGCAGCCTGGGCTGCAGTGATCATTTGCTGGTGGAGTTCACGGTCCTGAGGGATATGGATCAGGCGAAGAGTAAGGTCAGGACCCTGAATTTTAGGAAAGCAAACTTCCAGCTCTTCAGGGAGTTAGTCAATAGGAACCCCTGGGAAACTGCCCTCGGGGACAAGGGAGCAGAACAGAGCTGGCAGATCTTTAAGGAGGCTTTCCATGGAGTGGAAGAGCTCTCGATCCCCAGGTGCAAGAAATCGGGCAAAGAAGGCAGGAGACTGGCATGGCTGAGTCGAGACCAGCTGGTCAAACTAAAGGGCAAGAAGGAAATGCACAGGCAGTGGAAGCAGGGACAGGTATCCTGGGAAGAGTATAGGGACGCTGCCCGGTTGTGTAGGGATGGGGTCAGGAAGGCCAAGGCGCAGCTGGAGCTGAACTTGGCAAGGGATGCGAAGAATAACAAGAAGGGCTTCTACAGGTATGTCAGCCAGAAAAGGAAGATCAAAGAAAGTGTACCCCTCCTGATGAGCAGGACTGGCAAACTGGTATCGACGGACGAGGAGAAGGCTGAGGTACTCGATGACTTTTTTTCCTCCGTCTTCACCGGCAACCTCTCTTCCCACACCTCTCGAGTGGATGGACTGCAAGACGGGGACTGGGGGAGCAAAGTCCCTCCCACGGTAAGAGAAGATCAGGTTCGTGACCACCTGGGGAACCTGAACGTACATACGTCTATGGGACCTGACGAGATGCATCCCAGAGTCCTGAAGGAATTGGCTGATGTAGTTGCCAAGCCACTCTCCATGATATTTGAAAGGTCATGGCGGTCAGGTGAAGTCCCTGGGGACTGGAAAAAGGGAAACATTGCACCCATTTTTAAAAAGGGTAGGAAGGAGGACCCTGGGAACTACCGACCTGTCAGCCTCACCTCTGTGCCTGGGAAGATCATGGAACAGATCCTCCTAGAAGCTATGCCGAGGCACATGGAGGACAGGGAGGTGATTGGAGACAGCCAGCATGGCTTCCCCAAGGACAAGTCCTGCCTGACCAGCCTAGTGGCCTTCTATGATGGAGTGACTACATCAGTGGACAAGGGAAGAACTACGGATGTCATCTATCTGGACTTCTGTAAGGCCTTTGACACGGTCCCCCACAACATCCTTCTCTCTAAATTGGAGAGATGTGGATTTCATGGGTGGACTATTTGGTGGATGAGGAATTGGTTGGATGGTTGCATCCAGAGGGTAGTGGTCAATGGCTCAAAGTCCAGATGGAGACCGGTGACAAGTGGTGTCCCTCAGGGTTCTGTATTGGGACCAGTACTCTTTAATATCTTCATCAGTGACATAGACAGTGGGTTTGAGTGCACCCTCAGCAAGTTTGCGGACAACACCAAGCTGAGTGGTGCGATTGACGCGCCTGAGTGACGGGATGCCATCCAGAGGGACCTGGAGGATGAAAAGCTGGACATGAGCAAGCAATGTGCACTCGCAGCCCAGAAGGCCAACCATGTCCTGGGCTGCATCAAAAGAAGCATGGCCAGCAGGTCAAGGGAGGTGATTCTGCCCCTCTGCTCTGCTCTGGTGAGACCCCACCTGGAGTACCGCGTCCAGCCCTGGAGCCCCCAACACAAGAAGGACATGGATCTGTTGGAGTGGGTCCAGAGGAGGGCCACAAAAATTATCAGAGGGATGGAGCACCTCTCCTATGAAGATAGGCTGAGAGAGTTGGGCTTGTTCAGCCTGGAGAAGAGAAGGCTCCGGGGAGACCTTATTGCAGCCTTTCAGTACTTAAAGGGGGCTTATAGGAAAGATGGGGAAAAACATTTTAGCAGGGCCTGTAGTGATAGGACGGACAAGGGGTAATGGTTTTAAGTTAAAGGAGGGGAGATATAGGCTAGACATAAGGAAGCATTTTTTCACAATGAGGGTGGTGAAGCACTGGAACAGGTTGCCCAGGGAGGTGGTAGATGCCCCATCCCTGGAAACATTCAAGGTCAGGCTGGATGGGGCTCTGGGCAGCCTGATCTAGTTGAGGATGTCCCTGCTTATTGCAGGGGTGTTGGACTAGATGACCTTTAAAGGTCCCTTCCAACCCAAACTATTTTCTATGATTCTATGTTTCCTCTCCACTGTATTGTATGTAGACATGTAGATTAGGTTGTCACAGCTCAGCAGACACAATGTAGCTATTTTAGTTATATCACTGTAGAGATGGAAATAAACTTAAGCAAATAATTGCAGCAAGAATTGTATGGGGCCATCGCTGAGAGAGTTACTGTAGAAATACTGCACCCAAAGTTACTTAGTGGCTGCTTGCAGCTAGCTATGATGATATCACCAATAATCAGATATGTGTAAATGTACCATTTTTTTTTACTAGCTGCAACTGTTTAACCAGAATGTGTTAGCCATGTAGTTAAAAAAAAAGTATTCTGCTGAAGTTAGCCTTTGGTTTGATGGACTTAAACTAGGTTGCATGACAAGGAACTGTGATACAATGACACAGCCTCCCACATCCAGGTAGCAGCTCTACCCAGTCTTCTGTAAAGACATCATTCTAGAAAATACTACAGTCCCATGTTATTAAATTTAAGAAATTAGGTTTTATATTTGCCTTTCCAGTATTTGGAATGAGGCAGTAAATGACCCATCAAGTGTAACTGGATGCAAATTCTATTAAATCTTATCAAAACATCTATCCTCTAGTAAATTATTACCATTTTTCATTTTGACAATCATAATGTCCTTTATTACATATTAAATTAATAGCTGTAAACATAAAGGGCCAGAATTTTGAATTTGCTCTTCCTAACTGCTCGCATCAGAGCACACAAAGCAGTAGGAAGGTCTTGTAAAGAGACCTGTGCATCACCTCTTCAAAAAAGAGGCTGGGAATCCATCCTGTGTCTAGCTTTGTGGAAGCAGGAGCCATATTGTATGAAGTCTCTATGTAGTTCCGTTGTTCTCCTGTCTACTCGCTGATAAGTCTATGGTGGAAAAAATGCTGTCACTTACTACAAGGTCCCAGGTGCTGTCTCATATCAGCCACAAATGTTTATGATAATTTCAACAGATGGAAAAACTCTCTTTCAACAGGATTCCAGAAAGGGGAACAAATGCTGTGGAGCCAGCATTATCCTTCTCTCATGAAGAAAAAGCAGTAATTCCCTTTAATTCTTTCTGGCAGAACAGACCTATAACCATCTATATTGCCTGTGCAACATCTTGGGTACTCACAGTAAAGCTGGAAGCCAAATATATTGACAGAAGTCAGTCTTACTCTTCTGTGTTTCGGTTTAAGAAATATAGCATTACTGATTCAGTTCATATAGTTCATACTTGAAAAGTGAGAAACAATTAGGCAGTGTTTGCTCAATTTAGCTAGTCACCAGAGCAATGAATCTATTTTCCAAATTCTAAAAATTGGAAATTTTCCAACTTTCCCCAAATTCTCTGATTTTTGCATGTCCTAAAGAAATTATTTTAGAAGTCAAAGCAATCAAACCCCATCAAATCAATGAGGAGTTTTATACTGATCTCAGCTGACAGATTTGACAGATTGTCTATGAGTAAAGCACCTTTTGGATTGCCAGTGTATTTGAGCTGCCCGTATATTTGTATTAGAAGCTTCCTACAGAGGAACCCTGTAGATATCTCCTACAGTAGTAAGCCTGCTATGACTAACCAATCCATGACCATCCTAGGAGTGTGTTATTTTTTTTTTCTTATGCCTTTCTTTTAATACACAAAATGTTATTAAAAAAATGACTTACCTTCTTTTTCAGACAACTCTTCCCTCTTCCTCCCCATCCAATGCTATATAAGCATGTCAACATTGTAAAAGCTGAATTGCATGACAGCTTTAATTTTATGCACACATCAGTTTATGCATTCATATAGGTATTTACATATGCAATTTGCATAAGTGGACAATAGTGCTATTTAATTTGAACATCCAAATACCTTTTTCCACAAATAAAGGAAACCTCATGCTTTGATTTGTGTGTCTCCAAAACCAAGACTAGCTAAAAATATGGCCATGCAAATTATTAAGTTTGTAAAGATCCAGTCATCTTGTAAATGGGATTTCCTGTAGGAATAGAGAAACAATTGAAGAAATATTACTGGTGTTGATCCATGTTCTGTAACAATTTCATTTCAAGCTAGCATCTGTATGGTAGATTAGGGCCAACAGCAGATAAAAATATACAAACATGAAACTTTATACACATAATTACTTTAAACACCGGCTCTTCAGTACCTGTATTACTGTTTAAAATAAATGACTATCAAGCCTGGCATATAGCCTCTAATAATCATTGTTTAGACAGGCACTCAAAGATGAAAAAATTGGAACCTTCTTATACTGTTCCACTCTACAGTCTTTAAGGGAACGTGGGCAGGATAAGTTTAATCACCATGTCATGTAATTCTAAAATAGTTTGGATAAAAGCTTTTAAAAGTCAAAAAATGAGTTTAAGTAGCAGGCAGCTACATTTTGGAAAATCAATAAGAAAAAAAGAAAGATTGGAAACTATTCAGCACCTAGAAGCATCAATTTTCAAGTCGAAACACAAAAAGAACTATGTGCAGATTCAGTGTGTGTTGGCAATCAATTTGGCTATGATTTCCTGAATATGTTTCCTGAACAATTTTTTGCACAGAAAGTGCTCCAGGAAGAAACAAACTATACCCAGTTGGAAGTCAGAAAGCATTGTGCAAGGCATGGATGTTAGAAAATCATAATGAAATGTCATACATATTTTTACAATAAATTCAGCTTTGGGTGGAGCCTCTTACTCAGAAAGTGCTCTATATCTTAATCTATGCAAATACTAAAAGCAAGGAGCTACAGAAAGGATCATAAAATGAAAATATAACTCACTTTTGAACCATTTCTGAAACAATTTTGCAATAGGAAATACACAGCAATCTATCTTCACAAGAGCCTGAGAGAACAGTTCTAAGTGAACCCAGATCTCACTAAAAATTAAAACACAGTGAGAGAAGAGATGAAATTCCTGCATATAATGACACTCTGTATAAAATAAAATTTTATTATACCTTAAAAAAGAAAACCTAAGCATGATATACAGCATCCAATGGTGGAACATAGTAGTGTAGTTTTTGAAGCAGTAGTGTAGTTTTTGAAGTCTTATTCTCTGCAAGCAGTAATGCAAAAACAAGGGTGTTCAAGAAGAAAGTCTGCAATAATTAAAGACAGTAAAACTAAAAAAACCCTCTAAAATCATTTGAGTTTGCTAGTGGTCCTTAATTAAAGGCTGATTTAAATTTCATTGTAAAATATAGCTTTTCTTAGTGGACCACTACTTTTAGTTGTTTCACAAAGTATTGAATAACAGGTTGTTACGCACTGTTATTCAGTTTGCATTCTCCATGGAATTCCAATTGAGTTGATAATAGGTAGCAACCTCCCATCCACAAAGGCTTAGTTTTGATTTTTTTTATCTTATTTCAAATGCATAACATCAAGACTTTGCTTGTTGACAGGCAAGTCGCTGGCAAAACAAAAAGCAAAAACTGTTTGGAAGAATATGTAAGAGTTAAAGCATCTTGTCTGAGCACTGATGGACCATTGTAAATCCACACTGTCTCTTTATTAACATTTCTATTTCAATCAAAGGCAGAAGGACTAAAAATATCTTAGGGACAATTCCTAACATTTTTTTTTGAGTTTAATACAAAGAAATATGAACTGGTTACAGGAAAACAACATACCTGAAAATTAAACCCCCCAAAAATATTATGAAATGCAAAATTAGCTACATTAGATTGTAAATGGAAAAGACTTGGTTTTATATTTTATACTGCAAAATGTCCAAAATGCAAAAACAAGTCTCCTCAGCAGTTTGGGAATTAAGAAACTGAGAACAAGCATTTTATTCAGGATATTGAAGATTGAAACTGTAAAGAATGATGTTTTCAATAATGAATGACTATGTGATAAAGTGACAGATGAACTAAAATGGTGCCAAGTGCGAAGTAATACACCTGGGAAAGGCAAACAAGCTACACCTATACTACACCTAATCACGAGCTCTCAGTTGGCCATTAGTACACAGGCAAGAGTTCTCAGACTCACTGTGAACAGTCCGGAGAAGGTGACAAGGCTTATTAGTGGTATGGAGTTATAGGAAGGAAAAGGAAGTACTTTTTCACACAGCACATAATTAAATTGTATTGTACATTGCCACAAGCCAGAAGTTAATAGTTTCAAAATGAAACTAGAGACTTCACAGATACAGCCATCATTGACTATTAAACTTGGGGAACTAGCAATTTAGTCCCCACTGGTGGCTAGATGCAGGGAGGGCAAGCAAGGGCAATGAATACTGTTTCTGATAGTCTTTCAATAAGAATCTGTTGCCAGGTAGAGTTGAAGACAAGAAGACATGGGTTGGACCGACCATCAGGCTAGCCCAGTTAATCATTTCCCAATAAGTTTATGTTAAAACCTCTATTGTTGCACTCCTTAGAATTTCATATCAGATTGAAGGAGTCTCTCTGTCTTCACCTGTTAAGATTTCATGTACCAATTACTCTAAGGCAATGACTACCATCAACAGTTTCAGTTTTCTGAGACAACATAGCTCTTTTGAGAGCCAGTTCAAAACCAAGGAAAAACTCTTCCAGGATCTGGGAATCACCTCACCTTCAGCAAATGTAAATTCACTCCATTGACATGAAATTAGACTTAAAAATAAAACAGATATAAAGCAAACCATATGTCAAGAAAGAAGGAAAGAACTATGCACAAAAATATCAACAGCTCTTAATTATGCCACTCTTGGGAAGGTGACAAATAACAACAGTGTAAGAGCCATATCAGAGTACAACAAAAACAACCTGAAAACTTGTGAACATAAGAGTTACACCCAGAGATACGTAGATACACTGAGGCTCTGTTCAGGCTTTAACAGCTTTCACTTTCCTACTCCTTTCACCTCTTTACCTCATCATACTTGCTTCCTTGTCAGTTTGTCTTTGCCATAACCACTCATGAAGACCAGAAGCATCTAAAAAATCAAGAATGTTCCTGAGGGTGCTTTTTGGGAACACTAGGAACACTACTGGGAGTACTTGCAGAGCAGCAGGAGAAATGCATATCATCCTTTCATCAATGCTATAAAATCTGACAGACACAAAGTACTTTCTGAATCACTGCATCAGATACACAGATGATTGCAGAAGAACCAACTGGAGACCAAACCATAAGCAGAAAGTTGTTATCTCTGAGAAACAGGAGACTGTAATGCAATCCTCAGGTCATCTACCCTTGTTTTCACCCCTGATTTTTCTTTTTCCATGTTTTGATAATGGACAGTTGTTGACCTATAATATATTATTTCCATTTAAACCACAATTGCAATTGCTGGATCTGCTACACTCTCCTTCAAACATGTCTTTGGATTATGAACTTCTATAAGGCAGATTCATCATTATTGTCATTACTGGAGGAAGAGAAGAGAAGAGAAGAGAAGAGAAGAGAAGAGAAGAGAAGAGAAGGGAAGATTTCAGTTGGAAGGGACCTACAACAATCATCTAGTCCAACTGCCTGACCAAACATTAAAGCATGTTATTAAGCATATTGTCCAAATGCCTCTTAAACACTGACAGGCTTGGGACATTGACCACCTCTCTAGGAAGCCTGTTCCAGTGTTTGACCAGCCTCTCGGTAAAGAAATGCTTCCTAATGTCAAGTCTGAACCTCCCCTGACGCAGCTTTGAACCATTCCCACGCATCCTTTCACTGGATATCAGGGAGAAGAGATCAGCATCTCCCTCTGCCTACCCTCCTCAGGAAGCTGTAGAGAGCAATGAGGTCACCCCTCAGTGTCCTTTTCTCCAAACTAGACAAACCCAGAGTCTTTAGCCACTCCTCATAGGACATGCCTTCTGGCCGTTTCATCAGCTTTATTGTCCTCCTCTGGATGCATTCAAGGACCTTAACATCCTTCTTAAATTGCGGGGCCCAAAACTGCACACAATACTCAAGGTGAGGCCGCACCAACACTGAATACAGCAGGATAATCACTGCTTTTGACCAGCTGGTTATGCTGTGTTTAATGCACCCCAGGATGCAGATTACCCTCTTGGCTGTCAGGGCACACTGCTGACTCATATTGAGCCTGCTGTCAACCAGCACCCCCAGATCCCTTTCTGCAGGGCTGCTCTCCAGCCACTCCTCTCCCAATTTATACTTGTGCCTGGTGTTACTCCATCCCAGGTGCAGAATCTGGTATTTGTTCTTGTTAAATTTCATCCCATTAATGATTGCCCAATGCTCCAATCTATCTATATCCCTCTGCAAGGCCTCTTGTCCCTTGAGAGAGTCAACAGCACCTCCCAGTTTGGTATCATCAGCAAACTTGCTAATGGGGCATTCAACTCCTGCATCCAGATCATTGAGAAAAATATTGAAGAGAACCGGCCCTAGGACCAAGCCCTGAGGAACACCACTGGTGACTAGTCACCAGCCAGATGTAGCCCCATTTACTACAACCCTTTGAGCCCTGCCGTCCAGCCAGTTCTTCACCCAGTGCACCATGAACCCGCTCATCCCACAGTTGGACAACTTGTCCAGAAGGATGCTGTGAGGGACAGTATCAAAAGCCTTACTAAAATCCAGAAAAACTACATCCACCGCCTTCCCTTCATCCACTAGGCAAGTGACCTTATCGTAGAAGGATATCAAATTAGTTAAACAGGACTTTCCCTTTGTGAACCCATGTTGACTGTGTTTGATGATTGCGTTGTCCTTTAAATGCCTTTCAATAGCACCCAGTATGACCTTCTCCATAATTTTTCCAGGAACTGAGGCTAGACTAACAGATCTGTAGTTTCCTGGGTCTTCCCTCATGCCCTTCTTGTAAATTGGAATAACATTGGCTAGCTTCCAGTCAGCAGGGACCTCCCCAGACTCCCAAGACCTGATCGAGATAACATCTCTAGCCATAACATCCGCTAGCTCCTTCAGTACTCTGGGATGAATCCCATCGGGCCCCACGGACTTGTGAACATTCAGCTGATACAGCTGGTCCCTTACAATTTCAGTGTCCACAAATGGAAAGTCACTGTTCCCGCAGTCGTGGTCCTCCAACTCAGAGGACTGGGCAGCCCAAGGTCTATCAGTATTATTAAAGAATGAGGCAAAAAAAAGCATTGAATGCCTCTGCTTTTTCTTCATCCCTATTAGTCAGGTGACCATCTTCAACAAGTATTGGTCCAATGTTTTCCTTAGACCTCCTCTTGCTATTAATGTACTTAAAAAAGCCTTTCTTGTTGTCTGACACAACACTGGCCAGTTTCAACTCTAATTGAGCTTTGGCCTTTCGTGTCTTCTCCCTGCATGTGCGAAGCATGGCTCTGTAATCTTCCTGCGAAGCCTGACCTTGCTTCCAGAGATCGTACCATTTCTTTTTCCTCCTGAGTTCCAAGAGGAGTTCCCTGTTCAGCCAAGCTGGTCTTCTGCCCCGCTTGCTTGACTTTTAACACAATGGGATTGCCTGCTCCTGTGCTTCTAAAAGGTGGTTCTTAAAAACTGACCAGCACTCATAGAATCATAGAATTGTTTAGGTTGGAAAAGACCTCCAAGATCATCAAGTCCAACCGTTAACCTATCACGACCAAGTCCACCACTAAACCATGTCCCTAAGCACCACATCTACACGTCTTTTAAATACCTCCAGGGATGGTGCCTCAACCACTTCCCTGGGCAGCCTGTTCCAATGCCCGACAACCCTTTCAGTGAAGAATTTTTTCCGAATATCCAATCTTAACCTCCTCTGGCACAATTTGAGGCCATTTCATGGACCCCTAAGCCCTCTAAAGCAGATTCCCAGGGCACACTGCTAACTAGCTCCCTGAATAGCTTAAAGTTTACTCTCTTGAAATCCAGGGTAGCAACTCTACTGACCTTTTTTCTCTCACTGAAAATTTTAAACTCAGCCATTTCATGATCACTGTGGCCAAGACAGCCACCTACCATCACATCTCCCACGAGTCCTTCTCTATTCACAAACAACAAGTCTAGGAGGGCATCTTTCCTAGTTGGCTCCCTGAGTACTTGTGACAAGAAATTATCTTTAACAAACTTCAACAATTGCCCAGTCTTGCTCATCACAGTAGTATGGTATTCCCAGATGATGTCTGGGAAGTTGAAATCTCCCATAAGGTCAAGGGCTACCAATTCAATATTGAATACTTGTCTCTTGATAGCACTGCTAGATGCCCCACCTGAGTTCTGAGCAATAGAGAATGAGGAAAGTCACTGTGCACCACAGGAGCTACAAGACTCAAGCCTTGGGTCTGGGTTCCAGTAAGATATTGGATTGTCTGGAAGACAAGGAAGGCTGCCCAGCTAGTTGTTCATCCTGGTATCCAGCCGCATGACACTGCTCTCACTGGTGAGGGAAGATAAGAAGGAGAAAACAGAGACACTCGGGGCAGAAATCTCTAACTGGGAAAGATTTGTTGAGACTACAGATATTACTAAGGATCAGCAACATCTGGGATTTGAGCTGCATATTAGAGAGTCACAAAGCAGATCCTGCATCAGCTACAATTCCTTTCATTCATGCACTCCTGTCAGTGCATATTTTTTTCTTTACTTTCTCTTCCAGGCTATTTCTGAATATATTCAATATCCTCCGGTTCAGACCTTGGGAAATGAATGCAACAACATATAAACAATTCTTTTGTATATGGCATGAAGGGTCTCTCAGAAGATATCCTTGCAAATATTTAAGAGCTTGCCTGGTTGGTAGGAATTGCTTTCCAGTTGTGTCATAGTTCCTTTTCATGGTTGATAACTTTTTGCAGAGATGTGGCACAGGGTGAAATACCTTTTCCTTATTCCTTTGTTGCAATGTTGTCTCCAGATGAGCACCTGAGGCAGCCATGAACACAGCAAAATGTTTGCTGAAACCTAGAATATCCTTACAGATTTGCCGGCCTTTTTTAATTGGGTGGAAAGTCTCTTGATGTGAACTTCTTCATGCTCACACAGTCTGATTTCATTTTATTCATGCAAGTCAGTCCAGGGTGCTGTTATACTGCTGAAGTTTGATGCAAAACTCTCATAATATCCCACCAGTCCCAGAAATAACTGTGGTGGCTTTTTTTTTTTATTCTAGAAAGCGTCAGTTTTGGCTAGGTCTGGGCATACTCTGCCACTTCTATGCACTGCCTTAGATATTTTACTTGGGCCACCCTGATGACACTCTTCCCCATTTACACGAGGCCTTTTTCCTTTGATTCTCTCTAGGACTTCCGAGGTTTGACTGAATACAGGGATGTCTGATACATACCACAGCAAAGTTAATTCAATTCACCTAAAAGCCCCATCTATCTGTCTCTGGAAGGTAGAAAGTGCCATCTGAATTCTAGAAATGGGGAAAAAAATTCCTACAGCCCCTATCTGTTCTCAAGTTTGGCCTTTCTTGAGTGGCCTGTCTCAGTGTTTCTCAGGTCAAGAGAGGTTGTATATTTTGCTTTTCTGATCTTGGCCAAGAGTTCATCATTGTAAAGCATGGGATTGCCATCTGAAAGAGGGACACGTGCAATCAGTGCAAACACAGATTCCTCAGAGGTTTGCACACTTAGCAAAACAGGGCAGTTTTGTACACTACAAACTTTCAGTTCCTGCTGCTGTGAAGACAGTTGTATCTAGCAAAATGGCAAGAAAAGCAGCTGGGATGGCAAGCTCTTAAATTGTGGTTCCCCAGCTCACCAGATACAAAAGTCCCATGTACTCCTTCTATAGATAGTTTCTTGAAGGGACCTTTTTCTCTGCAGGAGTCTATGAAAATCAGCTATACCAACATAGACCTATAAAGAGAAGTAAAAACTACTAGGACACAGAAAGACTCATGCAAAAAGAAATTGTCTTATTGGCCATATCACGTGGGAAGTGAAAAGAGCAAATTCTTCACCGTTTGACACAATTGAATAGCAATTCAGTTCTAATACTGAGTAAGAAACATGGGAATAAAGAAAACAGTACAGTGCTCAACTCTCATGCCATCAGAAGTTTTCGGATCTTAATGTTATTCTTAAAGATCCATCATCTCTGGAAGTCAAATATCAAAGCAAATTAAGTCCCTGGCCCTCTGGTTGTGAAGAAAAGCTCAAAAATAGGTCCTGACTATATCCTGAAAACTCAAGAGTCACACAACAGAGTACTTATTTTTTAAAATGTTGTTTTCTAAGTTATTCCAATATTTGGAGAGCATGACTTGTAATTCCTGAGTAGTTAGAGTTATCAGTTCTGGTATTATTCTTTAAGCAATATTCATCTTTGCTACTTCACTGAAGAGTTTGAAGGGCCTCATGTGTCTCACAAGTTGTGAAGAGGTTTTTGGACTAAGTACGTTAACACAAACATTCACTTAGATGCCTCAGTTAAGCATGTTTTCAGGATCAGGCTCTGGTTTGTAATAATTATATACTTAAGCAGAATTCGTATTTTTTTCATCCTCTCACCTTTTCATCATACTGCTAGCTCTTTACTGGTGGTAGATAAGAAAAAGAAAAGTACAGCATAGTACTAGAAGTACACTATTTGCACTAGAATTAACATGCTGATGCTGATTCCTTCCTCTGTAAACAGCTCTTATTTTCTCTCTACTTGTATGCAAAGCTAAATACTTACTTTATTCTGACATTTCACCACCCACTTCTAACTTAGATCTGAATACTTAGATAAATTCTCCAGTGAATATAGTTCCTTTTCAGAGTTAGAGAAAATATAAGTTTTGGTCAAGAGTTCATCTAATGAATGGCTATTTCATTAATGAATGCATTCTTGCACTGAAAATCAGCTTTGTTCAATATTTACAATTGCAGTATGTCTTAACTCCCAAATCCCTGAAAACAAAGTTAGAGAATATTAGCTTACTAAGCCTGGCTAATACCCGTCTCAAGGCTAATGAAGCTGCACAAAGGGCCTGTATCCATAAAGAAAATAAAGCTTTCAAATTCAAGATAGGATGTTTAATAGTTCATTAAAAAGCAAATAGACTTCTTTTCTGTTCTACAGAACATCACAGTCCAATAATAACAGCGATCTAAAAAAACATCTTATTTTTCATCTGTTTAGTTTAAAATCAGCTGATATTTTCTTTGGTACCTCAGAACTCTCATAGAAATTCATATCCTCAATCCTGCCTGCAAGCAGATGATGCCCAGATGGCAACTGTATAACACTTGAATCGTGGAAGCCAAAACCTATTTTTCAGCCGTACTTAGTACTGTAACATCCTGGAAAAGAGCTGAATAATATTATTAAAAAGCACTGATTGCTACTGTCAGACATTCCAGAGGAAGTCTTAACTTCTTTCCATTGCCTCCTACAAGTCTGTAAGGTGGAGAAAGACAAAACAAAAAATGTATGGCCTTGATGTTGCAAGGCTGTAACTGAATCAGTGATCCAAAGTTCAAGAGGTCACTGAAACAAACGAGAGAAAAGAAGGAAAACAAAAGCCTGTTCACATGAAACTCCAATTCCACACTTTTTCTTAATGAGTTCTCAGAACAGCCTTAACATAATTACTGAATTATGAAAAAAATCCAAATTATAATGACAATTTAAAATGTAATAGACTAATTGCAGCTAATGACTCCTTAGTATTCATATGGCATATTACCAGAGGACCTTAAATTCACAAGTAGGAAGCAATTTTTTCCTAAAGTTGATTTGATTGTTACCCATTAAATTCTTGGAGAGTATTTAGGGTGTGATTAAATTATGATTTACTCCTATGGTCCATGAAAAAAATGGAAAAATGCTCATGATGTTATGCATTAGGATGTTCTTATTTATTATTAAGATAATAACTTATGGATTATAAGTGGTGTTTTAAAAGGCTGCTAGTTAATTTAAAAATGTCTATACAATTTTTTCAAACGATGTCTGCATCAGATCCCATACTCTTTAAACAGACTTTGCTATATTTGATAAAGGAAGTCTCAGATTGTTTCTAGATTCTTTATTAATACAAGATTCAGTTTTTGATGTAATGTAAAATTTTATATGCAGAATTTTTCTTATCAAATCCAAGTTAATGTGATTCTTTGAAAAATGAGAATCTAAAAATACTCTGTATTGTCAAATTAGTTACTGTTCTGCAATTTCTAATGCAACTAATGACTTAGAGACATGAAAGAGCTCCATGCATTTCCTTTTGACACTGATAGATAACACTATGTAGTGGTGCATCTTATTTGTACCTGGACTATCAGAGAGACTGAGGCCCCAGTACACTAGGTCCTGCACCAAAATCACTACAGTATTGGAGGTGATGTCTTTCAGGACAAACTTCCCCAGATTGAGAAGATACTATGTCTACATTGCTGACTTCACTGTTGTAGATAGATAACTGAGCTAATTTTATATCAATATGGGGAGCAGGATAGCAACAGCAGCATGGAGCTCCATTCAAAGTGATTTATGTTGCTTCATGTGAATGAAGCACTATAACTTGACAGAAATTAAAATTATACTTGAGATGTGAGAGGAGAAAAGTCAGAGAACAAAGTGTGAATCCATCAAAAACAGCCCATGGAAGCATACATACTGTTGCAAAAAAGTATAAACTAAAAAAATACCTGGCACATGGGAAGGAATGTAATAAACTAAAAGGATTACAAGAACATGTAAACACCAGCAGGGTCTGTGTAGCATAGACAAAAAGGAAAGCAACAGCTCCATGAGCAGCTCAGATAAATTCTTTGGAAGATCAATGGATAAAACAGCACTTTTAAGTTGGACACCAATGCACCAATCAGTGTTGTGTCACTGACAAGATTTCTAAAAAAAAAAATTAAAAAAGAAGTCAGAGCAACTTTGATTATTAATAAACCTGGTACAAGGATAGATAGTAGCTACTGCAACAACAAAAAATTACGCGGGATTCTTTAGTGAGTGGGCAGTTACTAGAGTAACTAGATTACTCAAAAAAATCAAGTAATAAAGTCTTGTTGAATATATCTAAAGGCAATGTCACACTGTTCTTTTCCAAATTATCTTAATATTGCTGAATTAGCAAAGAAATATATTCTCAGAGTTTAAAAATTGTACTAAAATTAAAATTCCAAGAAGAAAACCAATGGCCAAGTTGTTACCAGATGCAGTAGTTACACACTACCATTAGTTCAAATCTTAGTTGAGTCACATCCAACTGGGCAAAACTTCTTTCCAAATGATGGCTGCTGCATGAACTCTATAAAATGAACTTAACTAGCGTCAGATCCTAGTGGACAATTATCCAAATAAAAGACACTATCACTGCAGTAGACTCTATTATTGGAAGTTTTAGTGAAGAAGCCAAGAACTGGCTGGCCAACAATACTGGATCACATTTTGAGTGAGAAGATGATACCTCCAGAATACAGCTGTGACAAATTACAGATCAGTACAATCTCATACCCCAAATCCCATGTCATTTTGCACATAGATAGAGATATGTCTCTCTCTATCTTTTTTTTAGACAGGCGACCTTAATTTTCCATTCTTTAAATCTTGCACCTCTCTGACTAGAATTATATTCACTTCATTTTTCTAGCAATTCAACAGAAGTGTCTCTTCAGACATCTGTTACATACTGAAAAAGTAAAAGCAAATGCATTTTTACATTAGACTGCATTACTAACTACTGTGCCTTTAGGGATACCTTTAATCTCACATCTGTATTCTGAAGTATGTCATATTATTTTTTCAGTAGCAGCTAAAGTAGATCAGGAGTGATTTAGCATAGTAAACAGTATACAGCTTCATCACATGGTATACAGCCAGTCAGATAACAGAAGCACTGTACATTTGTGGAATGTTGTTTAATAAGTGCTGCACATACAAAAACATGTCTTTGAAGGACTCCAGGCACAGTCTACCAAAACTCAGACCAGCGTTTTAGCAGATTAAAAGCTTCCACATGTATTTTAAGAAATTGCATTATGGATTTTATGGAGCACTAAGTAATGTGCTTAACGC
This sequence comes from Phoenicopterus ruber ruber, assembly GCA_009819775.1. Lineage (NCBI taxonomy): Eukaryota > Metazoa > Chordata > Aves > Phoenicopteriformes > Phoenicopteridae > Phoenicopterus > Phoenicopterus ruber. The sequence continues at coordinate 25,401,207 of CM020247.1, forward strand.
TGTTCAGAAGAGAAAGGTATCTTTATCAGTGGTATCTTGCTGGGATGCATAAAGTAGATATTAAAGCAGATATTAAAGTAGATATTTTTGGCAATATGTTAAGAATAAGTGAAAAGTAGTTTTTTCACAGAATCACAGAATGGTAGGGGTTGGAAGGGACCTCTGGAGATCATCTAGTCCAACCCCACTGCCAGAGCAGGGTCACCTAGAGCAGGCTGCACAGGACTGCGTCCAGGTGGGTCTTGAATATCTCCAGAGAAGGAGACTCCACAACCTCCCTGGGCAGCCTGTTCTAGTGCTCTGTCACCCTCACAGTGAAGAAGTTTTTCCTCATATTTAAATGGAACTTCCTGTGTTCCAGTTTGTGCCCATTGCCCCTTGTCCTGTCACTGGGCACCACTGAAAAGAGTTTGGTCCCATCCTCTTGACACCCGCCCTTGAGATATTTATAAGCATTGATAAGGTCCCCTCTCAGTCTTCTCTTCCTCAGGCTGAACAGCCCCAGCTCCCTCAGCTTTTCCCCATAGGAGAGATGCTCCACTCCCTTAATCATCTTCGTAGCCCTCCGCTGGACTCTCTCCAGTAGTTCCTCATCTTTCTTGAACTGGGGAGCCCAGAACTGGACACAGTACTCCAGATGGGGCCTCACTAGGGCAGAGTAGAGGGGGAGGATAACCTCCCTCGACCTGCTGGCCACACTCTTCTTAATGCACCCCAGGATGCCGTTGGCCTTCCTGGCAGCAAGGGCCCATTGCTGGCTCATGGTGAATTTGTTGTCTACCAGGACTCCCAGGTCCTTCTCCGCAGAGCTGCTTTCCAGCAGGTCAACCCCCAACCTGTACCGGTGCATGGGGTTATTCCTCCCCAGGTGCAGGACCCTGCACTTGCCCGTGTTGAACTTCATGATGTTCCTCTCCGCCCAATGCTCCAGCCTGTCCAGGTCTCGCTGAATGGCAGCACAGCCTTCCAGTGTATCAGCCAGTCCTCCCAGTTTCATGTCATCAGCAAACTTGCTGAGGGTACACTCTGTCCCTTCATCCAGGTCATTGATGAATAAATTGAACAAGACTGGCCCCAGTACCGACCCCTGGGGGACACCACTAGCCACAGGCCTCCAACTAGACTTTCATCTTTGGGGAATAGGGTAGAAGGCTGTTACAACTACTAGCATATTTATTTCAGTCTTGTAACAACATGTCCTGTAGAATTCAAGCTATCTTAATGTGCTTTGGCTTATCAGCTACCACAATGAATTTTTTTCTAATTAAACTGAAATAATTTACCATGTTACATTATGCTTTTTCTTAAGCAAATGTTCTGTGCTCATTGTTTCACTCCTGATACGGAAAATAAGCAGCTTTATGCCCAACAGAAGAATCCCATTTCCAGGAAAGGTTAGTCCAAATGTCTGGACATAAAAGGATGTCTTTTTAGAATTACACTGTGCAGGTAGCAGCAGTGGTTTGTTACCAAAAAGAATTGTGAGCTGCTATTTTCTGTGTTCTTGGGTCTCTGATTCTTGGCTTGAGGACAGTCAGTCCTTTGTACTCTGTTATTACAATAAGGTAATCAAAGAAAGAGAGTCTTGGTTTGAGACTGTCAGCTGTTACTAATCACTGCTCCATGACTTGCTGTGAATCCCTGCTTGCTTCTCCCTCCTGCTTGCTCTGCTTAGCACACATAAAGAAGATAAATTGCTCCCTAGTTTCCCTTCAAAAAGCATATTGTTTGGCACATTCCAATACTGTGAGCAAAAGATGGAATAATGCGAAGAGTTAAATGGGTATCTAAACAACCCCACAGCAGGGTCCTTCTCAGGCAGATGTGAGTTTCAGGAAATGTACTTTCCTACCGGTTCTCCAAATGTATTTTGTTATCTTGCAACCCCGAAAAGTAAAACAACTACACTTTTCAGAACAGTACAGCATATTCCTGCAAGAAGTTTCCTGCAGTAACACAAATATCACTGACACTCAATAAATGCAGCATCTAAGTGTACCATATTTACATATTTCATTTTACTTGGAGCTGTAAGACTTTGGTGTCTATAAATTATTTAGCAACAACACGTACAGTCTGGGGAGTTTTACTGAATTTTTCCCTGCCTTCACTGACTGACACTGTCCTGATACAGAGAAGAATTTTAAAGGAAGAAAATCAAGTTATTTGTGCGTGTGTAAAAAAGCACCATGGAAGCAAGCAAAGTAAGAAGTGAGCAAGGCTGTGGAATATCCTACCATGAAAACAGCGTAAAAATAGCAACTGATTTGAACCTCAAGCTCAATACATTTATAACCAAGACTGTATAATATATTTGCCTGCTGTATAAGAATACTATACTTGATGGCCCAGGAAATATTTTCCACCATAGATTGCTGTCATATTGTTTTATAAGATAACAACTAATCTTGGTGCACTGAAACCAAGCTGAGTTTCATAAAGTTAATGTTATTCCACTGAAAGAGCAATATCAGTGATGAATGACAACAAAATGGTCTTTCATTCGTGGTCAACTGAAAGGTAAAAATCATTGTAAAGCCACTAGAGATTATTTGGGCCTCTACCATTCACACCAGTCAGTGATGTTCTGACAGTATCTTACCATGGTTTCACAAACATATTCCTTCTAATGACGAAGCTGTGGTTACAAGAACATGTGTTTGCAGCCAGGAGGAGGAAGGATGAAAAAACATGGTCAGTTACTAAATATTTTCCTTCAACAGGAGTTAGAAAGGGATGGAGGAAAATATTTGCAGCTAGCACCCATTGCACCTATTTGCTAGCATATTTTTACACTGTTTCCATCAAGAAGTATGGGACCATCAGAAAGTACAATGTTCGGTTTGCATCACTTTTGCATGTGCAAAAGCTTTCAGAATCACTGAGAGGTATCCAGTGTCCACATTCAGGTATAATTCAAACCGAGTGCTCTATGAATACCAGGCACACCACTTTATTTAAGTGCTTACGTGGACTCTTTTACATGTTGTTAAGTCCCGCCTTTCTGTTAAGGTCTGTGATTTCTCTGATTCACTCATGCAGTGAGATTTTTTCTTAAATGTAACAGGAACATCTGTGTATCTTCATGAGGGTATATTTTTATGCTGATTTTTTTTTGAAGACAGTGCTTGTTTGAGTAGCCATGGCCCTCCAGAGCTCTCCTGAGCCCAGGTGCTCTTTCACACTCCTTTGTTCTCTCCTTGTCATCAAATGGTGGATGCTGTTTGCTCAGCTACGTGGTTAGAACAGAGCCACCTTAAGGATAAGCAGGAGAAAGTAAGGAATGCTTAACTTGCCACTGTGCTGGTTTTGGCTGGGATAGAGTTAATTCTCTTCATAGTAGCTACTATGGGGCTATGTTTTGGATTTGTGCTGGAAACAGTGTTGATAATACAGGGATGTTTTAGTAACTGCTGAGCAGTGCTTACACAGAGTCAAGGCCTTTTCTGCTTCTCACATCACCCCATCAGCGAGTAGGCTGGGGGTGCACAAGACATTGGGAGGGGACACAGCTGGGACAGCTGACCCCAACTGGCCAAAGGGATATTCCATACCATATGACATCATGCTCAGTATATAAAGCTCAGGGAAGAAGAAGGAAGTGATGGTGTTTGTCTTCCCAAGTAACCGTCACGCATGATGGAGCCCTGCTTTCCTGGAGATGGCTGAACACCTGCCTGCTGATGGGAAGTAGTGAAGGAATTCCTTGTTTTGCTTTGCTTGTGCGCGCAGCTTTTGCTTTACCTATTAAACTGTCTTTATCTCAACCCATGAGTTTTCTCACTTTTACTCTTCCGATTCTCTCCCCCATCCCACTAGGGGGGGAGTGAGCGAGCAGCTGTGTGGTGCTTAGTTGTCGGCTGGGGTTAAACCACGACAGCCACCAAAGACCAAAGGATGCAGTTTAACAATATAGCCAACGTGAAGTAATGGCAAATTGCTGCCAAAAATGCTATTTTTCTGTTCCTGGACATACTCTCCTTCTGCTTCCTTTGTACAAGTTCTGGTGTTCACATGACACCATTCTGAGATGATTCAGAATGACAAACTGACAGAAAAACTAACCCTGCAAAAACCAAAGTTAATAGTTTTCTGGTGCCAAGGGATGGGGTAGGACTTCAAAGATGTGGAGCAGGTCTAGTCCTTTAAGAGCCACTCTTAGCCATTTAATTAGCTCATTGAATTGCATTACTATGTCCCAGTCATTGGTTTCATTAGTCAGCTTGGCTTAATCACAGTCACATAACTTTGGATCTGTTGTGGTTTAGTCCCAGCCAGCAACTAAGCACCACACAGCCACTCACTCGCCTCCCCGCTCCCAGTGGAAAAAAACCTCGTGAGTTGAGATAAAAACAGTTTAATAAGACAGCAAAAGGAAGAGAAAATAATAATAATAATATTACTCATAAAGGAATATACAAAAAAAAGTGATGCACAATGCAACAATTGCTCACCAGTAGGTGATCAATAGCCCGTCCCCAAGCAGCAATTCCTGCCTTCTAGCCAACTCCAGTTTTATATACTGAGCATGACATTATACAGTGGGGAATATCCTTTTGGCCAGTCAGGTCAGCTGTCCTGGCTATGCCCCCTCCCAGCTTCTTGTGCACCTCCTTGCTGGCAGAGCACTACTTAGCAACAACTAAAAACATCAGTGTGTTATCAACACTATCCCAGACAAAACCAGGACAATATCCACCCCTTATTCTATACCATCTACTTCATGTCCAGGTCCCACACTTTCCAATGCATTCCAATTAATCACCACAACTTTTCCTGTCTTTTGATATATATACACAGATACCATTCCCTTAGTCTATGGGACACCCCTCTAAATGTCCGTTGAGTTCATTTGGTCCATGATTTTGGGCTCCATCTGTCATAACAGTCTCTCAGGGCAGGGGAAACGGTGTGTGGTGTTGGATTGTTGCATGCTACATCTGGAGCTTGTAGCCAGTGTATCTGGCGCGGCCCATGCCCATGGTCTGCGGGTTGAAGATGTCAATCTCAAGGAAGTTGCTGGGCACAAGTTGCTGAAGTAAGTTCTGGTTCCATCACCACTGCACTTTGCTCGGTTTCATTCAAGTTCATTCTTCATTAATCTGGGTGATTCTTACAGTAATACTGTCGATATGGCATATAGCAACCATATTGGTGATGACATACAATATTATGTAGCAATTGACATCATACAGTTTAATTCATTGCTTGTTCTCACCCAAAATCAAATCCCCTTGAGGTACACATCAGACTGCCCCATGCTGCCACATTACCCACCAAGTGCACCCAGATCCCTGAGCAAAAGCAGTCCCACGGATGGGTTTATCTTTGCCCAAGGTAGGAGGACTTTATCCCCTTCTACAGTACATAAAAGTTTTGATTGGGCAGGGCTAGCTCGATTGACATATCCCCTGGTGTTGACTAACCAGGTGACTTTTGCTAAATGTTTATCCCAATATTTGAAGGTCTCGCCACCCATTGCTCTCAGTGTCGTCTTTAACAGTCCATTGTACCGTTTGATTTTCCCAGAGGCTGGTGCATGATAGGGGATGTGATACACCCACTCAATGCCATGCTCTTTGGCCCAGGTGTCTAGGAGGTTGTTTCGGAAATGAGTCCCGTTGTCTGACTCAATTATTTCTGGGGTGCCATGTCGCCATAAGACTTGCTTCTCAAGGCCCAGGACAGTGTTCCGAGCAGTGGCATGGGGCACAGGATATGTTTCCAGCCATCCGGTGGTTGCTTCCACCATTGTAAGCACATGGTGCTTGCCTTGGTGGGTCTGTGGGAGTGTGATATGGTCAATCTGCCAGGCCTCCCCATATTGATATTTCAGCCATCGTCCTCCATACCAGAGAGGCTTTGACCACTTGGCTTGCTTGATTGCAGTGCATGTTTCACACTCATTGATAACCTGTGCGATAGTGTCCATAGTTAAGTCCACCCCTCAGTCCCGAGCCCATCTGTATGTTGCATCTCTTCCCTGATGGCCTGAGGTGTCATGGGCCCACCGAGCTAGGAATAATTCACCCTTATGTTGCCAGTCCAGATCCACTTGAGCCACTTCAATCTTAGCAGCCTGATCCACCTGCTGGTTGTTTTGATGTTCCTCAGTGGCTTGACTCTTGGGTACGTGACCATCGATGTGCCACACTGCGGCAGCCCAGATGGGCTTGCCTCTGCGCTGCCAGTTGCTCTGTATTTCCAGTAGTCAATATTTATGAGGACCAGAATAGACAGTTTGTTCTACACACTCATTCAGAACTGGTTCATCATTTTAGATATTTAAAATCTTCATCATTATGTATCAAAAGTAATTTTAAAACTTTTGTTTAAAAGTTTAAAATATTGTGGGCAAAATATTAGATTCTCTTACACAAAACACAAGAATTTTAGTATAGGAAAGTGAATACATAAATTTCTTATTTTTTTCCAAAAGTTTTTAAAGGGCAGCAAAAAGCTTGCATAAACAGGGACTTCTCACATGAAAAGCAGTAGCTGAGCATTTTAATTTTTTCAAACTGAAATTATACACATGCATATATGTATACACTCACATGCACACCCCCTCCCCCCAGTGACAGAGCCTTGCTTGCTCTGAGAAATGATAAAATCACTGAAGGTACTAGGATCAGTCCTAAGTCATGACTGTTTTTTTTAGGAAAAGCAAAATAAAATGAATCTTGCTACTTGCCCAGTTCTTCAGTGGCATATTACTTACTGTTGGGACTATTTGAAGTCAGTGAGTGTAAACAAAAACATCCCATTTAAAAACTGCTAGTTATAGGCCCTGATTCGGCAAACCACATTAGTTAGTGATTAACATTAAGGACAAGTTTAAGTCCAATTATGCTTTGCTGACTAGGGGTTTACACACAGAAAGAGGGCTTCAGTGATACCAGCTGCTGACCAGTTAACACTGTTGTAAATATACATATTCCTTCTAATTATGTAAATATGTATATCCCTTCTTTCTAAAAAAAATGCACAGGCAGACACTCTTAGATACTGTAACAGGAAAAGTAGATATATGCTTAAACTCAAATCTCAGACTTAAATAGCTCATAACTTATGTCTTGAGGACATTGGGCTGTTCTGCAAGAAATCAGTTGATGCAGTTGCACTAATTAAAGGGAGAAAGTGTTCTGAAGTTGTAGGACTTTTTAGCATAAGATCTGCTTTTTGGCTTTTAAAATAATCCCTTGGAATTGATTTTTGAACAAGCAGATTCAAGCTATTATTGGTTTAAATGTTATCTAAAGAGAATTTGCTCAGTGTATTTTATCTTTGATCTTACTGAGGAGTATCATCTGTCTGTGTTAGTGTGCCCTAGTATAATCCAAGATTATATAGACTATGTACAGCATGCTTACAATGTTGAGAAAATTGAAAACAATAGAAGCAACTCTGGATTTATAAATTCTAGAATTCTGTATAATCTAGAATCGTAAGTACAGTAAATATATATATATAACTGGCACAAAACCAGTAATAGTATAGTAGCTATTCAAGAAAGTTGCTGCATGTTTAGTTCATGCTAATTTGCAGAACCATGATCAAGTCAGGTGAACAATCAGAACTATCAGATTAACAATTCAGCATTTTTAACAAATTGTCCTAACTAGATTTTTTCTCCTTTTCCCTGCATCCTTTCTCTTTCTTTCTCCTTCTCTTACAATACTCTACTTACTTGCTTGCTGCCTTTCCTACATCCTAAAATATTTTCATTTCTTCTCTAACACGTTTGTTAAAGAACAACATAGTGCTTTGCTTTTTGTCCTGAACTCCTTTTCATGTCTTTATTTCACCCACAGTGTGACTGATTCCTCGCTTATTTCTCAAGTGAGAGAAAGAGTAGGTGAAGGGAGAGGACAGGGGTAAGGGCTTGGGTTTGTTTGCAGTTTTACAGACTTACACCTGCCCTCTTCTTTCTTCCCTTCCCTCCCTCCTTCCCTCCCCAGCAATACATAAAAAATCATTCCCATTCATGTGTGTGCGCACACACTGGGAGAAATTACAGGCGCTCTGCTCGAGGTTGCCTTGACAACTTCAAAGCTTCCATGTGCATGGGGACCGAGGGCACAGCAAAGTTTCCCAGGCTCCCTGGGGAAAGGGAAGGGAGGGGAGGGGAAGAGAGGAGGCAGAGGTGCTGGAGCCAGAAGCTGTGTGAAAGAGAGAGCAGCGAGCAGGATGAAAGGGGCACATACATCTCCCACGGGACAATGGGAGTTTTGCTGGCAGTCTGTGATAGGACACATTGAGGATACATGAAAGCTTCCAGACTCTGGCATGAAACCCTTCCAGAGACCTATTCAACTCTAATAAATCTTGTCAACATCTTAAAATGTAAAGAAAACAAACCCCTTCATTTTCTCATGTTTTAAAAACAGATTTTAGACATTTTTTAGATAATTCTTGTTGTTGGTATCCTGGAAGCTTTTGAAGTTTTGGCCATGGAAGATACTGAGTGTACCTCTTGTGAGTTCCCAGAGTTCCCATTAATGTCAGTGGGAGGGAAGGTTGCCCAGCAGCTCCCCAGTAAGGGTGCTCTGAGGTGAGAACTTGCTTCCTCCTCATATAGCTTTTGTTCATACTTATGCCTGTCATACCTCTGCTTTGAATGTTTACTGTTTGATCGCAGCACATGTTTCACATTCGTGAATAACCTGTGCAATAGTGTCCATGGTCAAGTCCACCCCTCGATCACGAGCCCATCTGTATGTTGCATCTCTTCCCTGATGGCCTGAGGTGTCATGGGCCCACCGAGCTAGGAATAATTCACCTTTATGTTGCCAGTCCAGATCCAGCTGCACCACCTCAATCTTAGCAGCCTGGTCCACCTGCTGGTTGTTTTGATGTTCCTCAGTGGCCGGACTCTTGGGTACGTGGGCATCTACGTGACATACTTATACAACCAGCAGCAAGATCTTGCCACACTGGGGCAGCCCAGATGGGTTGGCCTCTGCGCTGCCAGTTGCTCTGCTTCCATTGCTGTAACCACCCACACAGGGCATTCGCCACCATCCAGGAGTCGGTATAGAGGTAGAGCACTGGCCACTTTTCTCGCTCAGCAATATCTAAAGCCAGCTGGATGGCTTTCACCTCTGCAAACTGACTCAATTCACCTTGTCCTTCAGTGGCTGTTAATGCGACTTGTCGTATAGGACTCCATACAGCAGCTTTCCACCTTCGATGCTTTCCTACAATACGACAGGACTCATCAGTGAACAGGGCATATTCCTTCTCATTTTCTGGTAGTTTATTATACGGTGGTGAGGGAATGAAGGCACGGACTCCGGCATAGGTGGAAAGCGGAGACACTTTAATGCACACTTACAGGGGTTTATAAAGCTTCCTTATCTACTACATGCGCTCTAACACCTGTTTAAACATTTCTAAATTTGTGCACTTAAACATAACAAAGAAATTCTTTAGTGTAACAACAAACTTCTTTCTGGTTCTGACTGCTTCTGGTTACTCTTGTTTACCTTACTGTGTCCCTTCATTGACCTTTGCAGCACTGCTGTTTCAATTCAGCTCTATTACCTTGCTGTGTCCCTTCGTTGACCTTTACTGTACTGCTGTTTTAATCAGCTCTAACCTGTCGCAAAACGGGTCACCTACAATTCCCCCTTTCTTTGTTTTTACAAGCCAAATAGAGCGCATTGAATGTTCAATCATTTTTTTAGCAAACACTGCAACAGACAAGGCACTACAATAATAATTGTGACTAATACAATGAGCAAAACAAGTCCTCCTTTCGCTAATTCTACTAACCATCCTGTTAATCCTAACCCTTTCAGCCAAGATTCTAATCCTACTGAGCTTGTGGTTAATTGTTCAGATAGCTCTTTCAATTTCTTTATCTGTTGAAATACTGTTTGAGAGTTATCGCTTAAATTCATACAACACATGCCTTCAAACTCTTCACACCCATGTCCTTGTGCTAATAACAAAAAATCTATAGCTGCTCTATTTTGCAAAGTGGCGTGCCTAATAGAATCTGTATCTACCAGCAAAGCACTTAAAGCTTTTGATGTGGCATTGTTTTGCTTAGCAAGCCAACATCCTAATTTATTAAGCGTCGCAAGGGCTTTTGCGGCAGCGACACCAGGCGCTAGATTGAGGCTACGATAGTCTTATCGGCCGCCCAAAAATCCACATTGTCCTTACAATCTTCTCGATAATGATTCACTGATCGTTTTGATCGCCCATGAAGTCTGTTAATATTTAAAACCATGGACGTGTTTGGTGTTAATAACATTATGCGGCCCAGAGTACAAGGGCCTCCTGCAATATGAGAAGGAACACCTTGCCAAGCCCGGTCCCCACAGATGAGAAACACACCGGCCGGCAAGGCTAAAGGTTTGTTTGAAGACTTAGATATTTTAGAGGTGGTATAATTACACCACACAGATGCGTTCTTATAGACGGATAAACTTGCTGGTACATCAATTACGGTGTTATCACGTCCAGTATAATTAAAGCTTAGACAGGCATAGGCACTCACACTTCCCAAAATATCTAATTCTTGTGGCTCCAATGGAACGACCGGCAAATAGTTTGCCCAGCCATCCCAGTTGGTTACCGCTTCCTTACTAGCATTTCCCGTCAGATTAACATTCCATTTAGACATAATATGATGCCCTACTGAAGTATTATTAACAACAGTCACAACTTCCTTGTCTGAAAGCGGAATTCCAACTAAACATGTCATAAATGGGTTGGCTGCGCTGGCCATCGAGAGGCACATGTGGTTCTGTCCCGTCATGTTGGCAAGTGTGACCCAGATGTTTGCTCTAGGTTGGATGGAGATCCATGAGGCACTGAAACCGCAACAGTAGAGGATGATGATCCCAACCAAGGCTGCACACCACGGGCTGGTACCCATCGTGGTCCTCGTCCTGTGGAAACACAAGCATATCCTCGCCCCCAGGTTATCAAAGGATATGGTCCTCAGCCAAATCCCCTGCAGTTTTTTTTTTTTTTTTTTTTTTAAATTAATTGTTTTTCCATCTCAGTCATACATTCTGTTTCTGTGATCGAGGGGGAGGCTTAAGCAAATCAGTTAGATCTTGTTCTGATGCCCGGTGAATTTATCTATTTTAGTACACCTTTGTCCGATACTACATGCCGAGCAACACCGCTTCAGTTTACCTTTAAGTTCTTTGTTATTTTCCCGCTCGAGGGCGAGTACCATAGGGTCCTGTGGCAGCACCATTCCACAGTCCCTTTGCCACTCCGGGTGATTTCGGAGGGTGAAAAACATATCTGCATATGACACTTCATCCCATTTTCCTTCTCTCCTTAAAAACAACATTAATTGCAAGATAGTGTTATAATCAATTGACCCATGAAGTGGAACTAACCCATTAAGTGGCCACTTAGTTCCATCTTCCAGCTTATAAATCAGCCACCATTGATTACAATATTTAATGAGAGTCTTCTTATTCTCTGTACCCCCGGTTCCAACAACATCCCTCCAATGTGTCAATATACGACCAAGGGGGCTTTTCTTTAAAATACCCTTATTCTGAGTGTTACCCATCTCTTCTGACTCCTTATACTTATTTTCTAGATTGTTTCTTATTAGCTATTGTGCTTCGTTTTCATTCCCAAACGTCCCAAATCTCTGGGATAATCCAATACCTTTTTTTTTTCTTTTTTTTTTTCTTTTTTTTTTTTTTCTTCTTCAACGGGACCCACACAGAATTACAGAACCACAAATCAGGACTCACTCGCTTCACAGTGGCGCCGCATCTCAAACACACACACCCACAACACACACAAATGTTTTTAACATAAAATATCCACAAATGCTTTTAACATAAAATACACACACCCACAAAACAAATGCTTTTAGCATAAAACACCACAAAATACCACAAAATACCGTAAAGTACCATAAAGTACCATAAAGTACCTTTAACATAAAGTACCTGGGCATTTACAAACAAGACACACAATTATCACTCCAGTTAGTCAGCAAAATGTTACATATTCATCATACGTCTATACATATTCATCACCTTTCCCCGAAAAGGCGGTCTTTATTAAAATGAGTTCGCTCCCTTTAACTCCTCGCAGTTGCGCACGCGCAGTGCCATCCCTTCAGCGGGGACAGGTCGAGGGGGGGGGTGGGCGGGCAGCGTCACTGCGCCTCCCCCTGTTTCCTTGTAGGGACATTCAATAGCAATGTGTCCCGTAGCATGGCAGCGAAAGCAACGTTTGTCTCCGACTTGCAGAGCTGCTGCAAAAGCTCCAGCTAACGCGGCGGTGTGATGTTCTACCGACCCAACACGGTTACATGCTTCAATCATTTGCACTAGTGTAGTATTCGCTGGCATCGCCTGGAGTATTTTTTTACAGTCCGTATTCGCATTTTCCACAGCTAATTTTAACATTAAGGCTTCTTTTGCTTCACGGTTATCAAGCTGCTTATTTAAAGCATCGCGTAATCTATCAGTAAACTGCATGTATGCTTTTTTTTTTTTTTTTTTTTTTTTTTTTCCTTCGGCGGCGGGCGGCGGCGGCTGTTCGGTGCGGACGGTGGTGGTGACTGGCTGTTCGCTCCGCCTCCCGCGGTGTGATGGTGACTGAGGCCGGCCGTGGGGGGCTGCTCCCTGCTCCGGGCTCGCTGAGCTCCGCTCTCCGCTCCCGATACCGGCCTTAGAGAGCCATGGCAGCCAGGGGAGGGGAGGCTGCTCCGGTCCGCGCCGCGCGGGGAGGGCTAATCCTATTGGATCTCCCTCCTTTAATGCTTCCCGGCGCACTTGTTCCCATCGTGCCCGTGGGTTGAACTCTCCGACCCCCTCCGGAATAGGGGCGGAGGTTCGTGCAGGAGCCGAGGGGATCATTGGGTCGGGCTTTGTCGGTGGTATCTCAGTTTTCTTTAAATCTATCAAATCTCCCTCATCCGATGTCTTTTCTGTCTCTGAGCGCGAATCAGGTGTGAGTACTGTTTGAACGGCAGCACTTTGAACCTTCTTTTCCGCCTGCCACGATCTTAAAGTCTCAGTTACTAAATGCCATGTAGTCAAAATTTCAACGGCAGCTGTATTCCCTTTAGAGACTGCTTCCCATATCGTTTCTCCTGCCTGCTCCCACGTCTTTACATCAAACACAGCAGAGACAGTAGAGGGGACTCCTTGCTTTTGCAAAAACTTCAGCAACAGTTTAATTTTATAAGAGTCATACTTTACTCCCCTTTTTGTCAAAAGGTGCGTTAATAACTTAACTAGAGCTTCTTCTTCCGCAGAAATGTTAGCTCCCATTATAAATGCCCAGCCGCTCACCTGTTTTTCAGGCGATGTCCCGGGGTGGAAGCCGCAGTCCAGCTGCTAGCTTGATTCGTTCGGCTGGGTTCCCTCCGGACGCTCCGCGTTGCTTTACTGGACGCTCGTTCAGCGTTGCTTTACTGGACGCTTATGCAGCGTTGCTTTTTCGGACGCTCGTGCAGCGTTGATTTACCCCATCACGTCGGGGTCACCATTTGAGGGAATGAAGGCACGGACTCCGGCATAGGTGGAAAGCGGAGACGCTTTAATGCACACTTACAGGGGTTTATAAAGCTTCCTTATCTACTACATGTGCTCTAACACCTGTTTAAACATTTCTAAATTTGTGCACTTAAACATAACAAAGAAATTCTTTAGTGTAACAACAAACTTCTTTCTGGTTCTGACTGCTTCTGGTTACTCTTGTTTACCTTACTGTGTCCCTTCATTGACCTTTGCAGCACTGCTGTTTCAATTCAGCTCTATTACCTTGCTGTGTCCCTTCGTTGACCTTTACTGTACTGCTGTTTTAATCAGCTCTAACCTGTCGCAAAACGGGACACCTACACGGTGGGGCCTCTTCAGCACGCGTCACCTCTTCCTCTGGCAACACTCAGAAATCTTTGCCTTCTGGCCAGTCCATGATCACTTCCAAGATTCCTGGGCGACTGGGGTTTCCTATTCGAGCTCGTTGTGTGATCAGTGCAACCCACTTATTCCATGTAGCATCAGTTGCATGATGAGGAGAGGGGACTCTCCCTTTGAACATCCAGCCCAGCACCGGCAGTCGGGGTGCCAGGAGGAGCTGTGCTTCAGTACCAACCATCTCCGAAGCAGCTCGAAACCCTTCATATGCTGCCAAAATCTCTTTTTCAGTTGGAGTATAGCGGGCCTCAGATCCTCTGTATCCCTGGCTCCAAAACCCCAGGGGTCAACCTCGAGTCTCCCCTGGTGCTTTCTGCAAGAGGCTCCAGGTAGGACCATTATCCCCAGCTGCGGTGTAGAGCACATTATTTACACCTTGCCCTGCCCGGACTGGCCCAAGGGCTACTGCATGAACGATCTCCTGTTTAATTTGTTCGAAGGCTTGTCGTTGCTCAGGGCCCCATTTGAAATCGTTCTTCTTCTGGGTCTCTTGGTAGAGAGGGCTTACAATCAGACTGTAATTTGGAATATGCATTCTCCAGAAACCCACAACGCCTAAGAAAGCTTGGGTCTCCTTTTTGCTAGTTGGTGGAGACATAGCTGCTATTTTGTTGATCACATCCATTGGGATCTGACAACGTCCATCTTGCCTTTTATTCCTAAAACCTGGATCTCCTGTGCAGATGCCTTGACCTGACTTTGTTTTATGGTAAAACCGTCTTTCAGAAGGATTTGGATTATTTTCTTCCCTTTCTCAAAAACTTCTGCTGCTGTATTGCCCCACACAATGATGTCATCAATGTATTGCAGGTGTTCTGGAGCTCCACCCTTTTCCAGTGCAGTCTGGATCAGGCCATGGCAAAGGGTGGGGCTGTGTTTCCACCCCTGGGGCAGTCCATTCCAGGTGTACTGGATGCCCCTCCAAGTGAAAGCAAACTGTGGCCTGCACTCTGCTGCCAAAGGGATTGAGAAAAAACGCATTAGCGATATCAATGGTGGCATACCACTTGGTTGCCTTTGACTATAGTTCATATTGAAGTTCTAGCATGTCCAGCATAGCAGCACTCAGTGGCTGCGTGACTTCATTCAGTCCATGATAGTCTGCTGTCAGTCTCCGTTCTCCATTAGATTTTTGTACTGGCCATATGGGACTATTAAAGGGTGAGTGAGTCTTGCTGATCACTCCTTGACTCTCCAGTCAACGAATCAGCTTATGGATGGGAATCAGGGAGTCTCGATTGGTGCAATATTGCTGCCAGTGCACCATTGTGGTAGCAATTGGCACCTGTTATTCTTCGACCCTCAGCAACCCACAACAGAGGGGTCCTCCAAGAGACCAGGCAAGGTAGACAGCTGTTTAATTTCTTCCATCTCCCAGGCAGCTATACCAAAAGCTCACCGGTACCCTTTTGGGTCCTTGAAATACCCTCTCCTGAGGTAGTCTGTGCCAAGGATGCATGGGGCCTCTGGGCCAGTGACAATGGGGTACTTTTGCCACTCGTTCCCACTCAGACTTACTTCGGCTTCCAATACAGTTAGCTGTTGGGAACCCCCTGTTACTCCAGAAATACAGATGGGTTCTGCCCCATTATAGCTTGATGGCATTAGAGTACACTGTGCACCGGTGTCCACTAGAGCCTTATATTCCTGTGGGTCTGATGTGCCAGACACAAATCCACACAGTCCAGTAAATTCAGTTGTCCCTTTCCTCCACCTGGCTGGAGGCAGGGCCCCAATAGTCCCGGTCATAGTATTTGTTACTCACTTCTTGTAAATATGAATCAGAAGTCCCTTCATTAGGATCAGAAGTAAGATCAGCCCTTCTATTCTGTCTGGGGAACTGCCCGCTGGAAACTAGAGCAGCATTTTTCCTGTAAGACCCCCCTTTTGTGATTGTTTTTCCTTGCAATTCACATACCCATGTCTCTAGGGCCGAGGTAGATTTCCCATCTCACTTCCTCATGTCCTCTCCATGGTCATGCATGCAAAACCACAGGGTGGCCCGTGGTGTGTACCCACTATATCCTCTCTCTTGAGCAGAGGAACACTTACTCCTAATAGCTGAGATCCTGGTCCATACAGATGGGGAGTATGACATATCCTCTTTAAATCGCTGGAACTCCCGGGACAGTTTCTCAGCCATCATGTCCAGCAGTTTCTCCACAGCCGAGACGAGAGAGGAAGAGACATTTTCTTCGTATTGCCGGAGTTGGCCAGTCAATTCATCCACCGTTGGTTCCTCTTCTTCTTTCCAGCTCAGTACTGCCAATGAGTTGGCATATGATGATGGCATGCTCTGTATAAACTTCCACCACATGGGTCATGTGCACTTGACTTCATCTGGATCTTTGGATAACTACTCGTTGTCCAGGTCACTATAAATCACCTCCAGCACAGCCAGTTCCCCCAGGTACTGCATACCTTTCTCCATGGTGGTCCACTTGCCTGGGTGACATATAACATCTTCCTTGAAGGGATACCTTTCTTTCATGCCTGACAGGAGTGGCCTCCAGAGGCTGAGGACTTGTGCCCCTTTTCCAATCGCTTTGTCAATGCCCTCTTCCCTAGAAAGGGATCCCAGTTGCTTGACTCCCTTACCCTCTAATTCCAGGATACTGGCCCTGTTGTCCCAGCATCGGAGCAGCCAGGTGGTAATATGCTCACCTGGGTCAATGGCTGAAATCTTTTCACATATCTTGCAGCTCACTCAGGGATAGGGGTTGGGTGGTTACCGTTTCACCTTCTTCCTCTTCCTCCTCCCCTTCTCGTGATGGCCCTGCTTTTTTGTCATCCCTTACTAAACGAGCTGACTTTTGCTTCCAAGATTTTTTTTCTTGTGTATAGGGGTGACTGATACCATCACGGGTTGATTCTCTGGTTCTGCACCAATGCCTGCCACGGGGGTTGGAATAGGCACAGTGCTTGTCGCCGGTGTTGAAGTAGATGCAGTGCCTGTCGAGTCGTTGTCAGATCCAGAGACCCTCTCTTCCCTTTGAGGATACTGAATAGTGTTAAACAGGGCTCGGTAGGCATGGGCCAGGCCCCAGCACATTGCAGTGATTTGTGTCTCCCTGGAATTGTCAGGGTGACAGCATACTTCTTCCAAATATTCTACTAGTTTTTCAGGATTCTGCACTTGTTCAGGGGTGAAGTTCCAAAACACTGGAGGTGCCCACCGTCCTAGGCATTTGCCCCTGCTATTCCACACACCCTGTCACTCATAACTAGCCAGCCTCGGGGCAGATCTCTGGATGATATTCTTTAATTAATAACTGATTGCTAACCTTAGACAGAAATGAAACAATATTCCCAAGAAGTACCAATAGAAGTATTTTAACTACCCAAGGATGTTCAAGATACTGAAGAGTTATTGTAATGAAGGAGGAAACATCACGGTAGAAGGCAGTGAAGGTGCCATTCTGTATTTCCTCCATAAAAAACCTCTCAGAGGAAGAAGTATAATTGCTAATTGTCTCCACGAGATGGTACCCGAAGCACAGTAATGGCTTTAGTACAAAGCTCAGACACCACATTAAGCTCAAGGTCAGTATCCTAAAAACAAATCTCCCAGGCAAAACATCACTAATTGCAGAGTACAGCAGCCTGCAAAAGCCAACACCAATCTTTAACATGTACAGCAAAGTCGAGAGCATGATGCAAATCAAATAAACTAATATTGTGACCCACAACTGTTAACAGATATAAATCCCTTAATACGCTCTGATTGATCTGTTATTATCTCAAACCCTTCAAGCCCCATGTTGGGTGCCAAAAAGAACTGCGGTTTAGCCCCAGCCAGCAACTAAGCACCACGCAGCTGCTCAGTTGCCTCCCCCCTCCCAGTGGGATGGGGGAGAGAATCAGGAAAAAAAACCCCTCTTGTGTTGAGCTAAAAACAGTTTAATAGGACAGCAAATGAAGAGGAAATAATAATAATAATATTACTCATAAAGGAATATACAAAAACAAGTGATGTACAATGCAACAATTGCTCACCACTAGGTGATCGATAGTCCATCCCCAAGCAGCGATTCCTGCCCCCTGGCTAACTCCAGTTTTATGTACTGAGCATGACATTATATGGTAGGGAATATCCTTTTGGCCAGTCTGGGTCAGCTGTCCTGGCTATGCCCCCTCCCAGCTTCTTGTGCACCTCCTCGCTGGAAGAGCATGGGAAGCTGAGAAGTCCTTGACTTAGTATAAGCACTACAACTACTTAGCCACATCTAAAAACATCAGTGCGTTATCAGCATTATTCTCATCCTAAATCCAAAACACAGCACTATACCAGCTACTAGGAAGAAAGAGGCTGAGGACTTACTTGTGCCCCTTTTCCAATCGCTTTGTCAATGCCCCCTTCCCTAGAAAGGGATCCCAGTTTCTTGGCTTCCTTACCCTCTAATTCCAGGATACTGGCCCCATTGTCCCAGCATCGGAGCAGCCAGGTGACAATGTGCTCGCCTGGACTACAGCTGAAATCTTTTCACATATCTTGCAGCTCACTCAGGGATAGGGATCGGGTGGTTACCGTCTCATTTATGAGTTCTTCCTCTTCCTCCTCCTCTTCTCATGATGGTCCTGTTTTTTCATCATCCCTTACTAAACAAGCTGACTTTTGCTTCCAAGATTTCTTCTTGTGTATAGGGGCGAATGATACCGGCACAGGTTGCTTCTCTGGTTCAGCTGCAGTATCTGTCACCGTGGTTTGAGTAGCTGCAGTGCCTGTTGCAGGGGTTTGAGTAGCCGCAGTGCCTGTCGTCGGGGTTGGAGTAGCCGCACAGCGCCCACATCTGCACCAAGCATCGGTAGCAGATGGGATGGTATTTTTAAATAGCTGTTTAACCCTGAGTAAGACCTGAAACACATTCAGGAGACCTAACAATAGGAGCATGCCGGTTTGAACATCCCAAGGACATTCAAAATTCTTAAGAGCTATTGTAATTAGCCTGGAGGAGAAGGGGAGGATGAAGAAAGGTGTCTCCCCCATAGATTGGCTCTCCGAGGAGAAAAGGTAAAAAGTGTAATTCTTAATAACTTCTGATAGATGGCTCCCAAAGTACGAAGATGACGCTGCCTTTGCTGCTCGGCCCTGCGTGTCACCCGCCACCGCTGAATACAAATACCAAATTGATCTTACGACCAATGATTTTATCATACCATAAGCCAGTGTTACACAGTACAGTGAAGCAATAACCTTAATCCAACGCCCAGAGGTGATAAACCACACATAAATGCTGATAAACAGTATATACGGCAAGTAAGGTGTTACATAACACAACTCTGAGAACAACTCTGAGAACAAATAAAACAACATTGTGACCAGCAATGATTAAACTAATATAATGAATGCTTATAAAAAATTTGTTTTAACACAGTCTGGTCAAATCTGTCATTATCTCAACCCTTCGTGCCCCACATTGGGCGCCAAAAAGGACTGTCGTGGTTTAACCCCAGTCGGCAACTAAGTACCACACAGTTGCTTGCTCAATCCCCCCCCTCCCAGTGGGATGGGGAAGAGAATCAGAAAAAAACCTTTTGTGTTGAGATAAAGACAGTTTAATAGGATAGCAATGAAGAGAGAATAATAATAATGATAAGAGAATATACAAAACAAGTGATACACAATGCAATTGCTCACCACACGCTGACCGATGCCCAGCCCGTCCCTGAGCATTGATCACTCCCCAGCCAACTCCCCCCAGTTTATATACTGAGCATGACATCATATGGTATGGAATATCCCTTTGGCCAGTCTGGGTCAGCTGTCCTGGCTATGCCCCCTCCCAGCTTCTTGTGCACCTCCTTGCTGGCAGAGCATGGGAAGCTGAAAAGTCCTTGACTTAGTATAAGCACTACTTAGCAACAACTAAAAACATCAGTGTGTTATCAACAGTATTCTCATCCTAAATCCAAAACATGGCACTATACCAGCTACTAGGAAGAAAATTAACTCTATCCCAGCTGAAACCAAGCAACCTAAAATAAGGGACCGTGTAGTCACAGCCAGAGTGCATAATAGGAAACCAAGCTGGAAAGCAGCTTATAAAGAAAAGAGCATGACTCTTGCTCCCTGACATATCACTTGCACACAGTTCACCACTCAATCCCAAAATCAGTCCAAGAAAGAAATAGGATCACAAGCTCTAATCCTTCAACACAGCAATCTTGAGTGGTAAGATATGCCCTACACTGACTCCTAGTGATTTTTGGAGTGTAAGAGACTCAACCTAGTGTCAAGTATGGAGTACAAAGAAAATTAGGCTTGGTTAAAGCAGTAAGCACATATGCTTGTGAACCATCTAGACTGACAGTGCTCAGCATCTGGTCCTGAATCTATTACCTGGCAAGGGCAGGATACTGGGAACTGACTGATTTAACATCTGTGCATTTCCAAATCTTCTCACCAAACTACATAGGTTAAATTTACCTTCTCATGCTCAGGATGTAAACCAAGTTTAAAGTTGATCTTAGCTAAAATGAAAAAACTACACAGCCCATTGTTGCTACTTTAGAAATAGCAAGTAAGAACATAAAACAACAATTAAAATATATAAAGACAAAGTTGACAGGGCTAGTATGCATGCATTCATTTTTCACTTTTTAAATTACATTTCAAGTTATGTACTGATATTTTAAAAATAAAATTTGTAACAAATGCTGTCTGATATAAACATTGTACAACTCCGTAGAAGCTCTGAAAGACTCCAACAATTCTTAACTTTATTTTTATGCATTGGTTAATTATATTTGCATTACTTTGCATTTGCATTATTTTGAGGACTCTAAAAAACCAAGCAATACTCCATCCATCGACAAGACTGGCTATAGGATTTACTTCCTGTTTGCAAAAATAGCTATTTATTACTTGGTAGCATTTACCATTTTCCTCACAGAATTTCAAAACACAAATGTAAACTTACCACAAGCATTATCATCCAGTTTTACTGATGGAAAAGCTGAGCAGAGAAATGAAGGATCAAGTGCTTCAAATGTTAGATTTCCATTTTCAGTTTCTTCCTGTGCCTGTAACACTTTGTTCTTCCACTACAATGGCACACATAAATCAAGCAATTCAGAGTGCAAATCTAGTAATCACCCTTTGCAATTCATTTTGTGGGTACAATCTTTACTGGCTCTAATTGCTTCTGCCAAAAGGACAGGCAAGCCCTAGCTGAAATGAAAGGGTAAGTATGAAGCATGTGATTGGTTTTATACTTTGAAGATTTGATCAGAGCCTGGAACACAGCCTTGATCTCAGTTACATCAGTGACTATCTAGAGTAGTTTCACTGTAACTCTATGTCGTGGTTTAACCCCAAATTGTAACCCAATACCATGCAGCCATGGGTAAAAAAGCCTAGTGGCCCACTGGCCGACCCTCACTTATACTGGGCATGACGTCTATGGTATGGAATATTCTCTTTGGCCAGTTTGGATCAACTATTCTGGCTCTACCCCTCCCAAGTTTTTGCACCTGCACATTAGCAAAACCTGGGAAACTGCAAAATGTCCTTGATCGTTCAGCAGCAACCAACAACATCAGTGTACTATCACCATTCTTCACATACTAAAACCAAAACACAGGAGCTGCTGAAAACAAAACTACCTCCGTCCTGGCCTAAACCAGGACACTCCAATAGCACATATTTCCTCCTCTAGAAGATAGACAAAAGTATGATATATCTACAGTGCTAAGCATTTTGAGAAAATATTTAGTTTTACCAGGCCATGATTCTAGTTTTATGTTTTCATATTATTTATATTGACACAGTCCTTTTGCCTTATTTTAAATGCTTTCTCCTCTGAGATAAGTACCCAGAGTGGAAGGTAGGTAACTTTCATTATCTTCTATATGTTCAAAGATGGCATCTAGATAAATATGTGGGCAGTTTGCAAAAGTTTGGATTAAACAGTGACATATAGAGCTACATAGGAGGAAATAATAAAGCAGAGATCTTTTCCTGACCTCTTTCTTCATTCTGCACTTTGAAAGCATGATTCCAACAAGAAACACCAGCACTGTTTTGAGACGGATGGTGTAGCCCTCCAGATGAAGTATGGGGAAGTTATTGACTACTTGAAATTTTAAGGAGAAGGAGCAAAGGGGCATTTTAAGGAGAGGAACACTAACTGCATCTGTTTGGAAAGAGAAAGAGCATTTCCATTTCTGACAGTCCTCATGAGACACTCCTCAGAAATTCAGAGCTCTTTCCTTGGCAGAACTGCACCTTAATTTAAAAAACACAGTGCAGCCCTGTTGGTGCAATCTCGTGAACATATACTTTAGCAGATGCCATACTGAGCACCCCAGTATTCATATTAGATCAGATGCGTTAAGACGAGCCAAGAATTAGGAGTAATGTCACAATTTTTGTAAAGCTCATACAATATTCTAAATGCTTATTCATACAATAGTAAGGTTTTTCTGAAACAAGCTAACAGCATTTAATCTATTTTAAACTCCCATGGCTTGGGACAGAGGCAAACTCAGGTCATTCCATTAGGGATTGAAGAAAACTCTTCATACACATTAATTGTAGCAAACATTATCAACATTACTTGAGAGTACTCTGTTTTCTTTCTTACCATTACAAATTTGGTGCAGCACATTTCTAAGGTACATTTTTCAGACTATGGTAACTATGCTAATCAAAAATCATGAATTGGCTCACTGGAATATAGGGAGTACCACACTGCATCAGATCAATAATCTTTGATTTTAACAAGTGTTAACAAAGCACAGAAAGCTGTAACTCTTGTAATAGAAAATTATGTAATAACAAGCATTAGGGGTGAGATGGGAAGACAGTGGCAGTACAAGCTGCAAAAGAGGGCCAACTTACCTTGGGTAGCTTTAAATGTACTGGTCATCAAAACTCTTCCCACAAAACCATTTTCATCATGCTGAGTTTATAGTATTTACTCGCAACTGTATGAGGTGAATGTCCTTGTGCTTAAATTTACTAGGAATTGCTGCCCTGGATAGTAAAGCATCAGGGAAGATGGGAGTCCGAGCAGTAGTCTACTACATGAGTACTACGATCGTTGCTGTACTGATTGGTATAATCGTTGTGGTCATCATCCACCCTGGGAAAGGTACTAAAGAAAACATGCACAGGGAAGGCAAAATTGTGCAAGTGACAGCAGCAGATGCCTTTCTTGATTTAATCAGGTATGGCTATGATATTGCACATTTTCTGTACCAATAACAATGACAGTGATATTTAGATTCACATGAGAAGAATAGTAGAGAATTTTAGACAGTGAATGCCTAAATTAGCCAAGTTTCTTACCAATATCTCTAACCCCTGCAATGCTACAAAAGAATACATGGATTTATTTTTAAATCAGGCTGTTGCAAGGGAAGAAACTGCTTTTAATATTCAAAGAAAGAAAGATTCTTTCTTTCACGCACAAAAGAAAGACTTCTGTTCTGCTATCTGCATGGATCTTTTCCTCTCCTTCCATAGCACAATCCTTATTAGCAAATTCCTCTGCTTTCCCTTACTTCCAACTTTTGACAGTTTTATCACTTCACTTGAATCCCTGATTTAGCTATTAATCTTAATTTTGAATTGTAGTCGCCAGACTGGGTGCATCTACTCAACCTTGTTAAATTGTATGGATGGGAAATAAATTCCAGGAACAGGCAAGTAAAATGCTTGAAATAGAGGGGCACAAATATAAAAGTTTGTTTTCTCCTTGCTCAGAGACTCTGCAGTGCCGCTTTTATAGAGCTAATATATCACAGATGTATTCCAGGGAGTAGGGAAGCTGAGGTTTTGAACTTGGGAGCTTTTCCACAGGTAAAACCACCAAAATTTTGTGTTCCACTAACCCATTTGGAGAAGCCAGACACATGGAGAAAGGCCTCCAAGAGTCATGCTGCCAGGAAGGGGGACTTCAGAAAGACCCATGAAGAGGTTTGCACTCAGATTCCTCAAGATTTATTCAGTTAGGGTGCTTCTAATTCCCTCAGAGATGTCACCATTCTGGAAAGCAAACAAGCAAATCCCTATATGTAACAAGTATACACACACGTATATAATTGTATGTGTATGTGTGATTATTAAAGAATACTCAAACTTCAGAAATATTTATTTCTTAATCACGATGAGACTCTAAATCGAGTGATAAATGCCATGATGTGACTGCAAAAACTGAGAAGTAGAAATGCATTAAATATTAATAATGTCTTTATTCATCTGGATTCAGACAGCATTAATAAATACAAAATTAAAAGTCAACACTGACCCACAAAGCTTTGTTCATTTGGTAATTTAGCTAATATTCTGCTCTATAACCAGATCTGCTATACAATATTGGATACAGAGATTGCAATTGACAGGATCTATCCAACCCTACTACATTTCATCCTGATAAAGCTAACCAGGCCAATGCTATATGCAAAGCTCTACTCACTGTATACACAATTACATATTTGTGTTAGGATTCCTTTGAAAATTAGCTGGTCGACTCTTTTATTAGCTGTGCTACTACTTAAGGTATTACTAGAGTCTATTTTCTTTCTTTTTCACAGAAATATGTTCCCTCCAAATCTGGTGGAAGCTTGCTTTAAACAGGTAAAAATATTTTGTTATTTCCAACTAAAACATATAATAAAGTAAGAAATTGAAATGTAATAGTATTTTCTTTAGAAACATCATGTACTTGTACTTACAGCAGAAATAAATCTTACGTATCCTGCCAGCTTTCACCAAAAAAAACCCCAACCAAATCTGTGCTTTGTTTTCAATCATATCATCTCAGTATTTGCTATGAGAAGTGAAGAAAACACACCTGGCACAGCAAATCAAAAAATATTTTTTTTCAAAATGTCAAATTCATAAGTCTACAGCAAGCTTCACTAAAGTCAATACAGAATTTACTTTTCCAAAACAGTGTTATGTTAAATTGGGAGATACTGAGATATGTACCGTCTGTACAAAGACTGGAAGATGTTCAAGAATATTATGTGGGAAATGTGCATAGGTTAGAAACTGAGGCAACAATTTTGTGGACATCAGTAACAAAAATCAAACTAGGGGACTTCCTGTCACCTATGGTAGGAGTGCACAGGAATGTTCTTTCTATGTTGCTTCCCAAATTCCTCTATCATTAGCCTGGTCTTAACCTTAAATGTTCTACAGAGAAAATAATAGTAACTAGTTACATTCCTCCTTTAAAAAGAGAACATTATAGTTTCAGTGAAACCTATAATGTGTATTGCCATAATCTAATTGCTTCATATTGACCTCACAGACAATCTTGGACTGATATTATTTACCAGTTATTGCTGTAGCAATTAAAAAAAGCTGGAATGTGGAGGTCAAGAAGCAAGAGGATAAAGTAGAAACTTTCCAAAGTCCAACTGAGTTACATCTTGCAGAAGAATTGAAAAGAAACAGTAACATTTTCTTTAGTTACGTAAACAGAGACCAACAAAAAGCAGTGACTTTCTAGATTAAAGATTTGGTCAAGATTAAAGATAAACTAGTCCCAGGTGCAAAAACAACAAATGCTATGCCTCTGTTTTCAGTAAAGACAGTGATGCAGAAGAGCAGTATGGAAATACAAAAGTCTGTATCTAAACTAGAAACAAAATTCAAAGAATTTCATGTAATAAAGTCAGGGAATGACATAATTTTTATTTCAACATCATGAAAGAATTAGGGCATAAAGTTACAGATCTAGCAGCAAGTATTTTTAATAAATCTGTCAAGTTGGGAAGTTATTATCTATAACTGGTGAAAGCAATCATAGTGCCTTTCAAATTGCAATTTCAAAAAGATTTGGGAATTGATTTAAGCAGTTAATAACCCATTAGCCTGATCTTGGTTGTACTGAAGGATACAAGTACCTTGAAGGAAAGAGTAAAGACCTAGTAATAAATGAAAAAGAAAAAAATAAAAAAATATAAAGAATAACACGGGTTTCTGAAACAGATTGTACCAGAATAACCTTCCATCTTTCTTCCACAAGATTGCTCATTTTCTTATTTTCTTTTTTTTTTTTTTTTTTTTGGTGCCACAGAAGTGCAATGGATCTAATCTCTTTAGACTTCTGTAAAAAAGAGTTTTTAATATGAGGGAAGTGAAATAGTTAAGCAGGGGATAAGATTATTGTGAGAACTGTAAAATTTGTGGAGGTAGCAATGGAAGTTGCTGAAGGACTGGACGTATCTCAATTGATATTTTCATGAATGACATTGACACAAGATGCACACAATGAAATTCACAGATGACAAGAAAGCTGAAGCACTTTGTATCAAGATATCTAACAAACACCAAAGAAGGTAGTATGTCCCTGGCACACTGTAACACTATAAAGTCACAAGAACAAAGTGAATTGGCTCTTGCAGACATTGGCATGCTCAGTTATCTCCTGGTAGCTCTTCATCACATGTGAAATAAAAATTTAGAAATTAACTCTAATTTCTGCTTTGAGATGAGGAGTCATCATCATCAGAAAAAAAAAAACCAAAAAACCTCCTCTAATTCAGCTCTAGGATATATTAGGTGACATAACTCCAACAGAGGAAATCATAGAATCATAGAATAGTTTGGGTTGGAAGGGACCTTTAAAGGTCATCTAGTCCAACACCCCTGCAATAAGCAGGGACATCCTCAACTAGATCAGGTTGCCCAGAGCCCCGTCCAGCCTGACCTTGAATGTTTCCAGGGATGGGGCTTCTACCACCTCCCTGGGCAACCTGTTCCAGTGCTTCACCACCTTCATTGTGAAAAACTTCTTCCTTATGTCTAGCCTATATCTCCCCTCCTTCATTTTAAAACCATTACCCCTTGTCCTATCACAGCAGGCCCTGCTAAAAAGTTCTCCCCCATCTTTCTTATAAGCCCCCTTTAGGTACTGAAAGGCCACAGTAAGGTCTCCCTGGAGCCTTCTCTTCTCCAGGCTGAACAAGCCCAATTCTCTCAGCCTATCTTCATAGGAGAGGTGCTCCATCCCTCTGATCATTTTTGTGGCCCTCCTCTGGACCCCCTCCAACAGATCCATGTCCTTCTTGTGTTGGGGACTCCACAGCTGGACGCAGTACTGCAGGCGGGGTCTAAACCAGGGCAGAGTAGAGGGGCAGAATCACCTCCCTCGACCTGCTGGCCACGCTTCTTTTGATGCAGCCCAGGATACAGTTGGCCTTCTGGGCTGTGAGCGCACATTGCTGGCTCATGTCCAGCTTTTCATCCACCAGGATCCCCAAGTCCTTCTCGGCAGGGCTGCTCTCAATCCCTACATCCCCCAGCCTGTATTGATACCGGAGGTTGCTCCGACCCAGGTGCAGGACCTTGCATTTGTCCTTGTTGAACCTCATAAGGTTCACCCTGACCCACTTCTTGAGCTTGTCCAGGTCCCTCTGGATGGCATCCCGTCCCTCAGGCATGTCCACCGCACCACTCAGCTTGGTGTCATCCGCAAACTTGCTGAGGGTGCGCTTGATCCCACTATGTCGTTGATGAAGATATTAAAGAGTACTGGTCCCAATAAGGACCCCTGAGGGACACCACTTGTCACCAATCTCCATCTGGACGTTGAGCCATTGACCACTACCCGCTGGATGCGACCATTCAGCCAATTCCTCATCCAATGAACAGTCCACCCATCAAATCCATATCTCTCCAATTCAGAGAGAAGGATGTTGTGGGGGACCGTGTCAAAGGCCTTACAGAAGTCCAGATAGATGATGTCTAGATGTCATCCATAGCTCTTCCCTTGTCCACTGATGTAGTCACTCCATCATAGAAGGCCACCAGGTTGGTCAGGCAGGACTTGCCCTTGGGGAAGCCATGCTGGCTGTCTCCAATCACCTCCCTGTCCTCCATGTGCCTCAGCATAGCTTCTAGGAGGATCTGTTCCATGATCTTCCCAGGCACAGAGGTGAGGCTGACAGGTCGGTAGTTCCCAGGGTCCTCCTTCCTACCCTTTTTAAAAATGGGTGCAGTGTTTCCCTTTTTCCAGTCCCCAGGGACTTCACCTGACCGCCATGACTTTTCAAATATCATGGAGAGTGGCTTGGCAACTACATCAGCCAATTCCTTCAGGACTCTGGGATGCATCTCGTCAGGTCCCATAGACTTAAGTACGTTCAGGTTCCCCAGGTGGTCATAAACCTGATCTTCTCTTACAGTGGGAGGGACTTTGCTCCCCCAGTCCCTGTCTTGCAGTCCATCCACTCGAGAGGTGTGGGAAGAGAGGTTGCCAGTGAAGACGGAGGAAAAAAATAGTCATCGAGTACCTCAGCCTTCTCCTCGTCCGTCGATACCAGTTTGCCAGTCCTGCTCATCAGGAGGGGTACACTTTCTTTGATCTTCCTTTTCTGGCTGACATACCTGTAGAAGCCCTTCTTGTTATTCTTCGCATCCCTTGCCAAGTTCAGCTCCAGCTGTGCCTTGGCCTTCCTGACCCCATCCCTACACAACTGGGCAGCGTCCCTATACTCTTCCCAGGATACCTGTCCCTGCTTCCACTGCCTGTGCATTTCCTTCTTGCCCTTTAATAAAACAAGAGGAATGTGACTGTCTGGAATACTGGGTATATTCTGGTCATTATGTTCAGGGAAGATTAATGTAAAATAAGCACAATGGAGAGAGGAGTTACTGTTCAAAAGAACACAGCGTATAAAGCAAAAAGAAGCTTGCTTTAAAAACTATTCAGATACAAAAAACAAAGTGGGACCAGAGCTATATAAGATAAATGTTTATACAAGAAGAAATGGGAGTCACTATGACTGATTTTAAAGTGGGAATTAGTAAGGTTTTTAACCTTCATTACGTAAAAGATGAGGTCCTAGAAAAATCTTCAATTAGGAGTCGTGGGAACAAACTACCTCATCATTTTTATGATACGGCTTGAAAAATTCATTCAATAAAGTATCCTACAGCAACAGGAAACTCAACTCAGGGACTAGCAGTCCTAAATCTATGTTCTTAATTAAAGATGTCCTTTGGTTTCTGTTTACATTAAGTATATTGTATTTCTCATGTTCTTTACAGCTTAAAGGGATCTCCTAAAAATGGTTCAAAAAACAGGAAATGTTTAATGAAAGTTTTTTCTTCATTGACTTTCATCAGCAGATATGCTTACTGAAGCACCAGGATTTTAAATCTGTCATACTGATACTATTACCTTTTGAATCAGGTACCAAAACCTAGATTTTTAGGCATAAGTTATTTTGTTGAACCAGATTTGTTACACTAAAAACATTTTACAAGGGAAACAAGTATGTGTAAGATTCATAGGTATCCAGATGACTTTGTACATCTGACTCCATAACTTTCTTTTCAAAAGAATCAGGTTTTTCATATGTTCCTCAGAAGATTTATGAAGAAGGATGATCCATCTGCCACTAATCTGGTTCTGTAACACCATGTTTGCTGGCCCAAACACAAAACACACTACTACTCATAGTAGTCCACAGTCAAAGGCGTAATACTGATCCACAGCTTTGCACATCTGGAAACCATCACTGGCATATACACTCCACATTCAAATCACATCTTTTGATATATTAGATGCTCACATTCTGTCTTATAGCATCCTTAGGCAGGTTTCTTTCCTGACGGAGATCTGCACTGGAACCCACTGGAAGGTTTTTCTTTCTTTCTCACCATGGCCAGCAGACAGGTCCTCTAGTGACTGTGTTAGGACTGACAGCAAATTTTGAACCTGTTATTTCTCCATCAATAGCAAGCACCTCCCAAAGCAGCTCCACTAACACACAGGATCAACTATCATTTCAAAGTTCTTTAACCTCAAAAGATCAACTATTACTCAAATTTTGTAACACTAAGATGTGGAGAATTGTACTTTCCTTCATGTAATTCATTTTAGTGAAGTAAAATTAGTTTTCTGGACGTGGAATTGCTCTCCTGCAAAATCAAATGGAAGTGCTGTGTGGAGAGGGGTAACCAAGGTGGGGAGGGCTTCTAGATGGATTTGGGAAAGCTTTTATAAGATTGCTGCTGGGAGAAGAAGAGCCAGGAAGGAAGACTGGGACCTTAGGACTCATTTAGGAAGGATCTTCCTAAATTTTCTGCTGCTTCTCATTTAGTCTTCTGGCCCTTTGGATTCCCTTTCCTGTTCTTCTTTCCTAGCAAGTCTGTGAATCAAAGCAAGCTGCCTCCCTTGCTTCTTATTCTCCTTCTTTGCACATTTTATTCCCCAGAAACAGCAAGAATGGTGGAACAAAATGCCCCTTCCCCTCCAAAACAGCCCCCTCATTGTAGATCCCAGAAGCCAGGAGGAGCCCCTGTAGGAGAGAAAGTGTGGTGGGTTGACCTTGGCTAGCTGCCAGGTGCCCACCAAGCTGCTCTATCACTCCCCCTCCTCATCTGGACAGAGGGAGAGAAAATATGATGAAAGGCTCGTGAGTTGAGATAAGGACAGAGAGATCACTCAGTAATTACCATCATGGGCAAAACAAACTCCACTTGGGGAAATTAATTTAAGTTATTGCCAATTAACAACGGAGTAGGGTAATGAGAAATAAGAACAAAACTAAAACCACCTTCCCCCCATCCCTCCCTTCTTCCTGGGCTCAACTTCACTTTCAAATTCTCTACCTCCTCCCCCTAAGTGGCACAGGGGGACGGGGGATGGGGGTTGCAGTCAGTTCATTACACGTTGTCTCTGCCGCTCCTTCCTCCTCACACTCTTCCCCTGCTCCAGCATGGGGTCCCTCCCATGGGAGACAGTCCTCCACAGACTTCTCCAGTGTGAGTCCTTCCCATGGGCTGCAGTTCTTCACAAACTGCTCCAGCAGTTTCCATGGGGTGTAGTCCTTCAGGAACGCACTGCTCCAGTGTGGGTCCCCCGTGAGGCCACAGGTCCTGCCAGAAAACCTGCTCCAGCACAGGCTCTGCATGGGGACACAGCTTCCTTCGAGGCACATCTACCTGCTCTGGCGTGGGGTCCTCCACTGGCTGCAGGGTGGATATCTGCTCCACCGTGGACCTCCATGGGCTGCAGGGGGGCAACCTGCCTCACCATGGTCTTCACCACAGGCTGCAGGGGAATCTCTGCTCCAGTGCCTGGAGCACCTCCTCCCCCTCCTTCTTCACTGACCTTGGTGTCTGCAGCAGTTTTTACCCCTTCTTAAATAAGTTATCACAGAAACACTACCACCATCACTGTTTGGCTCAGCTTTGGTCAGCAGCGGGTCTGTCTTGGAGCCGGCTGGCACTAGCTCTGTTGGACATGGGGGAAGCTTCTGGCATCTTCTCACAGAAGCCACTCCTGTAGCTCCCCCGCTACCATGGGAAAGCTAAGGAAATCCTTACATTCAAACCTTTCAGCTGAGAATTGGAAAAACCATTTCAGGTCTAGCTGATGGCATTCAGTCCCATGCCCCAGGAAAGTCTAGGGGGACAAAGAGCCACCCTTGCCTAGCAGATCAGGTTAAGAAGAATAATCTGAAAAATTTTGGGCTTTAGCTTCACTCTGTTCTCCACTAGTTTTACACTCTCTCTCCTTGTGAAAGTCCAAAGTCCTGTTGGCACCCTGTCTCTACCAGGACCTCCTCCAATTAAATCAGTGGCCAATAGGGATCACTGGAAACAGCAGATTGTTAATCCAAACAGTATACTTTCTAGTGCTGGTTATTTCCATATGGCATATGTTGCTACCTTCACTATGCACTAATCATTTAGGGGCTTTTGTGACTTTTATCAGTAACAGGAGAATCAGAAAAGACTGACTGCTGATAAATATTCCACACTTACCTAAAACTACATTACTTTGTTCAAAATCTTCTCTATACTCCTATATTCACCCGCAATTTGGATTTATCTTTCAACTCTGACCATTATCTCTTCATTTCTCTTTCTTTGCTAAATTCAAAGATGCTATATCTATCATGGGACTAAGCAGTTGTAAGCAGTCTGCTTGTTAGGCAGATACTGCTTTTTAACTGCTTGTTCTTTCTGCTGTACTCTGGGGATATATCAAAAGCCAAAAGAAACACAAGTGAACTTGGGACATCAAGAGAAGCAGAATCAGTCTAACAATTTGGGGAGGGTCATTCTGTTGTGAATAGGTGGAATTTGATGCCAGCCAAAGCTTAAAGAACTAGAAAGGTGCATCTGATAACTGCATTTCTTCTGAGCTATTTTTAATTAAATTAATATTCTTTCCTGAACTCATTCTTATCAAGGGGATTGGAAGTGTTAATCACACATCCAGACATGAATACTAACCAATATATGCTGTCTATTCCTTGTGATAGTTTTGGCTAGTTAAGATATGACCTGTGTCATCAGCTCTTCTGCAGACAATTTAGAATGCTTTCATGCATGTCCATATGGAAAGGAAAGAAAAAATGAATTAGGAAGATGGGATATCACTGCCTTATTTTCATTTATTTTCATTTTTTTAGGCTTGCATTTAAGCGAACGTGTTGCTTTTAAAATCATCATTCACTAAAAATTATATCACCATACTGACTTAGCACAGACATTGCTAATTATATTATCTCAGAGTACTGACAGTAAATCATGAGTTTTCAGAGCAGTTACCCATGCAATTACCTTGTCTGCAAGTTAACCACTAGAACGTGCTACTGCCATGGTATAATGCTGCTTCTTAAAAAGAAGTCATGCAATATATTCAAGTCAAATGGCTGTGAGTATCTTGTACTACTAATGAAAACAAAAAATAAAAGTGTAAACAACTAATTCATTATATTATGCAAGAAAGTAAATATATTGTCTATTTCATAATGAGATAACTTAATTAAAATTCCTTTTAAAGTTGTTCATTAGCACTGTGTCTTGTAACAAAGTCCAGAAATGCCATTATTTTTATATTTTACTTGCAGATGTTGTTGTTAATAGAAAGCTATTAGTATTAATATGTATCAAATAATATTTACCTTGTTCCTAATTTCTTTTCTATACATGAACTTAAGGAAAATTTTATGAGTATTTTGCATCTAAAATCTTACCAGGCAAAAATACCTCTACCTGGAGACAAAACACACCAAACATCCTCAGAAATGACAGGACTTCAGTGATGTTGTCCAGCCCATCACAGATTATCAGTGTAGATGTGTGGACTTCTAGTAGAAAATAACCAGCTCTTCTGAGACCCCTAAGCCTACAATGTGTTATATGAGCAGTTTTTCTTTGACTCATTTCTTCCATTACTGAATGCTGTAAAAGAACAAGCATCTGCAGAATCACAGTGTGATATTAAAATGTCAGTTTGAGCTAAATGAACAGCTAGTAACTCTGATTCCCACCAAGATACAGTAGAGATCTGCCTGAAAATCTCATAAAAGCTCACAAAATTATCTCTATCACCAGTTTGTCTGCAAAGTAGTAATAGTCAACTCTGCTATTACCTCATCTATTTCAAAACGTTTGACATTTCCTATTACCTCTTGAAGGTGCTCTTTCATCCTGTCACTTTCTATAAACAGTTGGCTTTTTCACCATTCCACACACAGAACATTTGTGGTGGTCAAGCAATCTTGTATTTTGCCTTAAGTGTCATCTGAAAAAGCACTAACAAGAATAAACCTCAACCTACACTTTTTCCTTGGTAGGCATCTCCTTTGCATTTCCCATATTTGGTTTTCCCTAATTTCTTTTGCTTCATCAGGAACCTTCTCATGACTTTTGATAGACAACTTTGAGCATAAGAAGACAGACACATCCACAAAGTTATCCTTAACCTCATTTAGCAATAATGAAAGACTAGCTCAAATGACTGTCTCAGAGCAAATAAAGTTGCTCTGATTCCTGTTGCTCAGATTGCCATTTTGAACCTCACTCTAAATAAACTGTTTCTCCACTGCTCTGGAAAGAGTTCTAGAAAGACTATTCTCCCTAGGCTAAAGCTAACATTTCTGAATACTTAAGTCTGACCAACAGGATAAGTCAACAGATAAGATCTACATCTCTGTGTACTAGTCTAGCTGAAACAAAAACAGACTTCGCTAAGTGAGGTCCTAAAATCCATATTATACCCCTAAAGAGACTTAACTAATAAAGGATTAAAGGCATCCTCCTGCTGGGACAGAATTCCAGAATCAGCACAAAAAAGAAGACATATGCTTATTATAACCTAAAATGATTTCTAACTGGATTTTTAAAGGTAAGAAACTTCATGTGATTGTGCTTTCTCCCCTGTAGCTGCCCAACTTTTTCTCAGTCCCTTGTCGTAATTTTTGAGCCCAATGGCCAATTCCAACTTAATTTGATGGAGGAGGGAGGGGGTCAAGTCTCAGAGAAATCAAAATTGTGCTGCCACTGAAAGAAAAGCAGTTTATGACTTGGCTCTTAACCTTTTCCAACAGGCAGCAGCCGTTCAGCCAGGCAGCACACATCTAACACTGTCTAATAGTCATATCATGTGTTGCTTTTGACCTAGTCAAATAGGTAGGAATGAGAGAATGACCTGAGGGTAATGGAGGAGAATCAGGACAAAGTCAGTTATGATGTGTCTAGGGAAAGTAGGAAATTAATAGGAAATGTGGTAGGAAATTAGGCTTTAATTCCAGTCCTCATTAAGCAGCTTGCTTTTTTATGTTTGTCTAATCTGCATGCCCACAAGTCTAACATCATTACACCCTTCAGATATTTGTATTAAGGAATTTTTACCTAATTTTTTTTCTACTTTAAAACAGTAATAAAAATATACATATAACACAATTATCATACCCACACACATTTTTTTTTTTGAAGTGTTTGATGTACAGTGTTAGGCAGCATTTTAACACTCCTGACATGACTGAAATAAAATCCCTTCAGTGATAACTTCTAGATAATTTCCACTCTAATACCTCTCTATCACTTAAAGAGGCAATCCCATCCCTCCTTCCCTGGCTGTATAGTTCCAGTCTCAGTGTTTTGCCTTCTCTGGCATTCATCTGATTCCTCAGTGAGCTGATTCACCTCCATAGCCTTTACCAAAAAATGGCCACTTTTTTGCTTGATAAGTTTTCTGCCAATTTAAAGAGTAGGATTGGCTCATGGAGAGATCAAACTAGAACTGACACAGAGGAGAAATTATCACAGGTCAGATGAGAGCAGGTGAGGAAGTGGAACTGTGATTTTCCGTGTCAGCCAACTGTTAGAACAGCTCAGCTGTCTATTCTAACCACAGCTCAAGTCTTAAAACTTTTTAGCAAATTTCATTTAAAACTCAAGAATATCTAACCTCCATGGAGATTTGTTCTGCTACATCTTATTCAGAAATTTTCCATAAATTTTCTCTAAGTAAGTTTTACTTGAAGTTCTGAAAGACTTAAAGCCTTCAGGGGATACAGCAAATATGTGGGAGGAGTGCATCAAAACTATTCAGGTGTGGAAAATAACAGAAAATTAGGTCATAGAATCATAGAATTGTTCTGGTTGGAAGAGACCTCCAAGATCATCAGGTCCAACCATTAACCTAGCACTACCAAGTCCCCCACTAAATCATATCCCTTAGGGCCTTGTCTAAACGTCTTTTGAATACCTCCAGGGATGGGGACTCCACCACCTCCCTGGACAGCCTGTTCCAATGCCCGACAACCCTTTCAGTGAAGAAATTTTTACGAATGTCCAATCTAAATCTCCCCTGGCGCAACTTGAGGCCATTTCCTCTTGTTCTGTCATCAAGAGGTCAGTGATGCTGATATTCAGGTTTCCCATCTTAGTCATAAATACTCCATTTCACTCAAATACTTTCAGAGTGTGCAACAGTCTCCAAATATTACTAATAATACTACAGCTCCTGGACTTAATATCTGGGGGGTTTTTGTTGGCAGGCCCAAAGGAATAAAAATCAAAAGTTACTGAATAACCTTGACACCAGCATCCCATTGCTTTAATATGGTATTTAGCATCCTGAGATACATTAGAAACATTTTACTAGTGATATTTAGTATTCTTTGCTCAAAAGAATTTAATCAGGACAGGACTGCAGGGCTTTCTGAGCCCAGAGAGAAATACTCAGGATACACATTTCTCTTTGGAAAAATATTAGGTGGTGAAAGACTGGTTTTCAAAGTAGACATTTAGGAGTATATTGAGATTTTGAAATTGATTTGCCCATTCCATAATGGAACCATTTAAGGTAGAACCCTGTTCTTAATTAAGAAAAGTGGTGATTTGTTACTGCAAAGCAGAGAAAACTAATGGCTTTGCCATAGCAAAGGAAAAAAGAGGTATGTTATATTTCAGTTACTTTCACTCTAATTTTTTCTAATTCAAAAAGATGAAAAAGTAAGGAAACTCCAGAGCACATGAAAATATTTCAACTAGCCAAAAAAGACCTATTTATTTAACAGTTGGGAAAATGTTGTTGGGAAAAATAACAATTTATAAAAATGCAAACTAAGAATCAATAGTTTTGTCACAAAACTCATGAGCATGACAAATCTGTGTCTCTGATTTTGACATATTTATGACAAAGTGAGTTCTGGAAGCTAAAGATGAAGCTTTAGCTCTTGAAGTTAACATGGATTTTTGTTGCTTTCAGGAAAGCTAGATTTTCATAACAATACATTCTACCAACAAATATTACACAAAGAATTCAAATGTCCTACAATAGTAATTAATAATTTAATGTGTGATTTTTACCTTTGTTTGCTATAATTCACAGAATTCCTCTCTTTCTTTTCTTTTTGTCTTACCAGTTCAAAACTAACTATGAAAAGAGAATGTTTAAAGTAGATATTTCAAACAATGACACATCCACAGTGGCTTCCATATTAAGTAATGTGTCAGAAGCAATGGAAACCCTCACCCAAATGAAAGAGGAAATAGTTCCTGTTCCAGGTTCTGTAAATGGAGTGAACGCCCTTGGCTTGGTGGTTTTCTCAATAAGCTTTGGCCTGGTAATTGGAAGCATGAATGAACAAGGTCAGGCATTAAAAGACTTCTTTGATAGCCTAAATGAGGCTATCATGAGATTGGTAGCTCTAATAATGTGGTAAGTGCCTCTGATAAATTGCATATTAAGTTATTAACAATATTTTTTCATCACAGTCATGCACTGGATAGCAAGAGTCTGTTTGGCAGGAAGTCAGACAATAAGATCTTAACTGCCTTGTAGCTTTTTTTGTAAATGAACTCAAGAACTGTAATTCTGTATATCAACAATTTGCCCAAACATACCTATTCTTTCAGTGTGTTTAGCTTTTGACACAAAAAAATCAGGGTATATGGCAGAATTTGCCAAGCTTATACAGAGCCATTCTAGAATTTAATCAGGACAGGACTGCAGGGCTTTCTGAGCCCAGAGAGAAATACTCAGGATACACATTTCTCTTTGGAAAAATATTAGGTGGTGAAAGACTGGTTTTCAAAGTAGACATTTAGGAGTATATTGAGATTTTGAAATTGATTTGCCCATTCCATAATGGAACCATTTAAGGTAGAACCCTGTTCTTAATTAAGAAAAGTGGTGATTTGTTACTGCAAAGCAGAGAAAACTAATGGCTTTGCCATAGCAAAGGAAAAAAGAGGTATGTTATATTTCAGTTACTTTCACTCTAATTTTTTCTAATTCAAAAAGATGAAAAAGTAAGGAAACTCCAGAGCACATGAAAATATTTCAACTAGCCAAAAAAGACCTATTTATTTAACAGTTGGGAAAATGTTGTTGGGAAAAATAACAATTTATAAAAATGCAAACTAAGAATTATAACAGAATTGGCTAAACTAGCTTTTAAATGACACAAATTCCAAGGGGAGATCATCTCCCTACATGTCTGAAAGGCATGCTATACATCTTCTTGAAATCCTTACCAGATCCTGAATCCAACAGAGTCTATATCAGAAACATTCACTGCTGTGGTTTCACCCAGGTTAAACTGTTAAGAGTTAAAGAGTTAAACTCTTGGGCTACTTCTGAATAATTACACTCATCCTACCAGCAAAATCCTACATTCATGCATGCATATAACACAAAAGGTATGGATGGGAGAGTGGATTTCTACTTTGTTCAGTGCAATACTAATTTGATTTCTTATTTGCAGGTATGCTCCACTTGGAATCCTCTTCTTGATTGCTGGAAAAATTGTTGAGATGGAAGATATGGGTGTGATTGGTGGTCAGCTTGCCATGTATACTGTAACAGTTATCATCGGTTTGCTAATTCATGCTGTCGTTGTCCTACCTCTTCTCTACTTCCTGATCACTCGTAAGAACCCTTGGGTATTTATTGGAGGCCTAATCCAGGCATTAGTCACAGCTTTGGGAACGTCTTCCAGGTATAACACAATATTTTAAGGTCATTTTTTTTTTATAATATTATTGGTTTGAGAAACAATTTTACCTAATGTAATTGGTTAACTCCATATTCAAATATTCACTTGGGCACATTATTTCAGTTCCGCTGCTCTCCGACAGAGACGATTATTATCGTTATAGTAACTTGAAGTCTATTTTCTATGAGAACCCTTGAAAAGAGATGAAATAGGTCTGTTTGGTGATGTAGACTGTATGGCTGGAACCCTTGTGATTTTGATTAGCCTTGGTGTTTGAGATTTGTAAGTAGTTTGTAATGGCTTGCTGATAAAGGATGCTGCTGGCAAGGGAAGTTTTACGTTTGTGCATGGCAAAATGGAGCAGCAAACAGGAAGGTTCAGAGGGGATTCTGAGAGAACTTGAGAGCCCTTCTTGGCAGGTGACATTCTGTGCTCAAAATCCTGATAGCCAATGATGGATATCAGAAATGCAATAGAAATGCCATTTTTGCTCTTTGTTGATGAAATCATAGGGACTTCATATGAATAAAAAACCTATTTGCATCTATGATGAAAAGAAACATTATTGTAACCAAATATATATTTCTACATCATATGACCTTTCATAAAACACCTTCCATTTTAATAGATTTTAAAAGCATCTCCTAAAGACAGATGTTTTCAGTCAGACATTCCATATAATTAAATTCAAGACCCTGGTGTTTGGGATTATTCTGAAGATCTGGATGAGACACTATTGGGACCATTAATGCAGAATCTGATTAAGTTTTGTGTCAATGATAAAGCTCTTTAGG
This sequence comes from Phoenicopterus ruber ruber, assembly GCA_009819775.1. Lineage (NCBI taxonomy): Eukaryota > Metazoa > Chordata > Aves > Phoenicopteriformes > Phoenicopteridae > Phoenicopterus > Phoenicopterus ruber. The sequence goes on from CM020247.1 coordinate 25,440,133, forward strand.
CCTTTAAAAAATTATGCCAGTATATTAATGGGTAGAGAGGGACAATTACTAATTTCACATTTGACATTTTAATGTCAATCCTTGCAAAATTGTGGAATGCCTAAAAGGGAATTTGATTAATAATGTTTTTCAAAGGAAGATAATATAACTAATGCCAGTCAACATAGTTTAAGAGAAAATAAACTTGAGGAGGGGAGGGGGGAAGGCGGTGGCTGTGTGCTGCTTAGCTGCCTACTGGGGTTAACCCACAAGTGGTAAAATAATGTAATCGTCCATCAGAATGCCCTTTCCAGGGGAGCCAGCAAATAAAGATGAGAAAACATGCTGTTTACTGAAAGACTGAATAGCTCAATTTGTATAAATTCAGGAAAACAATGCTTAGGGGTGACTCAATCATAACTCAATGACATCAAAAATGGGAAGCGGTAATTTTTAAATAATAGATTCTTCTGCCTAGCATGCTAAAGTATAACAAAATCTGGTGACAAAATACGAAAGCTAGACACATTCAGACTAGGGACTACATAGAGAGTGACAGTAATTAACCATTGGAAAAATCTTCCAAGAGCATCAGGAGAACCATCATCATTAGAAGTGTTTAAATCCAGCCTTGGCATTTTTAAAAAAAATATTCTGGTAGATCACATAAAAATTAAGACAATTAGAACAATCTATCTTGTCATCACAAAGCATGACATTCTTTTCATTCCCTCTTTGTAGAATTTATATCATGTATTACCATCTTTCTTTTTGTTTCAGTTCTGCAACACTACCTGTTACATTTAAGTGTCTAGAAGAAATAAATGGAGTGGACAAACGAGTTACAAGATTTGTACTCCCAGTTGGTGCTACAATTAATATGGACGGAACTGCTTTATACGAGGCTTTGGCTGCAATTTTCATTGCACAGGTTAACAACTTTGATCTGAACTTTGGACAGATTATCACAATCAGGTATAGAAGCCATTATTACCTACATGTAATAAAAGCACCTTTATGATGACTTCTTCTTGCCATTATATGTGGGATTAAACAAAAGCATCTAGAGCTAATGAGAACTGCTACAGTACCTGAATAACTGTAATGATTTACATCTTCTGCACAGAAAAGGCCCCCCAGCACATATTCTCCATTAGGTAAACCTTTAAAAAACTGTAGCATGACACACCTATCACTGAACTTAGTAGAGTCAACAAGAATGAGTTTTAATGACTTTTAAATTTTCTTTCTTAAGAACTCATGCAGCTTTTGAGAGCTGTAGACTTACAATCAGTACCAGATAGTTTCTAATGCATGTACAAAGCAGTAGCATAAGAACATCACAGTGGCATGGTACAGTGCTAATGCTAGGAGAGGTAGTGTTTTCCTAGTCATGATGGTCTCAGGATACAAGTAGAGCAAGCTGTGTAAGGAGCAGTGTCACATCCCAACTTTCTGCCCGCAGCAATGGTTCATAAACAAACAGTGGCAGAGAAGAGGGAGGAGTGACTCAGGTTCGCCAATCTACTTTAGTGGAATTGAGCACAAACGGTGCTAAGGTTCACAATTCAGGCATACAATTTATTCATTCAGTAACTGGGCGTACAAGTTGTCATTCAATATCTGGGCATACAAGTTATCATTGAATAACAGAAAGTTCACTAATTGCTAATCCCGCTTTTCAGTAAAAAGGAAGAGAGAAGGGGAGAGAGAGAGAGAGAGGAATCAATCATCAGTCCAGGGTCCAGCGTTGGTCCAGCCAACGGGGGTCTCTGGTCAGTGGTCAGGGAGGCCCTCCCGTTGAGTCATGAGGTTCAGAAAGGACCCCCTTGCTTTCTAAACTCCTTCTCAGAGAGGAGTCTAGGTGCGGCTGAGTCCAATCCTAGTCTCAGACTTGGTCAACGGTTTATGTCTAAAGGAGTATATCATGTCCTGAGAGGGCCGTCCTGGATGACTCACTTTGAGCGGGATACTCTTGGGCTAAATTAAAAGATAGAGACAGAGGAAAGATAGAGGTAAAGGAAAGATCACCACCCTGGGTTCCAGCGATGTCTCTGATCCGGTTCCATCGGATGGTGGGCGCGCGCACCCAGCCCCTCTGAGTTGCACTATTTATTGACTAGTCCCACTACATATGCACATGCGTAGTCTGTTGTTCTCGAACCTTCTCAAAATGAGTTGAGGGGTTTGAGGGGTTGGGGGGTTTGAGGCTAGTGATTTCGGTGCTGCTTCCCCCCCCCCTGCTCCTGTCAGAGATGCAGGGGTGATGCTGTCTCAGGCTTGGCTGTTTTTTAAGCAATTACTCAAGATAAGGCCCAGAAGAGCGCTATCCTGCCTCTGCAAGATCCTCCCTTCCAGCTACACCTTATCTCATTAGTGTGGTATTCCTTCACACCAGGTCCTCCTTTGTCCAGACAATAACTCTTCCAACTTCTCAGTTTCTTCAAGGTCCTTCTTTGCCAAATGTTTGCGACATTAACTCTTTCAGCCCCTCAGTCTCTTACAAGCAGTAATACCTTTTACTACACTAGCTGATAGAGGTGAAGATAGGTGTGTTTTCAAGCACACAAGCCTTCATGTTTGAAATAGAACAGCAAACAACTCACTAAGTACCACACGATGATAACTGATCTGCATTAATTTATTATGTTACTCAAACAGAGAAAAGGGTGATGGATACACGTGCAGAAGAAAGAAATGTCAGCAAGGGGAGAGGGGGACACTGTAGGACAGAGAGACGGGTATTTTTTATCACTCAGAAACACTGAAAGTTCAGATATGGTGAACTGGGAATGTAGAAGATTTTCAAGCAGAAGCGCTTCTCTCCATAAAAAACACCAGCTTAATTCAATATTCATCAACGGAAGGAAAAACTCTGTCTTCACACTCCACATTCATTAGTACTAGAGCTGCTCCCTGTCAAATCACCTAACAAAACAAATTCTTCCTAAACTAGGTGTGAACAAGCATATTTCTATCAAGTTACTAGACTGTATAATTCAGGGTTTCTGGCAGCTTTCTGTTTTCTGATGGCTGAATGCCAACTACTGGAGGACAGATACTTCACCTAACATGAGGTTATAGTGAGATGGACAGAGAATAAAAGTTCTTGCATTAGATCTGCCAGGACAAAATTACCTCCTCAGCTTTTCTTTTAACATGTTTTAGCTTGTGGAGTGAATTTGTTCAATGGGTGGGGGCATGTAGCTATAATGTTCTTGTCTGGCCCTTAGCGTCTAGTAAAGGATTTAACATCTAACAAAATCATGTTTCCAGGGTTCTGGATAAAGGTTTAGTGTAAACATTTTGGATTAAGATCCACACTCCCCTGCAGCTGTGTAGCATTCAGATTAGGGACTGGGCTCATCTTTTTCTTTACTACTGAGCAAATGTTTTCTTGCTTCATATCTGTTTTTAATGTTTGCCAGATGATAAGGAGAGTTTATTATGGAAGTCAATTAATTGCTCTTGCCATCTCTTTGCACAGCATCACAGCTACAGCTGCCAGTATTGGGGCTGCAGGGATTCCTCAAGCTGGACTGGTCACCATGGTCATTGTGCTTACATCAGTAGGTTTGCCTACAGATGATATCACTCTTATCATTGCAGTGGACTGGTTCTTGTAAGTATTTTTATGGAGTCACTAAGGGCTTAGACCATATTTAGAAGTGCAATAGCCGGGGACATTTTGGCAATACTGCAATCAGTGGTGTACTTCTTTTGCTGTGGAAGGCAGTTGGAAAGAAGCATTAAAAAGAATCACAATTTCTTGCGATTAATATATTTTCTTAGAGCAGATGGTGAGAGGTGTTACTTAATGATGGTTCCTCTTGCATGCAAAAGGGTTACTTAGAAACCTGGATCCTTAGGGTACTAAGAAAACTTTCAGACACACTGTAATTCAATCAGCAAAGAATTGCTTTAGTGTTCCATTTTTCGTAGGCTGTCAATGAAAACCTTTCCATCAATCAATCAGGCTCAGAGCTCATTCAGACCCAACCCAGTTCATTGCAGCCCTGCTGACTATCTAATCCAGGAAAGGTTCATATGTCTACCCCATGGACATAGAATTGAAAAACAGTTGTGTAACTCTCTTATCCAGCCACCACAATGTATTGCCCTTCAGTTTTTCCATTCCTCTGTCTGTAAAAGACTAACTGACACCTGCAGTTATATGGGGAAATCCCTTAGGTCCAGGAACTAAATCAAAGGCAGAAAGTTTCCTCCAATCTTTATTTCATCTAACCCCTATTAGTTATAGTTTCCAGAGGCTTTTACCCTTCAGTCTTCTCAAGTGATCCCTGCAAGTTGCCCATGTTATTATCAGAATGTAATGTCTTCAAATGATTATTGGAACAGGTTGCCCAGAGAGGTGGTAGATGCCCCATCCCTGGAAACAATCAAGGTCAGGTTGGACAGGGCTCTGAGCAACCTGATCTAGTTGAAGATGTCCCTGCTCATTGCAGGGGAGGGTTGGACTAGATGACCTTTAAAGGTCCCTTCCAACCCAAACCATGCTATGATTCTATGATTCTATGATTTTTCTAACCACATGCCCACAACCTTATGTAGGTGGACACTTATCAAATAACAGTGCCAGTCACTTCTTGTCAAGCTGCCTCCTACATCTTCTGGGCAGAGCCCTCTAAGATGGCTGAATTGTTGTAGTTTACTTTGAATCATTTTAGAAGAATTCCACCCTAAATTACTGATCGTAGTTTAGGGTCAGGAGGGAAATGACCCTAACAAGGTAGATTCTCATTGGCTTACATGTTCAGAGGATATAAACCCAAACCATCAGAGTATAGAAATGCCTCTGAGAAGCATCTGCCATATGCTCCATTTGTCGTCCTCATCACACAGCTGTTTCTTGCTGTGAAGCTGCCAAGAGTATTAACACATTTTGTGGCTCCAAATCCTAGTATATTTGTTAATTTCTGTAGAAGGAATCATGGCATTAACAGTTCAGATAAATGAATATGCATAAAATTGCTGAATCATCTAGTAGCTATTTAAAGGCCATTTTAACAGCTAGTATGCATGCTTCCCTGAACAAGTGATCAACTCAAGGCTAACTTACTATTTCTCCTTAGGGATCGTCTCCGTACCACTACCAATGTCTTGGGAGACTCCATTGGAGCAGGAATTGTTGAACATTTATCACAGCATGAGCTGAAGAACAGGGATGCTGAGATGGGTAATTCTGTGATAGAGGAGAATGAAATGAAGAAACCATACCAACTGATCTCACAAGAAAATGAGAGTGAGAAACCATTAGATAGTGAAACCAAGATGTAGGGTAAAGAAGGCATGAGTCCATCACTACAAGCGTGGAAAACACACACTTTTTCCAGCCATTTACGTCTTGAATTCACCAAGTTCACTTATTCCTTGTTTTCTCCCTTTATGCTAGCACTGGAAAGAATTAATGAAAATATATTCCAAATTAGCAGTGATCAAGGTATATGTTGGCTTCCTAATTAAAAAAAAATTAACAGGCAACAACATCAGTCCTGCTAGACATATACTAACTGAGGATAAATAAAGAGAGATTGTCAATTAAATTAAAAAAAAAAAAAAATCAGTGTATATGCTACTCAGTCCTGTAAATGTGATCTTATTCTTTTTCTTTCTTTTTTTTTTTTAATGAACTGGAAAGTAAAAACACATAACAGAGTCTGAAAATGGTTTTATTTTTTTAAAATATCTGTTGCAAAATTCCTAACATATAAACACACAAGCAATACTTCTAATTTGATAACTGCAACCAGCTAAGTAAATTAACTGGGTTTTTGCTTTTTATCTGATGTTTTTTCCTCTGGTGTTATATCCTTGTTCAAATACTAGCAGGACAATAAAAAGAAGGACGTTAATTGAAAGGATAAAAGAGGAGAAGATGCATAAATAAAGAAAAAAATACCCTCAATGAGCACTTCTATCAGCTGAGTTGAAATATTTCTGAGAAAGTGATTTTATCTGGACACAGTTTTTTGCATTAGCCTCAGCTGATCTTGACAAAAACTTAGCCTAGTCAGCTCCCACTGACTCGCAAACATTTATGTATGTATGTATGTACCTCCACTCTGTATTTGCCCCCTTAATTTCAACATCACAACCTAGTTGAACAATCTATGTGTGTTTTTGTAGGAGCAAGGCCCTAGGCTGTATTGACTCTGGGAAAATGTGTCTTCATGTCTCTTTGAAAAAAAAGGTAGCATGCTCTGGGTACGCCAATTATCTACTTAATAAGCAATAATAAGAATAGAAGGCAGTGCCATCCCTCTGCAGAAGGTGCAGAAGGGTGAGATGCTCAGATCCTAAAGGGACTGGATTCTAAATCTGAATCCCTGAGACCAACAGCAGGTTTTCTGATTGGAAACCTCCCAAATGCTTGGTCATTCCACTGATGAATTGTAAAGCTATTAGCTGGATTTACATTTTTCCATCTGGAGAAGAAGGTTCTCTATCTCAACATGAAATTTCAAAATCCTTATGTGTTTATCAGCAGCATTGCAAAAAGAAAAAATAACCCTTTAGAAAGTAAAACTAATGGGTGCTTTTTTACTTTTTACTAGGGAAAATATATAAATTGCAAAATAGTAAATACTATAATAAATGTTGAAATTTTAATTAGAAAGTATTTTAAAGCGCAATATCGTAGATTTCTTTCAGGGAATAGATAAGGAAAGAATGAAAAAAAGGTAGATAATGCACTTGTAATCCTGTGGCTTTTTTTTTTCATTTCAACGTTATTCCCTGATGAAGCCCTTTTTTAAAAATATACATTATGTATTTTTTCCTTTTTGCCTTGTGTTATTATAGAGGTTAAACTAGAAAGATTTATAATGCTGTTACAGTTGGAAGAATGAAGAAATATTAATCAAAAGGCACAATAGTGTTGATCTTTTTTATTTCAATGTTCGATTCTCTTCTTTCTCCCTCCCCCTGCCAAAGAATTCTGATAGAAATGAAGAATTCCCTTGCAATGTCCCAGTTGCCACTCAAAAAAATATTCAATATGTTGCTCTTGTCACTAAAAGAACATAAATATGGTGTACAAGTAACCATAGTGAAAATGTCAGCATGCTGGTTGAAGGCAAACCTTTTCCCATGTTTAGATCAATGAGGCAAGACTGTTTTATTTAGGACTGAAAACTCCTGCCTGTCTTCTGCAGTTGAGTAATCCAGACAATACGAGCAGGAACTCTCCAGTGAATTAAGTGAGCAGGATTTGATAGAGTATTGAGCAGTCAAACCTACAAAGCTCTAAATGAATCTCTGACTGAGAGAAAACAAGTATGGGGTGGGGGTTTTTTGCTAACAGAATGCAAATCTAGGATACAGACAGATATTTTCTGATACATAATTAGAGATATTTTTATATAGATACTGTATTCAGAATGTGTGTATAAATGTTAACTGTAGAATTTATGGCATCACAATTTATTTTTTTTAAGATTTTGTTTGGAAATACATTGAAAAGACAATGTAAATGGCTGTCTTTCTATGACATCAGCTGAGAAAAATGAATTGTGTCACAAAGAATGTGATTTTTTTTATAATAACTTTGTTTCTTATGGAAATCAGGTATTATAGAAAGATTCCCTTCCCCATCCCTCATTGGTTTTGCATTGGTATGCACCCAGAGTGGACTGAGAAACATTACTTTGTAGATGTATTTTCAATAAAAATAGTTTTTCATTACTGCTTTTCTGTCATTTAGGATTTCTTTCAAAGGCTCTGTAACAGAAGCTTCACACAAACTCAGAGCAAACAAACTCATAATATGGGATTTCAGGAATTCTGGGCCATTTTATACAGTAGGGCTTTGATATAGCAGGGCTTCGATATAGCAGGGCTTCCTCACTTTAAATATCTGCTTATGGTTTCATGATCAAAAATAAATAAATAAGTGAAACTGCATAGACAAAAGAAGGCAAGGAAGGGAGGAGGGAGGACCATTAAAAATTAAAAGAGCCAATGTTATTCCAACTTAAGCTCATTCAAATTCAATTATATAAATTCATATTGATATCAGCAAAATATTAAAAAATTAAGCATTTATATTTTCATTGATTCAGCTACTGCAAAGCTATCAGTTCATTACAGATGTGCAGATGTGTAATTAGTCCAAAACTCAGAAAGGTCATTGTGCCATGGGAAGCAAAATACATCCATTGACTGGGGTCTTACAATGTTGTAACATTACAGTCATCCTAGACAATCCACTGTTTTTCTCACAGAAATGGTTTGTGATGGTGTCAGGGTTCATTCGGCAACAACTTCAGCTAGCAGAGATATCATCTAGTGGAAGTGAATGTCTTGTTAGAAGGACCAGGAAGGTATAAAAGAAAGACACGAGCTGAATCACTTGCATCTGGAAATCTGTGTTGGTTGGAGCAGATGGAGGCAGCAGGAAGAAGTCCTGCCTTCCTGAACATACACCAACAAACCACTGGACAATGACCTCTATTAATTTGTCTGCGGTATTTTGAGTGAAAACAATATATAAGTTCAACCATTTTTGCAAAAAAAAAATTCAGAGAAGACATGGTGGTATAAAGTGCATGAGCATAATTTTTCCCATTTTTTTTTCTAGTTATCTACTCATTCATTCATTCAATCTTTGTGTTTCTAGAATTACTATCATGATGGGAAGAGCTAAAGAAAGAGAGTTAGTGTATTACTGGCACAGTGGCCTCACTCACTCTTCTGTGCCCCCATGCAGAATAAAGATCTCTGGTATTCCATAATTTTTCAGCATTTTTTTCATTTGGAAGTTGGGGTACAAAACGGCCACACCATTCTTACGCAAGAATTTATGTCTCTGTAATAGTGTGTGGCCAGTATAAAGCAAAGTGATCATGCATGTGGAAAATCAACAAATGGCACAGGAAAGTACTTCTGTCTTCCCTTCTGAAGGACTGGAATTGCACAAGTGACATTTGTGTTCCAATGCAGGCACAACTGATGAGAAATTTAGGGCATTTTTTTTTTTTTCAACTGACACTGTAGCACATGCTTGGTTTAATAAAGTTACAATGGAAATGGTACAGAAGAGTATATCTTGCTTCTAGTGTGAGATCAACTGTGCTAATTGTGCTAGTTGTGATCAACTTGCTTCTAGTGTGATCAACTATTTCCCAGAACAGGATAAAAAATCTGAGATGAACTGATAGATCACTCCCTGTCTGGGTTTCTATGTCATCTTTTTAAGAGGTCCACTTACACTGGAAGTATGGAGTAATAAAGAGGGAGATGGAGAAAGATTTCTACAGCTCCATGCCAAACTGAAAACCCAGACTTGCAACATCAGTGAGGCAGCAAGATTCCTTCTGATAACAAAGAGAACTGTAATCAGATGATATAATCCTGCACGGTGAGCCCTTTCCTTTCCCCTCTTCCCCCACCTGGCTCCTTAGATGTCTCTAAGATACCCAGAGGTATCTAAAATTCCAAAACTTTAGTACAGGAGCATTTGCATCTCTAAACAAAGTTTTTCTTCAGCATGTCTCATTACACAACTAGGGCTGCACAAATAATTAATTTTTCACTTCAGTGAGAGAACTGAAAAACTGGGGAGAATAATTCTTCCAGGGCATCATGAAACATTTTTTTTATTGCTTAAAAGAAAAGAGAACAGTCTCTTCTTTTCAGGTATAATGAAATGTTTCGTTCTCCACTTCTTGAAACATCCTATCTCATTTCTGGATCACTTTTACTCTATTTTAAATTAAAACAAATTCAGCTGTAAAATGAACTGTAACTCTGAAATAAAACATTGAATCATTTTGCTAGGAAAATGTCAAAATGAAATATTTCAACTTTTCTATAATATCTCCTCACTTTAAAGCCAATTGTATTTACAGAAGCTGGCACAGTTTCACAAGTACTTGCCTCAAAACTGCATTTTTCAGCAATATATTTTTATATGAATGCTTTTTCTTTGCTCTTTACAACTTCCTTTCTCTAGACATTGCACATTTTTCTGCTTTTCCTGATTGCTCAGATTTTTTCTTCATTGTACCATCGGCTTTTTAATAGTTTTTTAAAACTCCTTAAAATGATAAAAAATAACTCTTTCTTGATATTTTTCCAATATTATTATTATTACTCTTGCTCCTAAACTTGTGTTCATTTCCTGCATCATTTTTTTTTAGTGCCTCAAACAGATTCCCATTTTCTGCAGTACCATATTCCTCTCTCCATCTATCCTACTTTCTCTCTTAGCTCTAACCTTCATTTTTACAGTTTCTCCTCCAAGAACTCCACTGCAGCAGATCTTCATAAACCCAGATTCAGGTCTCAATAGTACCCTTGGTCTCCTTCATAACCCTAGTGTTGTGGTTTAACCCCAGACATGCAGCCGCTCGCTCACTTCCTCCGCTCCCCAGTGGGGTGGGGAGGAGAATCAGAAAGAAAGGGAAATTCATGGGTTGAGATAAAGGCAGTTTACTAGGACAGCAAAGGAAAAGATGATAATAATAATAATAATAATAAAATGATAACAGAATACACAAAATGAACGATGCACAATTTCTCACTGCCCGACGACCCAATGACCAATACAGCCCATCCTGAGCAGTGACCTCAGAATAGTGATTTCCCAAGCAGCGATCTCGGAATCCCCAAGTTCCTGAGAGTGAGAGAGAGAGAGAGGGAGGGAGCCCGGCCCACCGGTCGACTCCCACTTATATACTGGGCATGACGTCTATGGTATGGAATACTTCCTTTGGCCAGTTTGGACCAACTGTACTTGCTATATCCCTCCCAGCTTTTTGCACCTGCACATTAGCAAAACCTGGGAAGCTGAAAAAAGTCCTTGATCTCTTAGCAACAACTAATAGCATCAGTGTATTATCAACATTCTTTACATACCAAATCCCATACTAAATCCAAAACACAGTAGCTACTGGGAAGAAAATTAGCTCCATCTCAGCCGAAACCAGGACACCTAGACAAGACTCTCAGCCTTTCTGTGTTTTGGTTCTCCATCAGTAAAATGAGGACAATAGCATTGTCCTAGCACCAGGGTTGTTTCTAGAGAAATCAAGATTGTGGAGAGTCTGTACAATGTAGATGACACACATACCTGGATCATGTCTTGTGCACCATCCAAACCCTGAGGATTTGCCCCTAGTGCATGGGACCTTTGTACTATTATCTCCTATGCTCTAGATAATTGAGGTGTATTTGAGAATTTATACTACCTTTGCTTCAAAATGAAACTTAAATGAATTTGTTCATCATAATTGTACATAAAATCAGGCCAAATCCTGTGGTGCTTGCTGGATCCTTTCACTGGCAAAATTCCTATGAATAGTAATAGGGAGAAGGATAAAATAAAGATCTGAATTGGATTTCATGCACCGGGAAAAAACTGGAGTGCAAATATATTCAGAATAAAATTAGTACTGATGACAGATGGTGACTGTCATTTGGTCTGAGCAGGTGCTACACAAATCTCACAGATGTGCTGGTTCACCTTGTTCATGACCTGCAGTTCCCCTCCTATTCGAATCCCACTCCTCTCCCAGGCAGCAACTCCTGGCCATGCCAAATTGCCTGGTGGTTTTGTGATATGCACAAATGGAGACTGGGATGAGACCACCCAACTTGCTTTCATTTACAGGCTAAGTCAGGATGTAAGGCCAAGTCTCCAGAAGAAAAAGACTACATTACTAACCCACTGTGCCACTCAGCCTCCACAGTGCAACAGAGTTATTCAGATGCTGTCAACGCTTCATTTTTAGATGAACTGTGGCTCTGTAACAATCAGCCTCCTAAAAACTGCAAAATGTTTCCTAGCAATGACAGCCAAAATTTTTCTCTCATTGGATTATGCTGCCATCGTGTGGCAAACGTTTTTTACAAGTAACATTTTCCCTCCAATTAAAAAAATTAAGTTAAATCCTCTGATGAACAGTTTAGCACAACACAACATTTGCTTCAGCTGCAGAATGTTATTGTTACTATAATCCAATTCATTCACATAAAGAACATACTCATTCATCTTGTCCTTTGTTCAGCACAGCCTTAAAGAGGTTCAGCTGTGAACACCTTCATTCTTATATTGATTCTTTTGTGTGTATGTGTGTTCGTCTGTGCTTTATCTGAGCATCTCTCAGGTGAGATGAAGGTGTCTTTGGGAAAATGCATGCCACAGTTCCTGAAACACTCTTTTAGATATTGGAGGAATGGTGGTGTATGGGCTAATTTGCTAACACTAATTGCTAACACAGTGGAGTTTAACACAATTATTAATCTCTCTTCCACTCTCATTGTTTTGATTAGAAGGGACTTTCTCTTGGTAATCTGATGTCCCCCAAGGTGCTATGAAAATGCTAGATTTCCACACGGAATATATACCTGCCGAACCTTGTCCCTATCGATGCATATAGACAGTACATAGACATAATGCATTTTGAAAGGCCTTGAGAGTCAGGCCAAGTGTTAGTCTTTCTACAGGAACCCTTGATTAACACCTAACTGAAAAGTATCATCCAGGGTGTCAGCTGTGGCCAAAGAGCATCTGATGAAGAGAAGAACATACAAAACTTTTAAGTTTCCTTATCCCTAAGACAGAGTCTGGCCCAGATCAGTTCCCGGACTCAACTGCTCTAGCCTGCCAACAAGTTACAGAGCCCCTCAGAGTACAGACAAAGGATGAGAACTGCACCTTTCTTACATGTGATCCCTCCTGGTGGGCTGATGATCTGCCTCAAAAATCTCTGAACTATGTCAGAATTCAGATGAGTCAGATGAGATCTTCCAGGGCCACATCCACCAGCTATGCGGCTGCTCTCTGCTGGCATGAAGCAAATGCTATGTGGCATCTGGCCAAGGCCTGAGCTTTTCCTTTGCAAACCAGCAGTGCTGCCAACTCTCATAGCACTAAATATTGTATTGTAAGCTCTAAGAGTCAGAATCAGGAGAATTTTGGTTACGCTGTCTTAAAATACATTTCCAGCCCTCACAGCTCTCTAAAAACCTGATGTGACATAAAGGACCAGAAAGTAAAGAAAAAGAGCTCCAAATTATTAAGTCAGTCTTAAAAGAGCCCAACTCATGATTTTGAACAGTTGCAATCTGTAAAACTGAATTCTACTAAAATAACATCCCTCAAAAGCCACTCTGGCAAATATTGATCTTTCTGTCAATGAATGCCTTCATCAAACTGCACTAAGATTTTTACAGTTTATCAACAACTGAACCACCATGAAACTCCACCACTATCAAAAAGCACATCATCTGCTAAAAATATAGAGAAGAGTTATAAAATTGTGAAAATAATTCCAGGAGCATGGGTATGACTTCATTTACTGCCAACCCAAAGCAACTCTTCTATTTCAGAGCTATGCCGGTTTTGGCTGGGATAGAGTTAATTCTCTTCATAGTAGCTACTATGGGGCTATGTTTTGGATTTGTGCTGGAAACAGTGTTGATAATACAGGGATGTTTTCGTTATTGCTGAGCAGTGCTTACACAGAGTCAAGGCCTTTTCTGCTTCTCACATCACCCCACCAGCGAGTAGGCTGGGGGTGCACAAGAAGTTGGGAGGGGACACAGCTGGGACAGCTGACCCCAACTGGCCAAAGGGATATTCCATGCCATATGATGTCATGCTCAGCATATAAAGCTGAGGGAAGAAGAAGGAAGGGGGGGACGTTCAGAGTGATGGTGTTTGTCTTCCCAAGTAACTGTTACACCTGATGGAGCCCTGCTTTCCTGGAGATGGCTGAACACCTGCCTGCCAATGGGAAGTAGTGAATGAATTCCTTGTTTTGCTTTGCTTTGCTTGCATGCGCAGCTTTTGCTTTACCTATTAAACTGTCTTTATCTCAACCCATGAGTTTTCTCACTTTTACTCTTCCAATTCTCTCCCCCATCCCACTAGGGGGGGAGTGAGCGAGCGGCTGTGTGGTGCTTAGTTGCCGGCTGGGGTTAAACCACAACAAGAGCCTTAATCAATAAACTGCAGAGTCAAGCTTTGCTTGTTCCTTCTTTCCTTTTGATTCATGACTTTTCAGAGTATACTTTAGCTGGTGGGTAAAGCACACTCCAGAAATATGCTCAGCTCTGGACACAAGAGGCACAGTATTGGAAGAGTAAAAGGATGCTAGGGAGGATACTGGAAACTACAGAGCAACAATTCTGACTTCTTGCCATGGTAAGATAATAGCATAAACCCACTCAGCACATGGATAAACATAGTGTGTTGCAAAGGAGCTGTCATGGTTTCTGCAAAGAGAAATCCTGCCTCATGGACCTGCTGGACTTCTATAAGTGCACTAGTAAGAAAAACAGTGGATGCAATGTATCTGGATTTTCAAAAAGCCATTGACGATGTCCTACACCAAAGGTTAATACAGAAAATAACCATGGACTGGAGGATAGGTCCTTTTATGGATTTTAAGCTTGTTAAAAGATAAGAAACAAATGGTAGGGCTTAACTGACATTTTTCAGGATGAAGAAGCATCTGCAGTGAGTCCCCCTAGAAACTGGTGCTGGGACCAGTTTTATTCAACACCTTTATCAATCACCTGGAGAAGGGAGTTCACAGTGAAATCTCTGTGCAGATGACATTATCCTCTTTCAGGTAGTTCAATTCCTTGCCAATGGTGTCAAATTCCAGAAGGAGCTCACAAAACTGAATGGACAAAAGGCTGCCAGGTAAGCTTCCCTTTAGACAAATATAATGTAGTGCACCCATGGAAAAATAATCTAAATCATGTCTACATGGTGCTGAACTCAAAACTGGCAGTTATGAGCCAAGAAAAGGATTGTCAGTTGTCTCTGACAGTTTTCTGAAATCATTGGCTCAATGCACAGGCCAAAAAAGGCAGCAAGACGCTGGGTGTCATCAGCAAAGATACTCAGAACAAGAAGAACAGAAGACATCGTTTTGCTGCTATGTTAAGGTCTTGGTACAACCACACCTCAAGTCCTGTAGGAGGTTGTACGGGAATTAGAGAGGTACAGAGAAATGAGCAAGAAAATAAAACAGCTGCCTTATGAGGAGATACAAAAAGGCTGGGACTCCTTACTTGGAGAGGTTGTATGATGAAGAATTACAAAATCAAGGCGGCAGTGGATAAGGTAAATGTAGAACTGCTATTCACTGTATCCAACACCACTAGACGCAGAGGGAACTTGATGACACTACTGAGAGAGTAGTTTAAAATACAGAGTTTAAACTAGTTAAAAGACAGTACAGCTTTACAAAGTGGGTAGTGAACTTTGGAACTTCGCTGTCACAGGACATGCGGGCAGACAGTATCACAGTGGAGGCAACAGTACCAACAGGTTCATATACAGGATTATATACATTCATGAACAACCTTAAAAGCAGATAGCAAAAGGAACAAGGAAGGACAAACTCTCCAGCATCCTTACAACAACAACTCCGGAAGTTAAGGAAGTCACCCACAGAAGTGGCCAGTTCACATGCTTTCACTAAATAGTGTCTCCACTGCAGGGCAATGAGAGAATACTGGGCTTAACAGAACAATGGTCTGACCTAGTAGGACATTTCTAAAGCATTTACTTTTTTCCACCTGTCGCACAACAGCAGGCATTTGGGCAACACAACATGGCCCATTCTGTTATCTGTTGATGAGCATCCTATGGCACCAGTAATTCCTTCTGTGGCTTTCCACTTCACTGACTCATGCCTTGAAGTCCCGCATCTTGCATAAAGTAGTCACCGTGGAGCTGGAAATTGATGGTTAACATCTTTCAGGAAGAGCTATTTTCTGCTTTCACACTTGTAATACTGTGTAACATGCTACAAAGGAAGATAACATATCATACACATGAGCACACAAAGTTCCCTTGTTAAACCTTTTACAAAACTGGCATGACTTCCCTAGACACACACCTCTCTTCTGGAGCAGTAAGATCTGCTTCCTAGATCTCCCAGTAAGTACCATTTTGCAGTTTGGGCAATGCAAGAAAGGCCAGGTGAAATAGTGAAAAAAAAAAAGTCATATCTTCTCATCTCCTGTTTTTCTATTCCTTAATTAATTTCAGCAAATCCAACTTCCTTTCAGAGCAGCCTAGTAAGTACTGATACAAAGCTGTATAGCTGCACTCTGCTGGTTTCCAGCCAATCCACTCATGCACAGAAAGCTCAAAGTCTGAAGCACAGAGACTTCAGCTCATCTACATATACCTTCCTGAAATACTGCTTTTGTCATTGTGATGTTTCTGCCACTTTATGCAATATTCTCTTAAAGAACTTGGGGAATTATTGGGAATGTGAAAACAAAAATTCCAGAAAACAGATTTCTTTCCAGATTCATCCCACTCCTTTGATTGGAGAGAGCAACAATAGATAAAGACAGACAGCAACTTGGTACAGTAATTCATAATCTGTTAATGAAACTGCTGTCAGTATCAATAATTGAAGAGCTCAGTTTAAAAATTTTTAAGACAAAGCAAATCAATTAATAAATTATTATTAAAAATGTTCTTGTGCAAGTGTTCTATGGTTTTTCACCTTTGGTTGGTGTGGTGGGTTGACCTTGGTGAGACGCCAGGTGCCTACCAAGCCACTCTATCACCCCCCTCCTCAGCTAACAAAAAGCTCATGGGTTGAGATAAGAACATGGAGAGATCACTCGCCAATTACTGTCATGGGCAAAACAGACTTGACTCGGGGAAATTAATTTAATTTATTACCAATCAAATCAGAGTAGGATAATGAGAAATAAAACCAAATCTTAAAACACCTTCCCCCCATCCCTCCCTTCTTCCCGGGCTCAACTTCACTCCTGATTTCTCTAATTACTCCCCCCCAGCAGCACAGGAGGATGGGGAATGGGGGTTGTGGTCAGTTCATCACACATTGTCTCTGCTGCTCCTTCCTCCTCAGGGGGAGGACTCCTCACACTCTTCCCCTGCTCCAGCATGGGGTCCCTCCCACGGGAGGCAGTCCTCCACAAACTTCTCCAATGTGAGTCCTTCCCACAGGCTGCAGTTCTTCACAAACTGCTCCAGCATGGGTCCTTTCCACGGGGTGCAGTCCTTCAGGAACAGACTGATCCAGCATGGGTCCCCCACGAGGTCACAAGTCCTGCCAGCAAACCTGCTCCAGCATGGGCTCCTTTCTCCACAGGGTCACAAGTCCTGCCAGGAGCCTGCTCCAGCACAGGCTTCCCACGAGGTCACAGCCTCCTTCAGGCACATCCACCTGCTCTGCTGTAGGGTCCTCCATGGGCTGCAGGTGGACAACCTCCCTCACCATGGTCTTCACCATGGGCTGCAGGGGAATCTCTGCTCCGGCACCTGGAGCACCTCCTCCCCCTCCTTCTTCACTGACCTTGGTGTCTGCAGAGTTGTTTCTCTCACATATTCTCACTCCTCTCTTCCGGCTGCTGTTGTGCCACAGTTTTTTTCCCCCTTCTTAAATATGTTATCACAGAGGTGCTATCACCGTCACTGATGCTCAGCCTTGGCCAGTGGCGAGTCCATCTTGGAGCCAGCTTGCATTGGCTCTATCAGACATAGGGGAAGCTTCTAGCAGCTTCTCACAGAAGCCACCCCTGTAGCCCCCCCGCTATCAAAACCTTGCCATGCAAAGCCAATACAGTTAGCAAATCTATGAAAGCATTTTATTAAAAGCAAGTTACTTAGAAAACCCAGCAGAAGGGTATTTAGAAATGGCATGCTATGAAGTTGCTAAGTTTTCTCTTTCTCCTGCGAAGCACTGAGCATTATAAGTTTTTATTGTGTTGAAAAGCAGTTCTGAAAAAAAAGTACGCAAAAGATTTGTACCATATGTCAAATCAGACTTTTGAGTTGATTCTGAACCCCTCTAATGCATTTATTTGGGAGAATTCATGATAGCCACAAATATCATTAGTAGTAAAATCCTGGGGGCTTCAGATATAATGTGATGTCTCTATTCTAACCAGTGTGCCAAGCGTGAGGCAATACGAGACTCGTGTTTTCCTTCTCTTAACCGGTCTGGGTTGTAAATAGTTATAACCCAATCATGGGGTCATAATTCATTGGCCCAATTAACTACTTTTGCCAAGATTAAATATTCCTTCAGCTGACATCACAGAATAAATTACAGATTTGTAGCAAACTGTAAAGGATAGAAGCTGTGTTCATTTAATTTTTATTCCTTTTCATCTCTCTCCTTCTTTACTGTTTTCCCTCCTGCCTATTGCTCTCTGGCAATAGAATTGGCATTTTTTTGTACATTGATGTACATTGCCTGTTAAGCAAGGGGGCTTCTTGAAGTCCCTTTCATAGACTGGGCAGTGGCCATCTATCCTCATGTCATGAAATTGATTGAGACAAGAAGCAGCACAGAATTTGTTAGCTTCCACGCATTGGAAATTTTACATCTAAAAGATGCACTAAATTGGTGAGATTTAAAGCCCTTTCAGCAGAGTGCTTTTGTCCAGAAGATGCACTGTCCCTACAATATCTAATTTCAATCTTCGTAAGGGCAGAGCTCACCATATAGAGAAAAAGCAGAGAAAGAATGAGCAATATATGTGGCATACAGTCCTGCAGAGAAAGCCAGTCCAAGGACTGTGACCTTGTTTCCTCCTCCTTTCCTCAAGTGAATTCACAGGCTTTGCAGTAATCCCTTACACGAGGATGAAATTCACCCCAAATCAGGCAGTGTGAATTCTTCGTTCAGCCTGACATCTAGTGGTCCTAAATAGAAACATTTTCAGCAACTCAGGATTTTTCCTCAAGCTTCCCATTTGGATAGTACACACTCAGCCTGAACATCATGTGAAACTTTACTGTTTCAGATTGAGGGCATGTGGCCTTTTCTAGTATTTTTCCCTGAAAATGATTTAAATCAGCATTTTGAACTGAATTCTGCTTACTTTTCAAGTGAAGCAAAAAACTTTAAAAGTATAGGGATGTCAATCAATATTCAAAAGAATCAGCTTGCCATGGGTCTTTCCCATGTGTACATGCATGTTGTGAAAGAACAGCTCTGATACATGACAAGTGAAATAACTGTACTATGCTACACAATCGCCCTATTTTTTAAAAATAGTCAAATTACAGGTTTTCCAGAATAACAATGTTACCTTTAGATATGGCACTCAGTACAAGTGATATGTGGAAATTCATCTTGGATTTTATGTACCTTGCTCTTCACTTTTCATTATTCTGATTTAAGGATTTAATATCTCTTTCAACTATAACTTTCAAAAAGAGACCCAAGAACTATTGGTATCGAACACAGTATCAAAAAAAGTCTATACCCAGAAAGGATGGATAAAAGCAGAAAATAGTTGTGTTTTTTTCCAATGGGGTGAATAGCAACTCCTCGCTGTTCATATTTGGCCACATCATTTCAAAAATTATGCAACAGCAAAAGGGCATTCCAGGAAAGGAAAGAGAAATTATGTTAGAGGCATCAAAAACTTTCCAGATGAAAGGAGCATAGAAGGAATAGGATTAGTTGGAGTGCTATTAAAGAAGACATTAAGTGGCCAAGATCTCCATTAAGTGGAAAGAAAATGTGCCATTTATGCTCTCTTCTAATGAAGGAGCAAAGTGGCAGTCCATGAAATGAGCAGCTGAAAATTCACACATTACAGTTAGTTACTTCAGATTACATTGAGGCGAAGATTTCAGCAGAATCCAGAAGAGTTTCCATGTTTATAAAGACAATGAGAACATCCATACTCACATCAGATAAATTCATATACAAAGTTTTAAAAGGGACGGAAATTCTCATGCCTCAGGGCACCCATCAGTCTCTGTGTGATGAGTAGGAGGAAAATCCACCCGGGGCATGCTAGATCACATGATCCAGGATGGCAGTTCTCATGTCCCCAATTACCATAGCAGCATGTGAAAGCAAAAGACATGTATGTTTATTACTGGCGGAGGGGAAGGCAAGAAAGCAAGAGCCTGTGAGGCAGATGCCCTGTTATCATCGATACTACATCATACATCTCCTGTCATGAATTTACCAAGTTCCATTTTAAAAGCAATTAGGATTTGGCTTTTTACCTCTATCACTATAATTGGGAAGCTGTTTATTAACCTATCCTTAGGAATTTCCTTTTAATTTCCTACTTTTATAAAACTATTTTATATGCATTTGTCCTTATTCCAGATACTTTCTAGCATGTAAGTAGCTCTTAGTTTCCACGTTCAGTTATAGTACTCCCTTTCAGCCTTCTTTCTGATGGACTAAAAGTAAATCTTTTGCAGTCCTCTTCTGCACTTGAGTCCTTACTCTTCTTGCATATAAGTGACCAGAATTGCTAATGGTATTTCAGATGAAGTTAGGGATGCACAAAAACATTAATTCTTCCTAATAGCTACCAAATACCTCACTGACACATCCCAAGATCTCATTTACTGCTTTACTACCATCTCATTCTCTCTATATGCAGTCATCCTTTAAACTTTTTCAACTAATTATCTCAGTTTATAGCAAAAATTCTTGTTATTAGTCCTTAAGTGCAATGATTTCGCACTTTGCACAAATTAATTTCATTGCATTTAATCAGTACTTGACTTCTTTTTATATCAAAGTCATTAATAGAATTATTAAGACTTGTCTCAAGTGAGGAACTTTACTAGTAACCCCTCCTTCAATGTTACTCTTCTCTGTTTCTTTTAACCAGTGCCTCAAACTCCTGAGCGGTTCTATACAAACCCCTCTTCTTCAATTCAGTTAATAATTTTTTTCAAGACATCATACCAAACACTAGATTGAATAACAAATAAATGAGATATAGTAAATTGTTTTTGTCAAGAAAATTAGTTATATTTAGAAAGAAAATGATACAGCAAGTTTGGCTTGATCTACATCTAGTGAATCCATGCTGCATTTTATCCCATTTCATTTACTTCACACATCTCACTTCCTTCTGATTTTTGCCATGTCCTTACATTCTACTAAGCTCAGGCTAGACTGGTATCACAGCAATGGGGGCTTCAGAGAGATCTGTACAGCCTAAGTGCCTGTGCAGAGGCAAGATCAGGTACAACCAACATTATCTTTGACAGATGTTTGTCCAACCTGCTCTCGAAAACGAACATGACTGTGATTCAATTAACCACATCCAATGTTACACTCCAGTTAGAAGTATCTCCTACTGTTTGATTCAAGCCCTCTCTGCAACAAAAGATGATGGGGTTTTTTTGCTCTTTTCCCACACAGAACAGAAAACTATTGATCACCTTCCTTTTTTATAATAGCCTTGCTATATGGATAGACTGTGGCTGTTTCACAGTTGTTTTTCTTGCAGTTTAAACAAATCCAATTCCCTCAGTCTCTCTTAATAGCATGTTTTACAAACCTTTTACATTTCTTCTCATTCTCTTTGGGACTTTCTCCAGTTTGTTTAATAATATTTAAACTATTATATGTTCTAATCTATTCATTATAATTTACAGCATAATTTCCCTGCAAACCTGTAATTCCTGTTTCAAGCATGAATGAAACTTGGTAACCAGTACAGTGAGTGTTTGTTGTGCAACATGTACATGGCATGCATGTGCCTGTACAAACAAATATACACAAGATCTGACTGAGCCTGGTAACCAGTGTAGCCATTGTTTCACTGTGTATCGGTCACATAGATGCACTTACTGCCCATTCAAAGTATTTTTTTTCCTCTCCTCTACATATCTGAAGCCCTGATCCTACAGACAGAAACTTTAGTCATTTCAATCTCTCTACAGAGTTCATGCCTACTGTTTTTGATGACTACTTCAAAATAATTATTATTAACACATACAAATCTACATTTTGTAAAGAGTACCTAAGACAGTTGAATACATTCATTATGTCTATGAATAGCACAAAATTTCTACCAGTTTCTACAGTATTCAAAACTATTCAAATAATATTCAAATGAAATGTCAGTCAGTGTGTAACTTTCTACTCCCAGTCTTCCTGCAAGAACTCATCACAGGGTGATCCAGCAGTGACTGTCTGGTCACAAAGTACCCTGCTCTCTGGAACAGACAGATCTTTGTAAATGGCTGCTGCTCTGCCACACTCATTTTGCCAGCAAAAAGGTGCTGCTCTCCCCTTGACTGATTCTTGGATAAAGCAGAAGGAAAGTACCTTACATTACACAGTTGCAGAGGGTGCACCTGCCTTGGAGGAGAGAGTTGGCCCCGTAAAAAGCTCTCAGGATGGGGGCATATGGGGACACTATGGTCTCTTCCTTTGCTTAAAATTGTACTGCTACATGGAAAACAATTTAAGATTCTGAGATAAAAATATCATCATTCTGTTGTTTGGTGATTTAGATATGCAGCTGTGTTCTGGCCTCTACTCCAATGCACACTTACATGTTTATATCAAACAGTCAATTAATACAAACACATGAACATAGCTTGAAGCAGGAACTGAAATCTAGAGATTTTCTCTCTGAAGTGGATGAACAGCCATGTAACATTGCCTGCCCACAAATTCATCAAAATTCCATTTAAAACAAGGTAGGTATTTTGATCCCTTGATTCCATATGTGATAATCAAAAGAGATGTTCAGGAGATAGACCGTATAAACACAGACATACTAAATCATTAGAATACAGACACTTGGAAACTTGTCTTGGAAACCTGAGCCTTGCCATGTTCCAAGATCTCCCATCTTGTGCTGCAAGGGACTCCTAAGGCTTTTCCCATGAAGTCTTTCCCCATGTAGAAGCCTTAGTAAAGTACTAGCACTTTCTAGATTTTATCCTTTTTTAAAAAATCAATGTATCATTTTGACAGCAGATATAATTTCATCTATCATCTCACACATTTTTTCTGCAGCATTGATTTATTTTGGAGGTCCTCCTTTGTATTCTAATTCAGAGCCTAAATGATATGTTTAGGAGTTTTTCTTTCACTCCTTTCCATCACATTAGTATTAACTAATCCCTTGCTGTCAGCTCTGTAAGCACTGTTGCATCAGTTTACAGGCTTGAATTCCAGTCTTGTCAGAACAACCATGATGAAAGCGCCCAAGTATCTGATGCAAGATCACAGTCCCCAAGTGGCAGCTGTACCTGATTAACCACATCTTAACATGAACCCCTCTGTTTATCTGTCTCAGAGAATGCTGCAATCCCCATCCCTAGTCTCCTCTGCTCCTCTTCTGCTCACTATGCTGATTTTAGCAGTAGGACTTTCAGTGACTTGCTCTCATCTCGCCTTCTGCTGCCCTGTGAATGAAATGATCTGGAAAGCAATCACAGGTTTTATAATGAGGATGTGTTCCAGTCCCAGGCAGCTTTCCAAGTTTCTGGCTTTCTGATGTTCTATGCTAATCAGTGACAGGATGTCTCAAGGGGCTACAGAAGCCTGGGCTTGCACAGCAACACAGAAGGAAAACTTGTCTTCTGCAGCTTAAAAGGCTATGGAAACTCTGTCTTTGTTACTTAAGATGATTTCAGAATCAGTCCTACTGGAAAGTATCTTCTTGCAAAAAGTCAACAGAGCTTTCAGCTGCTTTTATCCAATCATTTTCTGAGTACTACTGCTGGTTTTGATATCGCTGTGGGTCACACTCTGCCCTTACCTACTTACACAACCACTCATTTCAGGTGTAATGAAAAGCTCAGTGTGGAATTTAATCAGACTTTCTTTTTTCCCTCCCCTCCCCTCTCTCTTCCCTTCCCTTCCCTTCCCTTCCCTTCCCTTCCCTTCCCTTCCCTTCCCTTCCCAGGAGGAACTGGAGAGGTGGATGCAGGTCAGAAAGGTGCCCTGTGGGGGAGGAAGTCATACTATAGGAGCCAGACCTAGTCTTTCCCTTACAGCACTGACCATTGGGACTGCAGCATGTTTTCCTCTTGGAGCCTTGTGCTCCGATTTCCCAGTGATCATGCTATAAACCCCTCCCTCTTTGGAAAGAATAAGAAAATGGACCTGAAATGCCCTGTGAGCATGTCTCCTTAGGGAAGGAGATGACCCTGTCCCAGATAAAAACATTACATTGGTAGCGGTCACTTGAGTTACTTCATTTTTTGTTACCTAAATATGAGGGGCATAACATTTAGCATAAACATCCCACTATCTGCCTTCCCTGTGAGTCCTTCGCTAAGTATCTCCATATTTATTCTCATTTCTTTTTTCACTCAGACAGTAAGCTTGATGTCTTCCCTTCCAGGAAGCAAGCAGTTAAAATTCAATTTGAAATAACAGTTCCCAGAAGTTTCATTTACCTCAGTAATTACTGCTCAGGGAGAAAAAAAAAAAAGTCCCTAAATCCCCATAGTTTGTTGGTAGTTCCTCTTTGCAGCTGACATTGTATTTACTGATATATTTTAATTCAAGCATGAAAAATTAGTCAAATACCAATAACTTTGTTATCCAGAGTGCTGACAAAGGAAATAATGGAGCAATTAAACAACACATTGGAACAGGCTCATTAAACAAATATAGCCACCGCTTTACTGGCAGCAGCATCCTCATTAAAACCGGGTTGACTATCAGGCAGAAGGAGAGGAAGAAAAGGGAGGGAGGCTGGGAAAGTGAGAAAGAAAATGCAATAATATTTTGCAGGACATTTTCCAGCACAGGAAAGAACAAGGTACGAAAATATGTTTATCTTCTGTCAGAGAGTCAGTGCCAGCAGTGGACTATGTTGAATTTCCCCTCACATGATCAAGGACCTTCTCAGTTCATATTTGAGTAACTTTATAAGGGAAATAAATCATCTGATACCTTGTACAAAGGCTTAGTGACGCCAACATGATACCTTGTACAAAGGCTGAAAGATTACACTATGCCTTTGTTGGTAGTTCTGTGTCCTTGCTTTGTGCTTGCTTGAACAATTTAGAAAGTTTTGGTACGTAGAGATAGATAAGAGACCTAAGAAACCTTGAGCCTTGTAGTCAGAACCAGCCAAGACGAGCTAATTGTAACAAAAGACACAAACCATATGGAGTAACCCACACTGCTCATGCGTAATGAAGATGCGAATATTGCAACTAGTTCCCGGAAATTATATGAATATGTATGATTATCCCAAGGATTTTAATGAATATGTATATACTAGAATGATATAAATCTCTACTCTCATGACTTACAGTATGCAAGATAGGCGGAGTGATCCCCCGTGCATCCGGTGCTGTAATAAAGAATGCCTGCCTTCTAAAACTCAAAAGGAAGTGTTAGAGGGTTCTTTATTTAACCGATTTTTCCAGTATCAGTTTTGGCGACCCAGGTGGGACACTGCTTCTGAATCTCGACAGATCCGTGGGATCGCAGGACCTCCAGCCGGCACCGAGGGATTCTCAGGGAGAACCTCCAATCCCCAGACTGAAGAGTTCTGAGCAAGACCACTGGAAAAAGGTAAAAGGCATTCTTTTTGTGTTTGGTTGCCTGCCCATAAGACGGTGGCGAAAGCCCCGCAGGGTTGGGCTATAAAGGTACCTAGGGATTCGAGTCCCCATTGGAAAGTTCCATCAGACGAAAGTCCGTGGAACACCCGGGTTTGGTAAGGGGTTCAAGTCCCTGACTTGGTTAAAGGTTTAAGTTTCTATTGATTTACTCTTGGTTTGCATATTGGAACTTCGGTTTTGGATTTGCGATATATTTAAGGAGTTCGAGTCCCCGACTTGGTTAATTGTCCTGATCGGTCTGTGAATTTTGGCTTGGTTATTGGAACTATGGATTTGGTTTTTGTTCGGATCAGATAGTTGCTTTGTTATTCACATTTAATATGGGTGGGGGATCATCTAAGGGAGGAATTTTGAAAAAGTCGCCTTTGGGTTGTATCTTAAAACACTGGAAACGGATTGTCGGACCCCTGGGTGGGGTCACAACGAGGGAAAATTTGATCAAGTATTGTAATCAATGGTGGCCATTGTATAAATTGGACGATGGGGAAAAGTGGCCAAAAAAAATGGAACTTTGAATTATAATACTATATTGCAATTAATGTTGTTTTGTAGAGGGGAAGGAAAATGGGATGAAGTACCATACATGGATTTGTTCTTTACTTTAAGAAATGATCATGAAACAAAAAGAAAATGTGCAATTGTTGGTTTTTGAGGATGTGCAATTGTTGTTTGTTTTTCCAGAAAGAGGCCAGGATAATGTTGTTGATGGTAGGGAAAGGGGTGGAGACTTTTAGAGGCAGCGTGGAGAGTGTATAACAATAGGGAGGAGAAGCAATGATAGGAGAAAGAGCAGGTTAAGAAAGAAAACCAAAAGGCTCAATTGTTGGCTGCAGCAATAGCAGAAGGCAGTTGAGACGGTAGGAGACAAAATGGTGGATATAGGACAAATCATCCTCCTATGGGAGGAAATAATGGAATTCCCTTTAGACTCAGGGCAAGCAAACCTTTGGATAAAGA
This sequence comes from Phoenicopterus ruber ruber, assembly GCA_009819775.1. Taxonomy (NCBI): domain Eukaryota; kingdom Metazoa; phylum Chordata; class Aves; order Phoenicopteriformes; family Phoenicopteridae; genus Phoenicopterus; species Phoenicopterus ruber. Next base: position 25,466,417 of record CM020247.1, read on the forward strand.
TCAGTGTGCTGTCTGCAAACAAAAGGGGTATTGGAAGAGGGAGTGCCCTCAAAATCAGTTTCAGAGGAATTTTGCGAGAAAACAGGAAAACCCCAAGGTAGCAGAATTGCTTACCCTGGATCAGGATTCAGATTGATGGGGACCAGGGAATGAATCGAAAGTCTCCCCAACAGAACCCCTGGTTACCTTAAGGTTGGGAAATGAGGAAATAGAATTTTTAGTTGACACTGGGGCTACATATTCAGTCTTAAACACTTTGGAAGGAGATTTAAGTGACAAAAGTATAAATGTTATTGGTGCAACAGGGACTTGTGAGACGCGACCATTTTTCAAACCTTTGAAATTCAAAATTGGAATATTTTTATATTTGCCAAATTCTCCGAAACCTTTATTGGGCAGAGACCTGCTTGAAAAGACAGAAGCTGAAATTGGGTTTAAGGATGGGGAAGTTGAAATATTAATCCCAGAATCTAAATATGTTGAAGTTGCAGCCTTGTTGTTACAGGATATAAATCCCAAAAAGGACGAGGTACCCCAAGAAACAGAAGATGCAGTGATTCCCATTGTTTGGGCAGGAGAAGTTCCAGGAAGGTCCAAAAGAGCGGAACCAGTAAGAATTGATCTAAAACCAGGATCATCACCAGTAAGAATGTGAGTCAAAATATAATACACCTATCCTACCAGTAAAGAAAGCTAATGGGAAAGATTACTGTTTAGTTCAAGATCTCAGAGCAATAAAACGGATAGTACAAGATACACATCCGGTAGTTGCGAATCCGTATACATTACTAACTACCCTCACTAATGAGCAAGGCTGGTTTACGGTTTTAGATTTAAAAGATGCCTTTTTCTGCATTCCTCTTGATATTGAAAGCCAGGAGCTCTTTGCCTTTGAATGGGAAAATCCGGAAACAGGGAGGAAAGCACAATATACCTGGACAGTTTTGCCCCAAGGCTTCAAAAATAGCCCAACAATTTTCAGGAACCAGTTGGCAAAAGAGATAGAGATCTGGAGAAAGGCGAATGACCAGGGGACTGTCCTGCAGTATGTAGACAATATCCTGATAGCAGCAGAAACTAAAGAGCTATGCCTTGCTCTAACTGTTAGTCTTTTGAACTTTTTGGGAATGAGCGGATATCGTGTGTCAAAAGAGAAGGCGCAAATTGCTCAAGAGACAGTGACTTACTTGGGATTTGAGATCTTGAAGGGACAAAGACAACTGGGGACCGGGAGAAAGGAAGCTATTTGTTGCCTGCCTGAGCCTAAGACAACCAGGGAACTATGAGCATTTCTCAGAATGGTCAGATTCCAGCCGGACAGATCTTAAGGATACCCCTCTAGAAGATCCAGATTGGGAGTTGTATACAGACGGCAGCAGTTTTGTTCGAGATGGAAATCGAATGACGGGATACGCTGTAACAACTATTGATGAAGTAATAGAATCTCGAGCCTTGCCTACACAAGTATCAGCTCAGAAAGCAGAACTGATAGCTCTTGCAAGAGCCCTAGACCTGAGCGAAGGAAAGAGAGTTAACATATGGACAGATTCTAAGTATGCCTTTGGAGTCGTACATGCACATGGAGCAATTTGGAAAGAAAGGGGACTGCTTTCAGCCCAAGGAACTGAAATCAAACATGCCCTCCAGATCCAGGAACTGTTAAAAAGCGTCCAAAAGCCGACTGCAGTCGCTATAATGCATTGCAAGGCACATCAGCTGGGGAAAACTGCTCCACAAATAGGCAATCAATTAGCTGATAAAGCTGCAAAAGAGGCTGCAGAAAAAGGCATCCTAGTCTTAGTACCTGAAAAAGAAGTGGCCCTGCCTGATATACCCTCAAAATATGATGAGAAAGATCTTAAATTGATAACAAAATTACAAGCCAGAGAACAAATAAATGGATGGGCTGTTATGCCCACAGGACAAGTAGTCATACCACCCCCACTAATGAGAGAAATTGCTAGGAGGGAGCATGACAAAGTGCATTGGGGGGCAGAGAACTTGATGAAACACCTTCAGAAGATAGTTATAAGTTGAGCAATGACTGAAATTATTAGGTCTGTCACAGAGAAGTGTGAGATTTGCCTGAAAAATAATCCAAACACTAGTAACGAACTATTTTTTGGGGTCACGAAAGGAGGTAACTCCCCTGGAGACTATTGGCAAATAGATTTTACAGAGCTGCCTAGGAAAGAAGGATACAGGTACCTTCTAGTGTTGGTCGATACTTTTACTGGGTGGCCTGAGGCCTTTCCTTGTCACACCAATAAAGCACGAGAGGGAGTCAAAGCTCTGTTGAAAGAGATCATTCCAAGATTTGGTGTGCCCTTAGGAATGTCATCAGATAATGGGCCCCATTTTATTGCCACGATTATAAAACAGTTGAGCGAAGTGCTAGCTATGACCTGGGATTACCATACCTCCTATCGACCGCAGTCGAGTGGTAAAGTAGAACGGATGAATTATACTCTTAAACAGCAGCTTGGAAAAATCTGTCAAGAGACATCAATGACTTGGGTACAAGCATTGCCCTTAGCATTACTGAGAGTTAGGGTTCAACCTCGTGGGAAAGGGAATTTGAGTCCATATGAATTATTATATGGACGACCCTATCAAGCCCCACACATACCACGCACTACTCAAATCATGGGCAAAATAAATTTTAAAAACTATTTGATGTCTTTAGGGAATACCTTACAGGAACTCCAGAAGTACGTAGCCACCAGTAGACCCCTGGAGCTCAACACACCTGCACATTCATTCCAACCTGGAGATTGGGTCTACGTCAAGTCGTGGAACTCGGAGCCCTTGATGGAGAAGTGGAAAGGGCCATTTCAAGTCCTTCTGATTACCTACACGGCTGTTAAGGTCTGGGGCAAGGGCCCATGGATCCACTATTCGCGAGTTAAGAAAGCTCCTTCCCCATGGACAGTGGAACAACAATCGCCATTAAAATTAAAACTTAAAAGAACAAAATGTACAGTTAACTCTAACTTTGGGAGTTATAATCCAAATTGTTTGGATAGCAGGGTGGAACCAAAATTTATATTTGACTGTAATCCAGAATGTAACTAACATTTGGAATAAGAATGACTGCTGGGTGTGCACCCAGCTACCAACATCACTGGCAGAACCAGGGGTGCCTCTAATAGGGATACCCGTGCCCATCAATGGGTCTTTACTTTCTAATTCACAATTCGGTATAGGACACCCAAATAACAGCTGGTGGCCCACACTTTATGGACAACACCAGGATGAAAGCCTACAAATAGCCACAGCAGGCGATGAGCAAAATTCAACTCTTTGCCTCTATGGCTCAGGTAATGATTCCGTAACCCCGAAATCAGGATCACAAGTGGTCCTACAGAATCGAATGGCCCTTGAGTTATTACTGGCCTCCCAAGGAGGGGTTTGCACAGTTATAAATACAAGCTGTTGCATGTATGTAGATCAAAGTGGAAGAATCTCTACAGACTTGGAGGAAATCTGGCAACAGACTGTGTCCTTGCTTTGTGCTTGCTTGAACAATTTAGAAAGTTTTGGTACGTAGAAATAGACAAGAGACCTAAGAAACCTTGAGCTTTGTAGTCATCTTGGTATGTAGAGAAGAAACCTTGAGTTTTGTAGTCATCTTGGTACGCAGAGATAGATAAGAGACCTAAGAAACCTTGAGCCTTGTAGTCAGAACCAGCCAAGACGAGCTAATTGTAACAAAAGACACAAACCATATGGAGTAACCCACACTGCGCATGCGTAATGAAGATGCGAATATTGCAACTAGTTCCCGGAAATTATATGAATATGTATGATTATCCCAATGATTTTAATGAATATGTATATACTAGAATGATATAAATCTCTACTCTCACGACTTACAGTATGCACGATAGGTGGAGTGATCCCCCATGCATCTGGCGCTGTAATAAAGAATGCCTGCCTTCTAAAACTTAAAAGGAAGTGTTAGAGGGTTCTTTATTTAACCGATTTTTCCGGTATCAATCTTGATTCAGCAACAGAGTAACTCCTGCAAAGTGCTGAGTGGACAATATGATATTGTGCTCCAACCTACGTAGGATTATAGGTGTTCCTGCAGGATCTACCTGTAAGTCTCCAAAAGCCATGGGAACTAGTCAACCGCTCACCGTCAGGCATTTACCTAAGCACATCAGCAAACTGGGAAGGAATGGGGCCAGACAGCCCCTGTGCCAGAGGCAAGAACTAGCATCCTTTTTTAAGCTAGAACAGTGTGCTCAGTTTTCTTCATGGATCCTAGGATTTTCAATGAAGTGTTTATTGTCCTCTTGAGCTGTAAGTAACTAGCTATTTGAACAGGTTGTTTGCTCATTTCAAAGCTCTTTTGTTTTCCTGCTTGAAGTAAGTGGCATTTATAACAGGAGAGATCAGGTGGAGAAAAGTTCTCTAGGCTAAGAATATCCCCTGTCTGAATCTGCAAGCAGATTTCTTGAAATGAATAGATTCTCCTGAGGAATCTATTTCTGCCAGAAACAGCAAATCTGCCTCAGTCTGAGCCTTTTGAGCTCACTCAAGTAAATATCTCACTGTCTTCATAGGTTATTGTGCCCAAGTCATGTTTGCAGCCACAGTTCCCCCACAGTAAAGATCTTCCACTGCATCTCTAGCCAGTCTGTGAAAATCCAGTTCCTGGCACCAACCTGTTTATTAGTTTCATATCATCTGATGTGGGAACTGGATGCCACAAAGCAACCCCATCCCTCCCTTTCCAGTCTGTACAGGATTCATGGATGCAACATTTAATGTTAATTTGAAGTAAGAAATCTCTGCCATACATAGGCTGGAATGATTTTAATTTCAGAAAGTAATTATTCAGCCAGCATAAAAATGCATGAGTCAGATGTAAAAAGGGATGGCTCAGTAAGCAGGCCCAGCAGGGCAGCAGCACTCTGCACTGCCACCTGGGACAGCTGAGTGCTGGCGGGAGCGCCCTCAGAACAGGCAGGTGCTGATTATGTCATGCATGACAGAGGTGGAAGATGCATTTTTATAATAGCAATAGCAGTCATGCATTGGCATCTTTGAAATGCTTTCTGAACATTAAGGATTAATTCATGCCTTTCTGCTCCCTTCCTCCGTGACCTCTGAAAATGAGGAAAGCAAAATGCAAATAGGGCAACAAAACCAAAGTATGAGGCAGAAACAGGGAGTTACTGCAGTATAATCCTCCTCATCACCACAGAAAGTGCCTCTGGGGTTACCTTGGCACATTCAGGGACAGCAGGATATATGGAGGTCTTTTGAGCAAAGGGAGCAGCCACATACATAAAACTTTGGCGTACTTCCTTGTAGCCCTGGGGAGGTCCATGGTTCCAGCAGCACTTCCTCTCACCCTAGGGGGACAGGAAACCTATTACTGGCCTCAGAATTAAATGCTAAAAAACTATAAACAATACATCCATGGGAATCAGCCTTACACCAAGCACTCAACTGTTTTGCATCCCACAGATCTCTAGCTGGGAGATTCTATCGATCTCCTATAGTCTAAATTGCGCACAAAGCCTGATACAATTCTGCTGGTGTCTCTAAAATTCACCAAGGTGCAGAGCAAGAGTTTTTTTAGGGCATGTGGAAATACAAGACAATGGTGGAGTGACACAACCACCTCCACTTGGAGCCAGCAGAGTAATTGCTGTGGCAAAGGGTAGGGATGTCCATAGGAAAAAAGTGCTGTAACGCTGATATCCAAACTATCCCTTAGGAATCATTATCAGCTGAGTGGAGCTGTCCCTCATTCAGGCCCAGAAACAACAAGTCCCAGAAGCAGATTAAAAGCAGCCCCCATCTATGTGGTTCAGTGGAAGGTTAGACAGCAGGGAGGTGGTAATGTTAATGACTGGAAATGTGGGGAGCAGCAATGGCTTGGGAACAAAGATAAAGAGGTTTGGATGAGAGTGTGTGAACATTTAATTTCATAAGAGTGCAAGGAGAGAAATGAGTGGATAAAAGGAGGGTGGATCAGAAGGACTCAGGTTGGTTTGTGATCTATCAATACAAAGATAGAATCCAAAGACATACCATCAGCTGAGATCACCAAAAAGTGAAGTGGTGGAGCTAAGAGCATCCTGTTAATTAAGAGATTAGAATATTGCAAACATAAAGCACCAAGTTCATCTAGAGTCTAGCTCATTTCCAGCCTCTATTGATTTTAGTGGGATTACAGTATATATTCTGCCCTGAGAGATGTTTAATCAGCTCTTTTTGTTCAAATAATGATTTAAGCACTGTTCTGTCCCTACTCATCAACCTCTATACAGGATTGATCCTGTAGGCTGCTTCACATGGATGAGAATCTTGGGGATGCAAACTACACAGACAATCATCTCGGGGGTCTGGCTTTCTTATTAGAGAATATGAACACCAAAACTAAAATCCATGCTGGACCCAGTATGAATGTGTAGTTATTCCTCTGCAGCTCTATGCCTAGCTTTTCAGTTACATGTCTGACCTCCCAAAAAGATCCTTGCCCTAGACTTTGTGCAGGAAAACAGAATTCATATTTTGCATCTTAGATCAATGTTACAGTAACATCATTCCTGTGGACAAAGGCAAACAAGTTTTTGCACACCAAGTGAGCTGCAGGAAACAACTGAGTGCTCTGGGTGCACAGCAATTGTAAGGCAATATGACTTAGCTCAACTTTCTTTCACTGCAGGCTGAGCTTATACTGGTGTTATCAAGTTCATATATTGGAAAAGCAAGGTTTATGAGGTTCATAAATAACACAATCTGAACTAGCATAAAAGAGGACTGCTAAACCCCTGCTACTACAAAGACATACCCATAGAGCCAAAGAGCAGTTTTATAAAACTGGTCTCTCATCACATTACACAACAGAGTAGTGGGTCCTTGAAGTGACTAAGAGAAGATGCTGCCTCTTGCAATCCTGATTCAATACAGCAGAGAATAAGGTGTTTGGCAGCAGTTAGAAATGGCAAAGTTGAAATTTATTTTACAGAACTCAGCAAACTCCAGAATAACTCCAGCTTCTCTGTATGGGTCACTGTACACTGTTTCTTCCAAAACAAAGCCTTTTTAGGGGATCAAGAATTGCATTATTGATTTCACAACAATAGACACTACAAAAAGCACTTTTGCTTGACAGTCTAAAAAAAGCATGTAAAACCCCTTAGATGTACAATGTGCTCTTTCTCCAGATTTCTTTCCAACTCCTCATATCCTTCCCAGGAAAAATACACCAAAGACAAGTCCGTGGAAGTAGGAGGAATGCTACAGAGAGGCTGCTTCCTAATGGGCAGGGACAGATATTTGTGAAATGTTTGAGCACAATGTTGTCTAATGCAATGTGTTCCAGATTCATAACTGGGAGTTTTAGCTTCTCCACTAGGGATAAATAATGGCCATGCAAAATACCCAGAAAAAAGATACGTGTACAAGTTACAGTACAATCAAAAAGCCAAGTTCATGGCTATAACCATTTGTACTACCCGATCAGATTGAGCCTACATGTGTGCTTTAGATCAGACAAAAAGGATTCATACATGTCATGTCTCATTCCTTCTGCTGTTGTATCATTCTGTTCTAACTCCAGGAACTTTAGCCCCACAGAGTAAAGGCTGTTTTTTGCTGATCCTTTTCCCAGTATGTCTTGCATTGCGTAGGAGATGGTCCACTGAGATTGAGGTCCTCTTTATTTCTGGGAGGAAGCTCAGAGCACTGAGCATGCATGGTTCATACAAAGTAAGGAGGAGAAATGGGCAAGCATCGCTCCCAGTGTGTGCAACTCACTGCATCAGTGGTGTCTTTTGTGGAAAAGCCTAACTAGTTCTGTCCTGGTTGCGGCTGGGATAGGGTTAATTTTCACCAGAAGCTGGCCGGGGTCTATTCTATACCATGTGACCTTCACGCTCACTATTTAGAGGGGGGTGACTGGCGGGGCGGGGATCGCTGCTCGGGAGCGGGCTGGGCGTCGGGCTCAGGGCAGGAGCGACCTGTCCGGAAAGCACCGCTAAGTACACGCTGTTGTTGTTATTGTTGGGGTTTCTCGCTTGTTTGTTCTCTTTCCCTTTGTTGTTTGGTTAAACTGTTGTTGTTGTTAACCCACGAGTTTTTGCTTTTCTTCGTCCCAATTCTCTCCCCGTCCCACCGGGAGGTGGGGGGTGAGCGAGCGACCGCGTGGCTCAGCCTCCGGCTGGGGCTAAACCACGACAGTCCTTTTTGGCGCCCAACGTGGGGCACGACAACAGCACTTTTGTATTAAGTGTGCTCTAACTGTAGTAATTACTAAGTGACAAGCTCCTGCACGGGTCAAAAAAAAAAAAGTTTGCTGGCTGCGTTGTTTATCTCTTGACTTTTGGCAACATGTTAATGCGAATGTGGTTTGTTCTGGCACTGACGGTCTCACTGTGCTGGGGGAGCTATCTGGTGGAGAGGATGAGGGAATACATCATCTCCCTCTCCCTACCCAGGGTTAATGTGGACAGGCTTATTACACAGGCTCCTGAGGTCCTTACTCACCCTTGTGTGAACTGCTTGGTATTACTTACTAATATTGTTGGCATATTATGGGGTTTGTGGAATCTGGTCACGTCCTGGTGGAAGAGAAGACAACTTTTGGGTGAGGCTATATTGAAGCGTGACCTGAGGCAGCCGGTCCCAGGGTGGCAGGGTGTGTGGAAGGACTTGAGCAGGTTCCTAGGGCGGTTAACACCTCCCATAGCCTGGGACTTTACACCTGAACAAGTGAGCAACCCTAGCAAACTGACACACCACCTGATAGAAGGGTGCCTTGCCTATCCCAATGAGAACCACCAGCTTCTAGCGTTGTACTGGGGCCTGGCTTGTGCCTATCGAGCCGCAGTTCAGCATTCCCAGAGGACTCCAGTTGAGGCAGGGACCCAAACTGCACCTGAGGACATCATGGTTGAGATAGGGACCCAGACAACACCACCAACTACAGTAATTGCCCCAGTAGTCAAAAAGAAGCAATGGACAAGGAGGACAACGGGTCCATATCTTTGATTAGTAAGGGAGGAGGAAGAAGAGGAAGGGTCAGATCACGAAGCCGGTCCTTCGACAAGGACATCAGAGGAAGGAGTGAGAGAATTCCGACAGGAAGCGGAAACTACCCGGTCCCTGACCTCATCAGAACTTCGAGACATGCGGAAAGATTACAGCCGCCAGCCAGGTGAGCGGATTGCTGCCTGGCTGCTCCGATGCTGGGATAGCGGGGCCGACAGTCAGCAATTGGAAGGCAAGGAAGCCCAACAGCTGGGATCCCTTGCTAGGAACCGGGGAATTGAGAGAGGAATTGGAAGAGAGGCAGCAATTTGCAGTCTCTGGAGACGGCTCCTCTCAAGTGTGAGGGCAAGGTATCCATTCAAGGAAGATCTTGTGAACTCCCCAGGAAAGTGGACCACTGCAGATGAAGGCATCCAGTACCTGAGAGAATTAGCGGTACTGGGAGTCATCTACAGGGATCTAGAGAATGATGAGGTCTCCAAAGATCCAGACGATGTCCTGTGCACACGGGCTATGTGGAGGAAGGTGATTCAGAGCGCCCCAGCGTCATATTCTAACAGTCTGGCAGCGATGTATTTCCCAGATATTGATACACCAACTGTGGAGAGAGTATCGTCTTGGCTCCAAAACTTTGAAGAAAATCTCTGTACCGCCTCATCCCTACGGGCCAGTGCCTTGACTATCAGGAATGCCCCAAGAAATCAGTCCTCTCCTGCCTCAGTCGGAGGGAAAGGGAGCCCCAGGCGCACGCCGCGTGGAACACTCTGGTTCTTCCTGCGTGACCAGGGGGAGGACATGAGGAAGTGGGACGGTGAACCCACCTTTAAGCTGGAAGCCCGTGTACGGGAACTGAGAGGGAAGACAGCTCTTAAGAAGGGGCCACCCAGGAAGTCTGTCAGCAGAGTTGCTGTAGAGACACAGGAAGGCAATCAGCGATTTCCCAAACAGAGAAGAACTGAAATCACCTCCCTTGATCCTGAGGAGGGGCCTTCTGGTCTGGCGCTGCAAGGCTCAGACAGGGAATACTCTGACGAGGAACAGGAATAGAGGGTCCCTGCCTTCAGCCAGGAGGAGGAAAGGGATGACCGGGTATACTGGACTGTGTGGGTTCGATGGCCTGGCACATCAAACCCACAGAAGTATAGGGCTTTAGTAGACACAGGTGCACAATGTAGTCTGACGCCATCAGAGCATAGGGGCACGAAACCCATCTGGATCTTGGGAGTGACAGGGGGATGCCAGGAATTGTCTGTCTTGGAGGCTGAGGTGAGCTTAACAGGGGACAAGTGGGAAAAGCACCCCATTGTGACTGGCCCAGAGGCCCCTTGTATCCTTGGCATAGACTACCTCAGGAGAGGGTACTTCAAGGACCCAAAGGGATACCGATGGGCTTTTGGCGTAGCCACGGTGAATGCAGAGAAGACCAAACAGCTATCTACCCTGCCTGGCCTCTCAGAAGATCCCTGCGTTGTGGGATTGCTGCGAGCTGAAGAACAGAAGGTGCCAATTGCTACCAGGACGGTGCACCGGCGGCAATATCGCACCAACAGAGACTCCCTGGCTCCCATCCATGAGCTGATTCATCAACTGGAGAGCCAAGGAGTCACCAGTAAGACGCATTCACCTTTTAATAGTCCTATATGGCCAGTACGGAAATCTAATGGGGAATGGAGACTAACAGTGGACTACCGTGGCCTGAATGAAGTCATGCCACCACTGAGTGCTGCCGTGCCGGACATGCTAGAACTTCAGTATGAACTGGAGTCCAAGGCATCCAAGTGGTATGCCACCATTGATATTGCCAATGCATTCTTCTCCATCCCTTTGGCAGCAGAATGCAGGCCACAGTTTGCTTTCACTTGGAGGGGTGTCCAGTACACCTGGAATCGACTGCCCCAGGGGTGGAAACACAGCCCTACCATTTGCCATGGCCTGATCCAGACTGCACTGGAGAAGGGTGGAGCTCCAGAACACCTACAATACATTGATGACATCATTGTGTGGGGCAACACAGCAGAAGAGGTTTTTGAGAAAGGGGAAAAAATAATTCAAATTCTTCTGAGAGCTGGCTTTGCCATAAAACGAGGGAAGGTCAAAGGACCTGCACAGGAGATCCAGTTCCTAGGAATAAAATGGCAAGATGGACGTCGTCAGATTCCAACAGATGTGATCAACAAAATAGCAGCTATGTCTCCACCAGCTAACAAAAAGGAGACCCAAGCTTTCTTAGGCGTTGTGGGTTTTTGGAGAATGCATATTCCAAATTACAGTTCTATTGTAAGCCCTCTCTATCACGTGACCCGAAAGAAGAATGATTTCACATGGGGCCCTGAGCAACGACAAGCCTTCGAACAAATTAAACGGGAGATAGTTCATGCAGTAGCCCTTGGGCCAGTCCGGGCAGGGCAAGATGTTAAAAATGTGCTCTACACCGCAGCTGGGGAGAACGGCCCTACCTGGAGCCTCTGGCAGAAAGCACCAGGGGAGACTCGAGGTTGACCCCTGGGGTTTTGGAGCCGGGGATACAGAGGATCTGAGGCCCGCTACACTCCAACTGAAAAAGAGATTTTGGCAGCATATGAAGGGGTTCGAGCTGCTTCGGAGGTGGTTGGTACTGAAGCACAGCTCCTCCTGGCACCCCGACTGCCGGTGCTGGGCTGGATGTTCAAAGGGAGAGTCCCCTCTACACATCATGCAACTGATGCTACATGGAGCAAGTGGGTCGCACTGATCACACAACGAGCTCGAATAGGAAACCCCAGTCGCCCAGGAATCTTGGAAGTGATCACGGACTGGCCAGAAGGCAAAGATTTTGGAATGTCGACAGAGGAAGAGGTGACACGTGCTGAAGAGGCCCCACCATATAATGAACTACCAGAAAATGAGAAGGAATATGCCCTGTTCACTGATGGGTCCTGTCGTATTGTGGGAAAACATCGAAGGTGGAAAGCTGCTGTGTGGAGTCCTACACGACGAGTTGCAGAAGCCACTGAAGGACAAGGTGAATCGAGTCAGTTTGCAGAAGTGAAAGCCATCCTGCTGGCTTTAGATATTGCTGAGCGAGAGAAGTGGCCAGTGCTCTATCTCTATACCGACTCCTGGATGGTGGCAAATGCCCTGTGGGGGTGGTTACAGCAATGGAAGCAGAGCAACTGGCAGCGCAGAGGCCAACCCATCTGGGCTGCCCAACTGTGGCAAGATATTGCTGCCCGGCTAGAGAAGCTGGTTATAAAAGTACGTCATGTAGATGCCCACGTACCTAAGAGTCGGGCCACTGAGGAACATCAAAACAACCAGCAGGTGGATCAGGCTGCTAGGATTGAAGTGGCACAGGTGGATCTGGACTGGCAACATAAAGGTGAATTATTCCTAGCTCTGTGGGCCCATGACACCTCAGGCCATCAGGGAAGAGATGCAACATACAGATGGGCTCGTGACCGAGGGGTGGACTTGACCATAGACACTATCGCACAGATTATCCATGAGTGTGAAACATGTGCTGCAATCAAGCAAGCCAAGCGGTCAAAGCCTCTTTGGTTTGGAGGACGATGGCTGAAATATAAATATGGGGAGGCCTGGCAGATTGATTATATCACACTCCCACAGACCCACCAAGGCAAGTGCCATGTCCTCACAATGGTGGAAGCAACCACCGGGTGGCTGGAAACATATCCTGTGTCCCACGCCACTGCCCGGAACACTATCCTGGGCCTTGAAAAGCAAGTCTTATGGCGACATGGCACCCCAGAAATAATTGAGTCAGACAATGGGACTCATTTCTGAAACAACCTTATAAACACCTGGGCCAAAGAACATGGCATTGAGTGGGTGTATCACATCCCCTATCATGCACCAGCCTCTGGGAAAATTGAACGATACAATGGACTACTGAAAACTACACTGAGGGCAATGGGTGGTGGGACCTTCAAACATTGGGATACACATTTAGCAAAAGCTACCTGGTTAGTTAACACTAGAGGGTCTACCAATCGAGCTGGTCCTGCCCAATCGAAGCCTTTACATACTGTAGAAGGGGATAAAGTTCCTGTAGTGCACATGAAGAATATGTTAGGGAAGACAGTCTGGGTTACTCCTGCCTCGGGCAAAGGCAAACCCATCCGTGGGATTGTTTTTGCTCAAGGACCTGGGTGCACTTGGTGGGTGATGCGAAAGGATGGGGAAGTCCGATGTGTACCTCGAGGGGATTTGATTTTGGGTGAGAATAGTCAATGAATGAACTATTGATAAAACTGAGCAAAGTGCAGCAGTAATGGAAGCAGAACTGGCTTTAGCAACTGGCGCCCAGCAACTTCCTCAAGAGATCGACATCTTCAACCCACAGACCGTGGACATGATGCAGCAGCCGAGCCAGATACCGTGACTGCAAGTTCCAGATGCAACAATCCAACACTACACACCATCCTCCCACTGCGTCCAGCGTCACCTGCCACACCACACCGAGACCCAGCCCTGTTTCACCGACTGAGCAAACTCCACATCATCTTTCCTGCCCCAAGAGACTATTCTGACAGATGGAGCCTGAAGTCATGGACTAAATGAACTCAATGGACACTTCAAAGGGATGATCCATAGACTAAGGGAATGATGTCTGTGTGTATATCTATATATATATATATATATAACAGGAAAAGTGGTGGTGATTAATTGGAAAGTGTAGGATCTGAGCATGACATATATGGTATAGAATAAGGGGTGGATAATGTCCTGGTTGCGGCTGGGATAGGGTTAATTTTCACCAGAAGCTGGCCGGGGTCTATTCTATACCATGTGATCGTCACGCTCACTATTTAGAGGGGGGTGACTGGCGGGGCGGGGATCGCTGCTCGGGAGCGGGCTGCGGGCGGGAGCGACCTGTCCGGAAAGCACCGCTAAGTACACGCTGTTGTTGTTATTGTTGGGGTTTCTCGCTTGTTTGTTCTCTTTCCCTTTGTTGTCCGGTTAAACTGTTGTTGTTGTTAACCCACGAGTTTTTGCTTTTCTTTGTCCCAATTCTCTCCCCGTCCCACCGGGAGGTGGGTGAGCGAGCGACCGCGTGGCTCAGCCTCCGGCTGGGGCTAAACCACGACAAGTTCTTTCCTTGTGCATCTGCTGAAGAAAATAAATGCACTTCCATGGTGCCAAAATGTGGTAGTTGGACTGAATGTCAGTAGATAAAGCTCTCCTTACCCAAATCCAATGCAAGCGCCACACAAAAACCAAGAGTACAGGAAAATCAGCAATGCAGATCTACTTCTTTTATTGGTCTTTCCAGTAGAAAGGTCCTGCCACTTATCACAGATCACTATAACTACACAGGCAAGACTAATCTCATGCTGTGGTAAATCCTGGGACACTTGGGCTGAAACAAGGTATAGGGTAATATGTTCATGCTACAGGGGTCAGAAGGAGGTCAGCTGGCATTAGGAGCTTTTTAGGAACTGCTGTCTCTCAGGCTAGAGCTGGGTCAAGCTCCACTGCTCTGCAGTTAGTGAAGCTTTGAGCATTCAGCAAGCCAAGTAAAGCTCATTAAAAATAAGGAAGAGTAGGGGGAGGAGAGGGGAGAGATGAGAGGGCAAGTGAGAACATAGCCAATTGTGGTACAATGGAAATTTCCTGCTGGCTTTAAGCCCAATGGCAGCCATGGTCCTAGTGTTCAGGAGAGGAAACAGGGGACAAAGGTAGCAGGAGACAAATGTTAAGAAAAAGGAATGGCTGCCATTGAGACAATTGTTTATTTTGGTCTACTTGTTGCACTTATTACTTCAAATAAATCATCTTTCTTTATGCTTTTTGTGTAATGATGTTACTCAGTTGTTGGGCTTTTTCCAATAAGATATTAAATGCTTCCTGCTTGTGAGGTGCTAGAGGGTCAAAGACAGATCTTCAGATTTGGTCCAAATTAATCCAACAATCTTAAGATAGTCTTCCAAAAAGCTTAGCTTTATGGCAAATACTAGGATAAATTTTTTTCCTGTTACATCTGATGCAACACTGCTGGGTTCCTCTGCCTACCTCAGATGTACTCTGGAACTACATCTATCAGTGTAACAGAAATAGGTAGAAATTACTTTGCAAGACTGAAGCAATTATAAGGAATGTAAACAGACTTGCCTTTCTCTCTCCCAAAAATGTATGACAACTTTATGGCTATTTCCATTATCTTCAGAGTTTCAACCTTTAAAGACATCACTGTAAGTACTCTAGAAAGCACAATGACCTCTACTGACTTCGCATGTTACAGTCCCTGAAGCTGCTCACTGCAAAGGGGAACTGTGAGCCAGCCAGAAGCCCTGCACTGGTGCTCATGTCCTCTGCCAGTGCTTGGAAGCGTTTGGTTCCTCCGCTCACCATGAGGCTCCCCTGACACCAACCCCACTGCAAAGATTTCTAGTGACTGAACTGGTGGCTAAAGTGACCCAAGAGGAGGGCAAAAAAACCCAAAATATCACTTAAATCCACTCTTCTCCATCCTCCTAATCTGATCACAGGCACAAGCATCCTGTGAGCTCCACCCTGTTTTCTCTAATTTAAAAGTCAAAATAGAAATATCTTTTCATAAATGCCAATGAAAGAGAAAAATCACTAAAAAAGCCTCAAAAATAATGTGTTACAGCACACTTGACCATTTTTAAGAGAAATGAGAAATAATCCAATGAGATTTCTGCTAGATGACACATTCATTTTCATTTCATATTTAGGAAAAACAAACTAGCTTGCTGAGTTCTGTACACAATATCTGAAGTATGTACAGAATGGTAGTGGCATCTTTTTGATCAGAGCTAAGATCAATGTCAGTCTTGTTTGGCTGCTTTGATGGTTTCACTTTCATTCCCAGGTGGACTTTTTTGAAATTATTTTAGGAGCTAGATGTTTTGAAACTGTCCCACACTCAGATATATTTAAATCCCACCATTTGTGGTTATTCTTTCCAGAGAAAAAGATTAAACCACTGCCTGGAGCAAATGAATATCTTAAAATGCTCTAGAAATGCCAAGAGCAATAAGAAATACTGGCAACATATTGCTTGATGTTTTAATATAATACATTTCTAAAAAAACAACATCAGTTGAGGATGTGACTTAATTGGCATATATGCAAACTTTCGGTTCCCTGTGTCCAAAGGCTTCATGCCAAGAACAATCTTAAGGCTAGTTTTAGTTATTTCTGTCTATGACTTGTCTTCTGAAGTCCACTTTTACCTAGCAGGTATAGCCAGTGGTCAACTGACATTCCTTCTCTAATGGTAACACATTGCTTGTAGCAAGAACACGTGGAGATCTTGTAAAACACTATGCTGGCATCCTAAGCTCACAAACCAGGTCACAGGATGTTATGTGATGGATGCAACTTTGCCTGATCTGAATCAGGCAAAGAGGTGTGGTGGAAAAGGAGAAAGCAAGCACATCATTACCTTGCACACTGCCTATCCCCTGTGAAGGACCCCTGTGTTAGGCACAGCAGGTCCACAGCTCACAGCCCTGCCAGAAGCAGGAGGGGAGGGAAGAGCAGTGTCACACTGTAACTGTGCAAGAGGCAGGTAACACAGCAGGAGGAGAAGAGGTGGGAGGCACTGAATTGCATCTCTACATCCAAAGCAGGAACTTGGCAGGCTCATCTGCCTCTCCTGGGAGAATCTCTGCACAGTGGCCAATGCTGACTTTCTCTTTTCATAGCATAAGCAAGAAATAAACAATATATGTGTCAAAATATGGCTTATTACTGCTAAGCCTCTATACCCATAAAAAACCAAGATTAAGTAGATATTATAGATGAACCCCAGTCACACATAATCATGATCTGCATGTGGGGGCTGCATGTGGGAGTGGGGTTGGGGGAGAAAGGCTGTGCAGCAGTTACCCTAACATATGATGAGAAAGCATGGCCCACACTGGATGCTTTGTCTGTGTGCCATGAAATCTCTGCTTCTAGGTGGAGAGAGAGAGAGAAGCAGAGGTTTTTATTTCAGCTACAGGTTGTGGGCATGCTATGCCAGAGAAGAAAATGACACAAATTATTTTTTTCTTTTTTTTTTTTTTAAAGTAGGCAACCAACTAAAAGCAGTGTACTGATACAGATACAGAACTAGTACCACTGAGAGTAAACTCATGCCACGTAATTTGACCACAACTACGAGATAAAATTTTACAGATTGAATAATTTCAGATTTTAGCAGAAAATTCCACTTTGTTTTCTTAGAGAAAGTAATATAGGTAATCTGCTTAAGGCAGGGATGCATGTTCCTAGACATTTGTGCAGAACCTAGTGTATTTGGGGAGTTTCATGGCATGATAAGAAACTGTGATTTGGTAAGGAATGTGGCACATCATTATTGTTGGTTGTTCATTATTTCTTTCTCTTTATGCATTCTAGAAAGGTACACATGGTCAAAAAGGGTTCTGGGTAAAATAAAACAACTTAAAATACTGACCTTGTAGTCATAATCTATAGTGAGTTCTTCATGAGAATGGAAATCTATCTGCAAGAGAGAGATTACTGCAGCTTCAAGCCCTTTATACAAATAGCACAAACCTCATATCTATTCATGTTTTATTGCAAGCATGTTGTTTGTGCTCATCAGAAAGGATGACTATTCTTGTTATCTTGGTCTTTAAAATGAAATTCTCTCTTGTAAAGCATTATATTGGAAGACTTTTTGGACAAAGGATCGTATTGGAAGTTTCTAGGACAGGAAACTGACTACAGCTTATTTCAAACTTATTTTTGCGATTGTTCCAACCAAACTCATTTCTATCAGTTGAATGATGGTGTATTCAACCAGAGCAGCAAATGATGTTTAATTTCACATTGATATTGAACTG
Source organism: Phoenicopterus ruber ruber (assembly GCA_009819775.1). Classification (NCBI taxonomy): domain Eukaryota; kingdom Metazoa; phylum Chordata; class Aves; order Phoenicopteriformes; family Phoenicopteridae; genus Phoenicopterus; species Phoenicopterus ruber. Next base: position 25,484,251 of record CM020247.1, read on the forward strand.
TAATAACCTTGCTGCATTAACTGAATTTTCTCTATTTAATTCTTCAAGGCAATGTTTTCCTCACGACATAAAGAGTCTTTTAAATTACCAATTCATACCACCAGAGGGCAATGTAATAAGGTTTTTTACAAGGTACATTATGAAGAAACAGTGGGTTCTAAATTAAACTCTCTTGCATATTAAAAACTCTTTTACAAAACTCAAAATATATTATCTCATTTATTCAACATTTTGATCATTCTAATTTTCATAGAAAACAAGAAACTAGATTACACATCAGTATACCAAAGAAAAAATACCAAGGAGCGACCAGAATACATGAAAGAGGGCATTCTGGAGAATATGACAAAAAAAAGACAGAGCATCAGTAACAATTACTGTTGTTCCAACTCACTGAATTTGCAGTCTGAGGTGGTGTGGGATGCTGGGGGTCTAGAAGGAGAAAGAACTATGATTTTTCAGTGCATTTTCAGGCAGAGAAAGGTGTTTAACTAACTGTAACTAAGGGCAAACCTCAGTTAATTTTGAACATCTGTTGATCTGCAACAATCAGGTATAACAGCGCATGATACCTTTACTACCACTGGCAAGAAACTTGCATACAGAATCTCTTCAAATTGTGTATATCCAAATACTGCCTTGCAGAACAAACCTGAAACTGTGTTTATTATAGAGCTGACTATTCAGTTAAATCTAAGGAAGCTGATATGTAACTGACCAAATTACTATCAAAATGGGGGGGAAACTGATAGCTAAAAAAGAGTAGAGAATTTGGGGGATGTTGTTTATTTTTACAAAATTGAGACTGGACTCTTCATTTCATGTCATTTGCTTGCAGAGTAATTGACTTTCTGTGGTGGATTGACCCTGGCTGGATGCCAGGTGCCCCCCAAAGCCACTCTATCACTCTCCCTCCTCAACTTGACAGGGGAGAGAAAATATAACAAAAGGCTCGTGGGTCGACATAAGGACAGGGAGAGATCATCACCAATTACTGTCACAGGCAAAACAGACTCGACTTGGGGAAATTAATTTAATTTATGACCAATCAAATCAGAGTAGGATAATGAGAAATAAAGCCAAATCTTAAAACACCTTCCCCCCATCCCTCCCTTCTTCCCGGGCTTAACTTTACTCCCAAATTCTCTAATTACTCCCCCCCAGCAGCACAGGAGGATGGGGAATGGGGGTTGTGGTCAGTTCATCACACGTCTCTGCCGCTCCTTCCTCCTCAGGGGGAGGATTCCTCACACTCTTCCCCTGCTCCAGCATGGGGTCCTTCCCACGGGAGGCAGTCCTCCACAAACTTCTCCAACGTGAGTCCTTCCCACAGGCTGCAGTTCTTCACAAACTGCTCCAGCGTGAGTCCTTTCCACGGGGTGCAGTCCTTCAGGAACAGACTGATCCAGCATGGGTCCCCCACGAGGTCACAAGTCCTGCCAGCAAACCTGCTCCAGCATGGGGTCCTTTCTCCATGGGGTCACAAGTCCTGCCAGGAGCCTACTCCAGCACAGGGTACCCATGGGGTCACAGCCTTCTTTGGGCACATCCACCTGCTCCGGCGTGGGGTCTTCCATGGGCTGCAGGCGGATATCTGCTTCACCATGGACCTCCATGGGCTGCAGGTGGACAGCCTGCCTCACCATGGTCTTCACCATGGGCTGCAGGGGAATCTCTGCTCTGGCACCTGGAGCACCTCCTCCCCCTCCTTCTTCACTGATCTTGGTGTCTGCAGAGTTGTTTCTCTCACATATTCTCACTCCTCTCTTCTGGCTTTAGTTGCTGTTGTGCAGCAACTTTTTCCCCTTCTTAAATATTTTATCACAGAGGTGCTATCACCGTCACTGATTCGCTCGACCTTGGCCAGTGGCAAGTCCATCTTGGACCCGGCTGGCATTGGCTCTATTGGACATAGGTGAAGCTTCTAGCAGCTTCTCACAGAAGCCACCCCTGTAGCCCCCCTGCTACCAAAACCTTGCCATGCAAACCCAATATACTTTCCACTTTAGGTTGTAAATAAAACTCAGAGTTGAGTTACAAAGAAATGCCATTTGGAGGCATGCTTGCAAGAGGATGCTTGTAAGAAAAACAGAATTACCATAATCCAGAAAATAGGATTTTATGCAGAACCAGTATCTAGACAGTCTTGACGTCCATTTAAGATCATCCAGGTCAAATGAGGAAGGGAAGACCTTTACCTCAAGACACATGACAGTAAGAAGTTCTAGGCTTCTTACATTGAAACCACAGGGGTACCAGCTTATGAACAAAAGCTCCACTTAGAGTTCTTCAAAGTTTGAGAGTGTTTAGATCCAAAAGGAACTGACTACTTTCCCACATATGAAAACTATTACAGAAATTAAACTCTCCCTGGTTTCAGTATGGTAACATTTATACTAATATAATTAAGAGAGCCCAAAGACCTGGCTGCGACCCCTCTCTGAAGCTTAAGAAACTGTAACTTGCGGGGATGGAGCATAAAATGAACAATATAAGATACGGGAATAGTTTGTTGTCAACAAGGATGGAAGGCACATTCCATTCACAGATTTGCAGGGTTCCCAAAGCCTGGTAAAATCAGCTACATTTTATAAACATCAGAGATAGTAAGTGCTTATTTTGTACAGAGAGACAGGAGTTTCTAGAAAATGGCTTGTCAATCAAAAGAAAGACAGGAAGATTATGAAAATGACTGCAAGCTTTGTGCAGTGGAAGTATGCTCACCAGAGAGAATCAGAAGAGAAATAGCTCATAAGGCAATAGAATTACAGCAGTGATGATGCTTTGCTTTTAGATGCTATCTTCCATCTAAGGAAAGCATTTTCCAAAAGGTGGGAAAATATCTGAGAAAATGAAGGTGTAGGATCTGATTTAGCCAAGGTCACACCATGAATCAAAGATTTAGGAACAGAAATCCACATCTGCAGCCACTTGATCTGCTTCCCAATGTTTACTTTACTACTTATCTTGTTAAAAGCACTGTTTTCATATGACACTTATTTTCCTGTCACTGAGAGAAGCTAATTCTACTCAAACCAGAGCCTACTGGGGTCTCAGTTACACTGAGAGGTGGGTGTTTTGCATGTTGCTGTGTGTTGCACTCTGTGATCCGAAACCGTCTTTTGCGCAAGCTGAATTCACATCTGTCAGGAAGGTCTGCTTAGCCATTTGTTGTAATATGTGCACACCATATATTCCAGTCGTTTGTGGGGGAAGCACAAGCACATTCAGCTTCTAGAGGGGGACACCTGACACTCAGACTCTACCTAGGCTTCAGCAGATTTGCACAAAGCTTGCACACGCTAATCCCATGTTCAAGTAAGGCTTGCAAGTAGTCTGCAGTGCCATGTCTGGAGAATGCAACTGTCACTGAAAGGCTAAGCCCAGCATGGCAAGCAAAACTCAAAGTTGAATCTGACCTATATTCTGGGCTCCAGGCTTCTTTTGGATTTCAGTTCAGTTCAGCAGAATTCAATGGCCATGAAAGAGTATGTGATGAGGAGGGGAGAAAGGAGGAAAGCAATTTAGAAACATGTGGTGTAGCTGGAATTTCATCACCATTTGTTGTTTGAGTACTCAGGCCAGGGTCAAAACAGAGCCAAGATGCATCTTCGGGACATACTGCAATGAGAAACTGCTGATACATCCAACTACTTTCTCACTTTTAATCATCAGGCACCAGATAGTGATGGTTTCACTAGCAGTGTAGTGGCACTTACAGCAACTAAGTCCTTTGTCCTGGCCAAAGCACACTACTTACAGTAACTCTCAAATATAAACCCAAGACATTCAATGGCAATACACAGAGTGGTTATGAAAGGGCAGAATTGTCCTAGATGGTGTTTAAAATGATCACTGAAGGACAAAAGGACACCAAAGCATTATGCTTTGGTTTTTTTCATGTTAGGAAGCTGGCAATGCTTTCTTCCCTCTGGGGTGCAGTATTGGACAGTTAAAGTAGATTGAAATCCTCTTAAAACACAATAGAGTAGAATAGATGCCCCTTCCAAGTATTTTTGATTTTGCATTAATCAAGTTTGACAGGAGCTGCTTTTTATTATTTTTTAAGTCTATTTGGAGGAGAAAACTGTAATACTATTTACAGTTTCTAAACCTGAAGCACTCAATTTTCCTGAAGTGCGTGTTAGGTTTCCTATAGCCTGGACACCTAGGGCTAAGTAAAGATACATATGGTAAACAATTAATTCATAAAAGGGGTCTGGACCTTACATTATTGTCTGTTCTTTCCCATATAAACAGTCCCTCAGCTGAATGGAAAACTTAATCAGAAAGGTACAGGATTTACTAGATATAAATATGGACATGATTCTGTCACACTTAAGAACAGTTCTTCCCAAAAGTCAGCCTTACAGTAGTTAAGAGTTTGAGTCACATTACCAGTCTGAATAGAGGAGAGTGCCATCAAGACAGATTACTTGTTAGTAACAAAAAGATTGTGGGGACAGCAGGAAAGGAAAATTAGCCAACATTTGGAGCGATATACAAACATTGTATATTTATGGCTCCAAGTTTAGAAATTTTCCAGGCACTGAATCAACTGTCATCTAAACAGTGCTGACTTGAGGTGAGCTATGCATGTCCCACAGCAGTCAGTATGACTGTTCAGGTAGCTCAAGCTTGAGTTTATTTACCTCCCTGGACTACACTTCAAATCAGAGAACAATTCAGAAATATGACAATAAATGTACCAGGAGTACAAATAGTGGGACCGGGAACACAGAAGATCTCAGCTGCTTTTTCATTTAGGAACCTAATTCTTAAAAAAACTTATGTTTGCTACCTAATTTTGAAATCCTGTTTTTTATAACAAATAAATCCTAAACTAGGAGCCCTTCCCATCATCTTCTCTTCAAAACTAGTATTTTAAATCTACAAAAATACTCTACCTGCAGCCCTAAGGATGAGCTAACTCAGATTTAAAGTCCTTTGCTTGAAGTACCAGTTGGTATTTAAGTCTCTTAGTATTGCTTACCCCTCCCAATCTCTTGTAATCCTGGCAGAATAGCCACATCTCTCAGGGAACTGATCCTAAAGGTTATTTGAGTAAGAATTTGAAGAACTGCACTTTTAAGGCTCTCCTGTGCTGTCAATTTAGCTTAATTAAACTTGGACAACCTGATTGTACCTATTCCTTCTTCCCAAATCTCTCTCCCAGTCCTAGCCTTAGAACTTCATGATGCAGAGTTGTGTTGTTGTAATCATGAATGATTTAACTGAAAAGGGACCTGGAAAGAGATGATACTCAAGGACCTCTAGGCAAAAACATCTTTCTGTGGAATCTGTCACATAGGCCTGCTCCATAGACATCTCTGTTCAGAATTTTACGTAAAGAAAAGATTGGAGGAATGGAAAAATGATCCAGCTCACTGTTCCTTCTAAAACTACACATTTTCTAGCAGGATCTGTCTGATATAATAGCTTTGAGCTCTGCAGTGTAATAGCGTATCTGTTTGTTACTTCATTAGCATACAACAGCAGCAAGCCTTGGCACTTGTTATTTCAGGTAGTATTACTCTCCACATGCCTGCAAGCTCAGGAGCTTTTCTTATAAATGTTTCCAGCACATTTACGTTGCTGCAATAAAGTACAAACATTATGGGATTATGGGGTTTGTAAAACTTAATATCACAAAATCTAACAGAATGTTTCAATGATATTTTTTTATTCCAAATGGAAGAAGTGTGTTAAAGAAGACAAACAATCCCTGCAGGGTTTGCAACCCACGCATTGGATTTTTTTTAAATTATATATTTTTTGAGGAGTTAAGCTATTTTAATTTTCCAAAACAAAATAAGCAAGATACAAAAATTTCTTTCAGTTTTGATTTTCTAAGTAACAAAGGAATATTTTACACCTTCTGGTTTTAAAATTTCACCTTTGCCTAAAACAACTCTAAAGAGTCAATTAGTGACAATAAAGTTGCAAACTAGGAGAGTGACCAACAGAACAGATCCTTTTGCTGGACTGGAATAAGGTGGATGAGAAATGTGGGGCTCCTATTTAGCATTCTTGCTTCATTCTCCTTCTGTTATCTTAGTGTTTTCTCAGCTTAGCCCTTAATTAGACCTTAGACAAACTCATCTTGAATATGGGCCTCAGGCTGTGATACAGACATAAACAATAATGAGCTTTTTGGTTAACCTCTCTACAGGGGGAACAAGGCTTCTCCAGCATGGAGAACAAGGCGCTCTGTGGACAGGTAACAGAAAATCTTCTTTGGTGCTACAGCAAAGATTTGTCATTTGACAACTGAATTCTGAATATCTGAATTCTGTCCCTGAGCTCTATGAACTTCTAGGCTACCAGAGCAGAAAATCAGACCATCACCTTGGAGAACTGCTGGGATCTTGCTACAAAACTGCTTTCACTACTGAGCATTATAGAACAATCTGTTAGTATCAATGAATTATTTAATTTCTTTTACTTATTGAAAATGCACACTCTAGTGGCCCCTTTAAGGTTTAAACATTCAGGTCAGCATCTTAAGAACCACTGGAAAAAATTCCTAGCAACACCTCCTGTCACTATGGTAATGTGCTGCAGGAACACTGAATGGAGATCTGTCACTATATAACAGGATAGCATTTCTTGTAGTTGCAAGAGATTTCTTCTCCATAGCATAAAGGCAATATGTAGCTCTAACCAGAAAAGAGACTTCTGTAAAATGTAACAGAAAAGGATATACAATAGTGTGTGTGAGAGTGAGAGAGAGGAAGAAAGTATGGAAGAGATTTTTCTGAGGTCCCAGAACTTCTAAGGTCAATGCTGCTTGAAGACTCATGTGATGCGTGGTAGCCCATGGCTGGTTTTTATAATAGATTCTGGATTTAGAACACAGAAGAAAGAGATGTTGAGCTTTAATCAATCAGCCATGTGGCCAAGCCTGCTTACAGCATATGTTAATTTAAATGCTTGGATTTCATACAGAAAGTTTCTCATTCAGAGTAATGAGATTTTGAGGCTATTACAAAGATGTTGCAAATGCTCCACCTGCCCAACCAGCATATATTTTCCCAGTTTTTGTACTGTACACTTATGAACATTTTAATGACTATTTTTCTACAGTGCCAACAAGAGCCATATGTCTTTTTTAGTTGAAAATGACAGCCTTAATTTTCACCTGTGCTTGCTTAAATCCCACAGTGAAGAGGAAAGGATGGAGGGGGAATGGAAATATTTATTCTAGAGACACTAAGTAACAAAAATTGACAATTAGATGTAGATTACAGTTAGCACTCAGACATCTTGACAACATCCACTGCACAAACAAAAGTATATACTGGACTCTACAAGTTAACAGAGCTGAGAAGCAGCCTAAATACCAAACGGCATGGATTTGCATTTAAAGTTCAAAGTGTAGCCATGCTGTGAACGTGTATTAGGGAAAGACTTACTAGGCAAAGAAAGGCAGATAAATTCCACCATTGTTACCTTCTTCTTGCCAGCAGATAAGTCTGAGAGATGTTGTATAGGAGAGCTCAGTCCTTCCTTGTTGGGTTTTTGTTTGTCATGCACACATGGATCCCACATAATGAACATGATGTCTAGTACTCTGAACAGCAATATTACATTAAAACTACCCAGTCTTCACTGTTTAAATGGCACCTCTTCCTTAGTGAAGGACCTTCTCTCACTGAGGTATTCTTCCTTATCTGACTGAAAAGACCCTGGTTCCCCAGATTCCCTCATCCACTTTGATCCTGGCAGGTCTGCTAGCTTCCTCACCTTCTCTGTGGTTGACTTGCAGTCCTGCTTTTCTTCCCTCCCAAGTCTTTAGATGATAAGGCTGCAATGATATTGATCTATGCTGGTGACCCAGCACAGCTACTAGAAGAATGTTGCTCTGTTTCATCAAGTGCAAGCCAACTAAGAAAAGGCAGAGGCTGGAGAAATCAGAGCTTATCATAAAACCACACTATCAAAGTGAAAAAATGAAATCAACAGAAGAAATCTTATTTAGAGGAATGTAAAAAATAGTCCTCCAAGGTGTAGATGTGAATTCAGTTGGCTGGACTAGTATTTTAAACTAAGTATCAAGTTATTTAGAAACATCGAAGCAGTGTAAGAGCAAGACCTTCAGAAGGAGATTAGAATTAATGGAAAATAAACCTCAGATGCCCTACATTTCCTTCTTCCTACAGAAGAACCCTCAGAAACTGATGGCTTAGTATATTTTTTGGTGGGCCTTAGAGAGAAATCAGTAGCTTTAGTTCTCTTATGAACATATTGTTTACTTTTGTTCTCATCTCAAATTGTCCTTGCTGCTCTTATGACCATTTACATACATAAATACAGTAACTATAAAAATGTTCTTCACAGCACATGCAGCTGTAATTGTACAAACAGCTGTGGTACTTGCAGGTACAAATACAGACAGTGACAACACAAATGCTTTTGCATAAAGAACAAGGATCCATTTTCCAGAAGCCATCTAGCAAGCAAGATCACTTTTCCTTGTTTCTAATGTTCTCTCACTGGATATGGTGTACACATCCTCCCTTTCCTCTTTTGCTTTCATTGCTAAGTTAAATAATAAAAATCATAAATCTCAGTCTGAACTTGACTATACCTCAGGTTTGACAGGACGGCTTCATTTCTGACGTTTCTGCCTACACCTTAGGGACAGTCTATACATTATGCTTCTGAGACAGTCTGACTTCTACACTGAGTCAGCAGGATGGCTCTTTTATCAATCAAGTACCTCCAAAGAGCAAATTCGCTGTATGGCAGCTTGTGGATCATCTCTGCCTGCGAACGGTCTGCAACAGACCAAAGTTCAGTGGTCATACTGAAAGACAAGTAAAATACAGACCCTTTGCTCTGTTCAGAAAACATAGAGAATGGCTGTAATTAGCCAGCTGAAAATTTCTTTGCTAAGTATGACTGAACAAGGAGGCATGACAGGAATGAAGTACAGGCCAAACAAGATTATAGTGATGACATTAGTTTGCAGAAGAATATCCTACATTTGACCAGCACAGCTTTCTGCTCCCATTAATAATTGTTTGAGCTACAATATGCTCTTAGATCTAAATCGTTTCTCAAATCACAAGTAGCATTAATTGTTTCCACATATCTTGGCATCTCTTGTAGGCTTCTCCTCTCATTATAGAGCTCCCTCAGTTCCCCATACTTCTGACATCTGGACTGAATCACTTCAGGTGATTCTGCACTGAATGCATTTTAAGACACTAAAGAGAGAAATCCACAAAGGAGATGACTGAATGTTTACTAGTTGAGGGTTTATAAGGAGCAGAAGTTACACCGATTTTTCAACTGGTTGTGCCTGCTACAATGATTTCTTCTTTTCTTCCACATTGAAGTTCTGGTCTATACAGTCTTAGAGATGGTCTAAAGAGATCACCTATCTGTCACTGACCTACATGACAATTAAGGTCAGATAGTACCTTAAGATACTTAATTTCCTATTCAGACACATAAGGATGCTGTTATTTATTTATCCTCCACAAAAGACCTCCACTTACAGTATAAGCTTCTAAATTGACTAACAGGTTTTGTTGATATCTAAACTCAGTGAAAGACCTCTTTTTTGTTCCTTAGGAGATCATCTTTTGCAGATACTGGAGCAGGAATTGTTTTGGGGAAGACTGATCTCTTTTTAATTTTGACCGTAGAAAAGGGCAAATGTATGTGTGATTTATTTAAATTTCTGTACCTTCTCCTGAAACAAAGAAAAAAAAATCATATAAAATTACTAAGTAAAGTTATTTTCAAATTAGAGGCTGATAACACTTTTTAATGTAGTGGAAATTACTTGAATTATATATCCTTTAGGGTCTCTTGGAGCAACTAAATTTCAGTGTGCAATATTCCAGCAGACCTTATGTTGCTTTTATTACTCTGCATGATGTTCTTTTGCAGACTACTAGTATCTAGGTACCTACTGTTTAATTAAAAGAATAATAATTAACTAAAAAAGACTCCTATGCATTTTCAGTACTGAGCAGAAAGACAAAGAGAGAGACATCTGCACACATAAAACCACCTGTCACCCTGACCATATCTGACAATCTGAAGTTTGATACCTCAATCTTCATACCAGGAGCACCTGGGAAACCTGGACTATCCCCTTTAGTCATTGAGCATCTTGAATCAGTTTTGAGTGATGCCTGCTAGCTATCACACAGAGCAGCATGGATCTCAGTCAAAATGACCAAAGTAACAGAAAGAGAGCCCTAATGGGGAGCACTTGCATGCAAATGACTGTCTGGAGCACAGGGTAACACCAGGACTTATCTTTAAAAATGCACACTATTTAGTCTGTATAATATGCATGTATATATGGACAATAGCAAAATTATGATTCAGCTGTCACAGTCATTGTCTGGATAGCTTGTTACAGTTCAGAGGACTCTATAAAGTCAGTGATGCAATCATCTTTGGCAGAATAGATATAAATGTCTCCTGCCTAACTATTATAGCCTATCAGTAAACAACGCTTCTATTGATCCACTGACTGCAACAGCTTCTGAGTAGTTATGGTCTTCCAAGTTATTGATCTGCAAACCAAACGTTGTCAAAGTGGACTTTGACGCAATTGACTGTAGCAAGTGCCACTTATCAGCTTGAGAGTTATTAGTTTCCTAAGTAGAAGGAGATATTCTGATTTTGCCTATGTCACTCAGAGGCCCTAATCGTGCCATTAACTTCTGTTAGAGTAGTTGATTTCTGTTTAAATTTGGCAAAGGCTTGAGACAGGAGACGTCATCTCTGGTGTTCAGTGTAGAAACAGGAGACATGTCATCTCTGCTCTGCCTTGCTGCATCTCACTCTGCTGACTCATTTCCATCCTCTATACCTTCATTTGTAAACTAAGTACAAACATCCCAAGATTTTTAAGGCCAAAGGGACCGTTACATTAAGCCCAGTGATTTGTGTTTGACTAAGCATATCTTCCACATAATTAATTATATAAAGATAATTTTATTCATCATCCTCTAAGATCTATGGATGAAAAATGCTATATAAGAGCTATTGTAATTATAGAAAAATTCTATTAAATCAAGAAAGGAAGAATTAAATTAACTGAAAGTCCTTGCTGATGTCATCTCTCTTAACTCACTAGCATTTTATTTTAATTCCTCCAGAGTTAAATGTCTTTTTGAATATAGAGATATATAGGATTTGGGTCCTGACGGAGGTGTATGGCCAACACAGTAATGCAAATATTAAAGAACTATGTTTATAATAATTTGAATTATTACAAATTGAATAGCAGCTAGTAATTTTTCAGATATTCTCATCCTTTTCCATCAAATTCTCCAGAAAATTTGAGGAATGTTTTTTCATATATTAAGTTTACTGTTAATCTAGTATTAGTAAACAACAAAATGTTTATTTTCATAGTTTCTTATTCTCATATCTTTAATGAAAAAAAATGATCCCCAATTTCTTCTAGAAGGTCTACAGGTCAGTTTGACATCAATTATACCACCAAGTCTATGAAGACAGGCCCATTTCCCAGCTCTGCTTCTGAAATTTTCTCCTGTGTGATTCATTTTACAGCAGTAAATGTTCCATATAGCTATAATCCTAGTGAATTAGTTGCTGTTTATTTTCTCTTATTTATCTATCTCCCTTGAAAAATGTTGATGAAACAGTCATGCTCTAAGAGGTGGTTTAGAATCTCTATAATATCTTTAAGACTAATTCATTTTATTATGTCTTTGGTTTGAAACTAGCTAAGATCCAGATTCTTCCATCCTTCATCATGAATGCCATTGGAGTCATATATCCTAACAAAATAATATTTAGTTGGGAGCTAACTAGAGGAACAGGAAGTTAATTCAAAGTTTTTTCAGCTCGTGCTGTAACTTCAGAAGTTTTTAACTGAGACGCCTGCATTTCTATAGCAACTTCTTTCAACCTTTTTTTTTCTGCAGGAGAGAGCCAGGGGAAAAGGAGAGAGAACAACAAAATATTGAATTTAAAAAGTTATGCATGCCTTATATCTCCCTATTTTTTATACTTCAGAGGTAATAAGCAAACTTACAGTTTGGCAGGATTTAAAGCATCAGTATCAGATTGTAATGTTCTATGAGGATGTCTTAGTACTCTATCATAGGTGATAAATTTTCTTTGTGCTACTTAAAATTAGCAATTTTATATCTAGTCAGGTCACAGAATGATTTAGAAAACTCAGATAGACTACAATAGCACCTAGAAATTAATCCTACTAAATAAATCGATGAACATGTATTATAGATTCTATTACTATTAATGTAGCTTATGAAATAGAAAAAAACAAAAAAAAAAACAAGAAAAGCTATTGAAATATATAAATAAAAGCTGATAAGTGTAAACCACTCCTAAGAGTTTCTTTAATTATCTCAAATTGAGACTGATGAAAGAGGATCTGAGAAATTCCAAAAAGCAGCTCAAGCAATAAAGACTATGGAACACTTTGTAAATGATTCAAACAATCACCTAGTCAGGTCCTGACTCCCAGTCCTTATCTCTCACTGCCTGTGCCTTCAGGGGCTGGATGAGATGTTCACTGTTTACCACCTGGAGGGGGAGGAAACGTCATATATCACTCATCAAAAGCAAACAAGTTCAAACAACCAAGCAACACTGACAGACTCTTTGGCATTATCTATATACAGTGGCCAAGTCCTTTGTATAGTGTCACTGATTTCAGTGGAACTAAGCCAATTTACACTAATTGAGGATTTGGTCTGATATGGCTGTTATAAAGTTAGCAAAGAAAAAATGAAGTTTCCATTAGCTAGCTCCAGATTATCTTCCCTGATCACTATGGAAGAAAGGAGTATACATTTCTTTCAATGTTGTCTTTGTAACTGCATTGTCAAACAATCTGTAGAAGATGCTAACGATGCCATAATCCTTGCATTTTGGTAAAATAACCTCACTCTAGCTACAATGAAAGAGACAACACTGGTAAGAAAACCTAACAATAAACTGTTATCTCCAGTCAAGTTTGAGAGTGTTTAGTTTGCACTGCAGCTCAGTTTGGCAAGGGTGTGTATTATTAAAAATTGCTCATGTGGTCTGTATTCCCACCTGTGAACATCTGGTGGGACTTCCTGATCACAGCGTTGTCTTAGTTTAGGATGAGATCTTCAGCACTAATGATTCAGTGTTGTTTTCAGTAAATAATCATCAGAACCTGAGCTTACTCCTACTCTTTGCATCTGTGTCTGTTTTCCCTAAGGGTGTAAGATCTCTCACGAACCAGACATCCCCACTCTTAGTACTGAAACAAGCTTGTAATGCTAGCAGGCATGGCAGCTTCTCGGTTCATTGTTGACGAGGTTGTTATCCTAAATCAAGTGTTGAGAATGAGTCACTTCACAATTAAATAAAATGTTTACATATCTCTTTAACCACATTGTTTTCATTTATGTTACACCTGCTGCTTTGTTTTGGTCCTTGTAGCTCTATGCTATAGAAGTAAAAACCACCAAAAAGACACTCTCCTCAGACCTCAACTCAGAAATTAAAAATACATGGTAGAAGCAGCTGAATCAATTTATTTTGTACTACAGGTCAAGGTAATTTATTTGCATTCATTTTTCAGTATTACTGAAGCTTTGCCCACTCTTCAGAGCTTTCTTTGTCTCCTTTGAAATTCAGTGACTGCTCTCATATTGCCTCAAGTGCTTGGAAAACTCTCACTTCCCATGTGGAAGGATTCTCCCCGTCTCTCTCAAAATACACCTTAAATCTTACCTCTTTTCCCCAGAGTGATAGGAAAAGAGCCATTTATATTCTGGTTTGCAAAAGGCAACTAGCTTTTAGGAGAGAAGAGACTGCCATTTCCACACAAACCTGACTCCAGAAGAATTGTATTGTTCTTAGTTTCACACCTTGCAGTTGGAAGGAGTCATAGTAAGGTTATTAGCATTGGTTAAAATATTTCTTTTCTGCCCTATATATTTCTCAAATAACGTGTAAGACTTTCGCTGCACAGCCTGTGTAAATGCAGGGTAGCTGCAATCACAAAGATAAATACACACACTGTGGTGCCTCTTTGAAGCTCTGCAGTTTCTGTTTTTATTGTTCTTCTCTTCATCCAGGTATACCTCTTTGTTTCAAGTCTGCAGGAAACATAACACAACCTCATGGAAAGATTCTGTATTGCATCTCCTGTTTCAAAGTGGAAGGCTATAGTGGCTCTTTAGTTTCAGATCCCACAGCCAGTTTCCCTCTGGCAGGCTGACAGCATTCTTTCCATCTGGAACCTTCAGAGCTTAATAATTTCTGAATCTCACATTCATTTCCAATATGCCTATCCATATCTCAATAAATTTTCATTTTTACTCCTTCTGTTTACAATAAAAATGCACATAAAGCTTCAGTAAATATATTAACAACATGGTATGTAGAGCACATTATACCATAAAATCACAGCAATCAGATTAGAAAATACAGGAAGGAGTATAGAGCAGAAGAAGAAAAGAGGAAGAAGAGGAGAAAATGCTTCAGTTATGAATGCAAGACAAAAGCAGTAATGTCTATAATTAAATTATTCTTCCATTAACTTGTCATCTATACAGTGTTTTCTCATATAATGTAGTTTCACTTAATGTTGTGATCTCTTCTTCCAGGATTTTTTCTGATTTCCAGTATCTTAATATTTTTCCACTCATAATGCTTATAGCTATCTATGCTGGATATTGACATGACATCAATTACACCTGGTTCACACTTGAAACAACCTCCCACTTTTCTTCCAGAGCTCTCACTTCATTCTTCACATTCTTGCTGCAGGAATCTCTTACTCCCCTATCTGACAACCTAAGACTCTCCAAAGACCCTCCCTCCTGACTGCTCTGTTTGAAACACAGGCCTTGATCCAACAAAGTAAAAATAAATACAGTGTATCATAGAATCATAGAATCTGAGAGTACATGGAATCAAATATATACATTGGTTTCCACTGAATCAGACCTTACAGTATTGTGTGAATAATCAAGACGTTATTGCATAGATATTTGTATTCTTCACCAAATTTCAAATGCACAAATTGCACATGACTGTTCTTCTGAAAATCTGACCCTAATCTCAGGTGTATATTTCAAAGTTCAATTTGTCAGATTTCCATAACAGAATGTGGTACTTATTACTGGTAGTGTCATTCTGCAGGTATTTTTGTTCTCATGAATCTCTAGTTCTCAATTTTGCACTGAGGTAATTAAAAGAGATGAGTTAAAATGTGAAAATTACTTTCATTATTAGAACTCATAAAAACTAGTAGATTGAAACAACTAACAGATTTTTCCTGTTGCTCCTAAAATATTTTATTTTTAACTATATATTCTAATTACATGCCCAACAGATGCATTCAACTAAGTCCATATTCTCCTGTTCAGACTTCAACCGAATCATGAAATCTTTATTATGCTACTAAAGAATGAAGAATTGTACTTAAAAACAATGCCAGCCCTATATACTTACTAATTCTTTATTAGCATAGATCCAATATTGAGATAGACCCAAGATAACACTGAGAGTTATTCTGTTAAACATAGCTACAGCGCAGTGGAGATCTGTATCATTCCACTGGAAAGAGCAGGAATGCAAAGTAGCCCTTTCCACCCTCAGCTACAAAAAGGCTGCAATTCTATTTGGCATTTTCATGAGCTGCCCAAAGCAGGGAGAATTCCTGAGCCATTCTTTCCTCTGCTCATGTGTAAAAGAGAACTTAGCTCCAAGTAAGCACCTGAAGATGTGGTTCCCTAAGAAAGGTACTTTGCCTTCATTACAACTGGTAGAAAGAAACAATTTCCAGTCATCTTTTGACTCTCAAGAAAATTATTAACTAGGTCAACTTTTAAAAGAAAGTCAATTGTGTCTTTGAAATGAAATAACAAATAGAATAAAATGTTGTTAGACGTTCCTTAAAAAAATCCTATTTTTTCCTAAAAGCATATGTGGTTTTGCTCTGATAAAGTTCAGTCCTTCTCATCTGCAAAGAAGCAAGTCACCTAAGACTCAAGAGAAGCTTGTAACTGTACAGAGGAAGCTATGTCTACAAATACTGAGTATTAATCTTAGATCTAATCCTATAGAATAGTCTATTAGTATCAAGCAGGATGTTTGAATACTTTCCAATTTCCCTCTTAACAGGATTATCTATCAAGATTACATTTTATCTATTTCATTATTCACTCTGGTGATGAAACTGTCTTCCTCTCCTATCACAAATGACCTGCAAATATCCAGGTTGATCAGTGGTGATCAACAGTATGTCATTTCATTGTGTGCAGATGGCAACAGTATCTGGAAGCAGAAATTTTGCTGAAAACTCTCCTGAGAGTAGCATATTAAAATATTGCCCTTGTGGAGGGTTGATGTGGATGTGGTAGGCCACTTACCATGTTGACATACTTAAAGGTTTTAAATATATCAACATTTAATTTACAAAATTACAGGGGAGTGTGTAATATGTATACACTGGTACTATAACACACCATGGCTGTGAAAAATAAAAAGCAGCAGTTGATGCCCCATGCGTAGAAACAATATGTTATTTCTGTAGCTGCTCCTTGTGCTATTGTGCTATTTTTCTAAACAACCTTAACCAGGAAAATCTGTAGGATACACTTAATATATTCAAAACACAGAAATGCTTCCCCACCCTGCTGTCATAGTGTCACGGTATCCAGAGGGAAGGCATCAGGCAAAGAACAAACTTCTTCAAGAACATTAGCATTTTCTAATAAACAGTTTAAAAAGGAGGAGGAAAATGAAGTTGACACTTCTGAAGTGCAAACATGACAAAAGGGAGAGGTGCCATATTCAAACACTACTGTTGCAAAGAAATGTGAGTACAAGTATTTGCATTGAGTAGCTTATAGCCCATAATAAAGTCTCTATGTTCTTTCACTGAATTTTCTTCACTACAGTGTAGATCCTATTTAAATAAATGGAAAATGGTATTTTCATCTTAAAAAAAAAAAATACAAACAAGAGGTATTACTAATGACAATAGATCTTGCTGGCTACCGTGTATCTCACTAGGGTCAGATATATCTGTGGATAAAACACTTCCCATAAATAAAGCCAAAATTGGGTACTGAAAGGACGACTTTGGTGTTCACAAAATCCTCTGAACAAGACCCTGACAATGAAAATGACCTTCTTGTTTGTGAGGAATATCTCACTGCTGTAAATGTATTCTAGTGGTAATTCTAATAGCACATTTTTAACACAGGAACTTGCAAGTCAGACTGATTTCCTGAATCTTTCACAAGAGATTGGGTGTGTCTGTTCAGAAGAATGCAAAATTAAATTGTAATGAATAATTAGCAGCACACCTTGAGAACAGAGAATCCTCTTTTCTGGTGATACAGTAGTTTTCCAAGTCTTATTGTCAGAAGGGATAAGAAACCATTAGAGAAACCAGACCAATAAAACCAAGCCATTCATTCCTACAGAATGTTTCTGACTTTTCTATCTAAATCTGACAGAAATTAAGTTGTTTGTGAGTGTAACATAGCCTTACAACAATTTCCTGGGAACTGTGAAATATGGATACTACTTTGTACAGAATGCCATTGTAGGGAGCAATTCCATCTCAATAACCCCAGTACATTTCTCTGCTTCCAGATGCTTGGGAATTTTTCTGTTGAGCGTCTATCTACAATTTCTCTCTTAAACTCTTCAGATTGGATCATTATGTGTTTTTACTTTAAAATTTTCAAATTTTGCTCTAAAAACTTGGAGGTCTTGAGTTATATTCCCTTCAGAACCCTATTCAAGCAGTTCCTTGCTTTCACTATTTGTAGTTAGTTGAAAATATGCCTCAGAAGTTCCTGTCTGTGCTTGCTTTTCACATTTAACAATCAATTCTGTAATTGCATTATCATTTTCTGAAATGTATGTGGTGCTTTACGCAAATCTAATAGGATTTCCAATGACCACAGATACAAGAAGCCACTTGAAAACCTAACAATTGTCAGTTTTCCTGTTTCAGCCATTTCTTTCCATTTTATTCAGTACTCAGCAAACATAAACAACTAGATGATGTTACAAAAAGAACTTCCATTCTGCACGTGCTTACAATGATTAAGACTATAGGATTCCTTTGGAAATAAATTCAGAATACACAGCTGTTGTTCATTTTTAAAACAGTATTTCTTCCAGTGTTTCTCTTCTTCACCTCATTCACCTTCTGTAAATCCAGTCCAAGGAATTTTGAGGGAAGCATTTAGTTTTAGCAAATAAAGGATGAATTAACTGAAATAAGTTAATAAGTATCATGAAGCTTTTATATCCTCTCTTGTTTTCCACATGTACAATACCCTTCACCTTTCTCCTGTGCCTTTGTTACTAAGCATGTTTCAAATTCATCTCATTCAGTCCTGTCTGGCATTTCCTCCTCTTCATTGACAAGTTCTTTTCTTTCATACTTAGCAGAGCATTATACAGCCCACCGTTGTCATCAAGTTCATCACATATCAAGAACTCACTGATATTTATTTTCACCCTACAAGACCCAGGTCAGCATGCCTTGCTACTCAGGCAATACTGAAGGAAAGTCACATAAATAGAAACATATAAAAGAGAATTGGAAAGTGCACTCTTTCTGTGTTTTTTTTACATAACTGATGCTGCCAAAACTTTTTGCTTGCATGCACAGCTAAGAAATCTCTCCCTGAACAATTTTCAAGATGTAATGCTCATATTTAAGGACCTTACTCTGGCCTATAATAATTCTTAGCTTATCTGGTTTTATAATGATTGTCCAGTAACCTAGCAGCATATTTGTTTAATAGCTATCTCACTATCTTGGCAAACACAAAGGTGTTTTCATTTCTTGATGACACATGAAAATTATGTAATTCGTTTCTTGGTGCTACATAAAAGTCATGTAATTCATAATTCTTTTAATATCCTATTGGAATCTTTGTCGATTGGAGATACTATATGTAATGTATTCTGGTTTATTAAAGTCATCCAGTCCTTAATGCTTATATTTTGCATCCTGTACAAGGCAACTAGGCAAGTTCTAGGTCTGTTAGATAATACTGGGATAATACTGTATCCTTCAACTTACTGTCCCAGCCTTTCCACTCAAAAGAGTGGGATTTCTCCATTGAAGTCATGTCAAATTCCTTTGACATTCAGGTGTCTTTGTGTTACTGTATGAAACAACCCTTTTCATCCAGGGCATTGTAATCTTCTCATCCCTGCTTATTTTTTGTGGTTGGGTACCTATCTGGAAATGCAGGCCATAACTTTATGTATGTCTTGAGCCAAATAAGCCAGCAATGCTGCCAAACAAGCGGTCTTACCTCCTCATTGTTCCCACCTCTGCAACATTTTCCTTGTCCTGGCACAAGTGCTTTCCCAGCCACAAAGTGAAGCACCCGGCAAAACTAGCACAGGCAAAAAGTAACGTTAGTTCACTGGCTGATAGGGTTCACTGACCGCATGAATACCTGTGCTAGGACAGACAAGGGGCTGATAGCAGCAGTGAATTAGGAGAGCAGGACAACTTTGTTTTGGCAATGCTAGCTTATGCCAACTTAAATCATCTACCTCAGTTTCAGTTAGTTTATTTCTGGAGTCACAAACCACTCTTCAGTCAAACTTTGGTTTGTCAAGAAAACCAACCAAATCTTTGCTGAAGGCTTATCGGAGCTTTGTCCTATTGCTCAGTATCAATGATTCTGCAATTCTTGGAAAACTGTGGAGAAAACCAGGTAGTTTTATGCATTTGTTCCTTTTATTAAAAGGACAAAACAACCCTCTTGCCTGACACCACTGATTTGTGTTGTGATCTCTCCATCTCTTAATGAAAAATGTTTCTCCTTGTATCCAATCATCTTTCTTTCGTGTTCTATTTTAATTAGATGCACTCCTCATTTTTTATAGCTCACAGAATATTATTTGCAAAACACAATTCTTACTATCCTTGCAAGTACTTGCTATTTCCAAATTCATGTCCATCTTTCAAATATATTCTACTTTTACATTAATACCTGTCTCACAGAAAACTTCGCTCAAAACAGTTTGTAAGATTTCATCCTCTTCAGCATTTTAGAAAGGCAGTTTTCAAGTCAGTCTGTCCATATGCCCGCGGCGGGGGGTGGAGCAGCCGCGGTGCCTGCAACAAGGAGCGGGACGGCCGCGGTGCCCGTAACGAGAGTTGGGGCAGCAGCGGTGGCCGCGGCGGGGGGTGTAACAGCGGCGGCGGGGGCTGGCACAACCGCAACGCCCGTAACAAGGGTTGGGACAGCCACGGTGCCCGTAGCAAGGGGTGGGACAGCGGCGATACCCGTGGCGGGGGGTGGCACAGCCGCGGCAGGGGGTGGAGCAGCTGCAGCGCCCATGGCGGGGGGCTGGGACGGTCGCGGGGGCCCTGGCGGGACCTGGGGCGGCCGCGGTGCCCGTGTCGGGAGGAGTGGAGCAGCCCCGGTACACATAGCGGAGCGTGGGGCGGCCGCGGCGCCCGTGGCGGGGGCTGGCGCGGCCGCGGGGGCTGTAGCAGGGAACTGGGGTGGCCTTGCGTCTACGTCTGCACCAGTTTCTAAGCAAAATTAGACACAAATTCATTCCTACTGATAGGAGTAGCAAGCCGGTCCAAACATCCCAGAGGTATTCCAAGTTTTCAGAAACTCCCGTAACCAACCAGGAGGGCAACGAGAAATCAAAGGAAGGCATTTTTACCCAGGAGGGGAAAGAGAAAGCAAAGGAGGAAGTTTCCCCCTGTTGACCCCCCGGGAAGGAAAAGATAAAGGAATAATTACTGATAGTCCCCACCAGATTGCTCCCGAAGTACGAAGCTGTAACCGTTGGTGCCGCTTCGTTCTGCACATCGCCTCCCCTCAACGTATATGAATACAGGTAGTAAACTGGTCTAAACACCAATGATTTTACCATGCCATAAGCCAGTGCTAAACCACACACCGAAGCAATAATCTTAATCCAAAGGCCACAGGTAACAAACCACGCATAAACTGTGACAAACAGCATACAGTAAGGTGATACACGATACAACTCTGAGAAGCACTCTGTAAACAATTCAAACAACATTGTGACCAGTGACAATTAAAGTAATATAATGGATGCTTATAACAAATTGTTTTAACACACTCTGGTCAAGTCTGCTGTTATCTCAACACTTTGAGCCTGACCGGGGGCTTTAAACCCTGGACCCTCAATCTGATGCTCTCTCAGGTGAGCTGGCCGGATCCCTCTGCGCCAGCCCCACGTTGGGCGCCACAAAGGACTGTCGTGGTTTAACCCCAAATTGTAACCCAATACCACACAGCCACTTGCTCACTCCCCCCCCTCCCCAGGGGGGTGGGGAGGAGAATCGGAAAGAAAGGAAAACTCATGGGTTGAGATAAAAACAGTTCACCAGGACAGCAAAGGAAAAATATAAAAATATATTAATAATGATAATAATGATAATATATATAAGGATAATAGAATATATAAACCAAACGATGCACAATTTCTCACCACCCGACGACCGATATAGCCCATCCCGAGCAGCAGTCAGGGAGCAGGGGTATTCCCCCCCAGCTATCCCAGAACAGCAAGTTCCAGAGCGAGCAGGCGAGGGAACAAACAGCCGAATGAACGAAAAACAAAAAAAGAAAAACAGGGAAACAAAAAGCAACCCAAAGGGAAGCTTAAGGATTAAGGCACCAAGGGTCTAAAAAAGCCTAGTGGCCCACCGGCTGACCCTCCCTTATACCAGGCATGACATCTATGGTATGGAATACTCTCTTTGGCCAGTTTGGATCAACTATTCTGGCTCTACCCCTCCCAAGTTTTTGCACCTGCACTTTAGCAAAACCTGGGAAACTGCAAAATGTCCTTGGTCGTCCAGCAGCAACCAGCAATATCAGTGTGCTATCACCATTCTTCACACACTAAATCCAAAACACAGTAGCTGCTGAAAAAAAAAACTAGCTCCATCCTGGCCTAAACCAGGGCAGGGTACCTTAGGCATGTCCAGGTTTGATAATCCATATTGTTGACTCCAACAGCCAGTATATTCTTCTCTACATTGGTGCTTCATCTACACGCATTTAGCCCTAAGATTTCCAGGAACAGACATGAAGCTCTTTATGCTTCACCGGCTAGATCTGTTTCTCAATATGCTGTTGGAAAACTTGTCTCTTCTTTCTGTGTCTCTCAACCCAGTATCTTCATATTGTTGCCTGGGAGCTTTCCCAGCAGTAGAGACCTATATCTAGGCACAGTCCAGACAAACATTAATCACACCTCAGGTCTCATAGGTTGTACTAATTTGTGCCGGCACTATAGCTCCTCGCAGACATAGATTAAAAGTAACTGCTTTGAGGACTGCTAGGCACAGCCTTTTATAGAGCCCTCTGGAAGATGTGGCCTGCAGCTGTGGAGAAGTGGTAAGAACATGAGAACTTGGACTCCTAGCAGCACATAAAGCCTGCAGAGTTACTCTTAAAGGAATATAGTAGGCAAAGAATCAAATTTGCTGAGGACCATTGTATCGGGTCTGGCTGGGAAGGAGTTAACATTCCCCATAACAGCCCTCATAGTGCTGTGATTTGTATTTGAAGCTAGAAAGGTGTTGATAACACACCAGTGTTTTGGCTACTGCTGAGCAGTGCTGGCACAGCATCAAGGCTGCCTCTCCAACCTCCACCCTCAAAGGCCAGCAGGCTGGGGGTGGGCAAGAGGTTGGGAAGTGTGGGCTAGACAAGTGGATGGTGAGGAGGATTGAGAACTGGCTGAATGGCAGAGCTCAGAGGGTTGTGATCAGCAGCGCAGAGTCTAGCTGGAGGCCTGTGGCTAGTGGTGTTCCCCAGGGGTCGGTACTGGGGCCAGTCTTGTTCAATTTATTCATCAATGACCTGGATGAAGGGACAGAGTGTACCCTCAGCAAGTTTTCTGACAACACGAAACTGGGAGGACTGGCTGATACACCAGAAGGCTGTGCTGCCATTCAGCGAGACCTGGACAGGCTGGAGAGTTGGGCGGAGAGGAACATCATGAGGTTCAACATGGGCAAGTGCAGGGAGGAACAACCCCATGCACCAGTACAGGTTAGGGGATGACCTCCTGGAAAGCAGCTCTGAGGAGAAGGACCTGGGAGTCCTGGTAGACAACAAATTCACCATGAGCCAGCAATGGGCCCTTGAGGCCAGGAAGGCCAACGGCATCCTGGGGTGCATTAAGAAGAGTGTGGCCAGCAGGTCGAGGGAGGTTCTCCTCCCCCTCTACTCTGCCCTAGTGAGGCCCCATCTGGAGTACTGTGTCCAGTTCTGGGCTCCCCAGTTCAAGAAAGATGAGGAACTACTGGAGACAGTCCAGCAGAGGGCTACGAAGATGATTAAGGGAGTGGAGCATCTCTCCTATGGGGAAAGGCTGAGGGAGCTGGGGCTGTTTAGCCTGAGGAAGAGAAGACTGAGAGGGGACCTCATCAATGCTTATAAATATCTCAAGGGCGGGTGTCAGGAGGATGGGGCCAGACTCTTTTCAGTGGTGCCCAGCGACAGGACAAGGGGCAACGGGCACAAACTGGAACACAGGAAGTTCCATCTAAATATGCGGAAAAACTTTTTTTACTGTGAGGGTGACAGAGCACTGGAACAGGCTGCCCAGGGAGGTTGTGGAGTCTCCTTCTCTGGAGATATTCAAAACCCGCCTGGACGCAGTCCTGTGCAGCCTGCTCTAGGTGACCCTGCTCTGGCAGGGGGGTTGGACTAGATGATGTCCAGAGGTCCCTTCCAACCCCTACCATTCTGTGATTCTGTGATATAGCCAGGGCAGCTGACCCAAACTGACCAAAGCGATATTCCATATCATATGACATCGTGCTCAGCAATAAAAGCTAAGAGAAAGGAGGAGGGAGTGGGGGCATTCGTTAGTAAGACGTTTGTCTTCCAAAGCAACTGCTGTGCATACCGAGACCCTACTTCCCAAGAAGCGTCTGGACATCGCCTGCTGATGGGAAGTAGAGAGTAATTTTTTTGTTTGATTGTTTGCTTTCCTTTGCTTCCATGCGTGGCCTTTGCTTTTATCAAACTGCCTTTATCTTGACCCACGAGTTTATTTTCTCCCCCCATCCTGCTGAGGAGGGGAGTGATAGAGTGGCTTGGTGGGCACTTGGCATCCAGCCAAGGTCAATTCACCACAGTCCTTTGTGGCTCCCAATGTGGAGCATGAGACAACAGCACTTTTGAATTAAGTACGCTATAGTTACAGTAGTTATTAAGTGGCAGCTTCTGTGCAGGTTACAGAGCTTGCTGGCTGCACTGCTTATCTCTTTCTTTTGCTGAGCTTAGGAACATGTTAATACAAACAATGGCTATGTGTTTCGCCCTGGCATTGATGGCCTTGATGTGCTGGGGGAGCTATCTGGTGGAGAGGATGAGGGAATACACTTCCCTCTCCCTACCCAGGATTGATGTGGATGGTTTTATTACGCAGGCTCCTGAGGTCCTTGCTCACCCTTATGTGAGCTGTTTAATATTACTAATTAACACTGCTGGCATATTGTCAGGTTTGTGGAATCTGATGTCGTCCTGGCGTAAGAGAAGACAACTTTTGGGTGAGGCGATACTGAAACTTGCCCAGAGGCAGCCTGTCTCTGGGTGACAGGGTGTGTGAAAGGATTTGGGCAGGTTCCTAGGGCGGTTATCACCTCCCATAACCTGGGATTTTACACCTGAACAGGCAAGTAATCCTAGTAAATCGATCTGCTACCCGATAGAAGGGTGCCTTGCTATCCCAATGAAAACCAGCAGCTTCTAGCACTGTACTGGCACCTGGCTTGTGCTTATTGAGCCACAATTCAGTACTATCAATCAGAGGAGTGTGGTTAAGACAGGGACCCAAACTACCTCTGAGAATGCCATGACTGAGATTGGGACATAAACTACATCTAAGACCACAGTAGTTGAGTCAGGGACCCAAACTACATCTGAGGACACCATGGCTGAGCTAGTGCCCTGATTTAGGCTGGGACAGAGGTAGTTTTGTCTCCAGCAGCTACTGTGTTTTGGATTTAATATGTGAAGAATGTTGATAATAATACACTGATGTTATTAGTTGTTCCTATGAGATCAAGGACGTCTTCCAGCTTCCCAGGTTTTGCTAATGTGCAGGTGCAAAAACCTGGGAGGGGTGTAGCCAGTATAGTTGATCCAAACTGGCCAAAGAGAGTATTCCATACCATAGACGTCATGCCCAGTATAAGCGAGGGTCGGCCGGTGGGCCACTTCCCTTCTTGTTCCCTTCTTTTCCCTTTTTTCGTTCATTCAGGCCTTTTCGTTCGTTCGTTCGGCTGTTGGTTCCCTCACCTGCTTTCTCTGGAGCTTGCTGTTCTGGGATAGCTGCAGGGGAATATCCCTGCTCCCTGCCTGCTGCTCGGGACGGGCTGTATCGGTCATCGGGTGGTGAGAAATTGTGCATCGTTTGTTTTATATATTCTATTATCCTTATATATTATTATTATTATTAATAATAATACATTATTATCTTTTTCTTTGCTGTCCTGGTGAACTGTTTTTATCTCAACCCATGAGTTTTCCTTTCTTTCCGATTCTCCTCCCCACCCCCCTGGGGAGGGGGGGGAGTGAGCAAGTGGCTGCGTGGTATTGGGTTACCAGCTGGGGTTAAACCACGACAGTCCTTTTTGGGGCCCAACATAGGGCTCGAGAGGGGCCCGGCTAGCTCAGTCGAGAGAGCATCAGACTGAGGGTCCAGGGTTCGAGCTCAAAGGGTTGAGATAACGACAAATTTGATCAGAGTGCATTAAAACAATTTGTTATAAGCATCCATTATATTAGTTTAATTGTCGCTGGTCACAATGTTGTTTTAGTTGTTTACAGAGTTGTTCTCAGAGTTGCGTTATGTAGCACCTTACTTGCCGTATATGCTGTTTATCAGTGTTTCTGTGTGTTTTATCACCTCTGGGCATTGGATTAAGGTTATCGCTTTGCAGTGCAGTGTAGCACTGGCTTGTGATATGATAAAATCATTGGTTCTTAGACCATTTTATTATTTGTATTCCTATTCAATGGGAGGGGGCGACACACAGAGTGGAGTGGCAGCAGCGGTTACAGCTCTGTACTTCAGGAGCAATCTGGTGGGGACTATCAGTAATTATTCCTTTTATTTTTCCTCCCCGGAGGGTCACCGGGGCGAAACGCCTTCATAGAATCATAGAATCATAGAATTGTTTTGCTTGGAAGAGACCTCCAAGATCATCGAGTCCAACCGTTAACCTATCACTACCAAGTCCACCACTAAATCATGTCCCTTAGCACCACATCTACACGTCTTTTAAATACCTCCAGGGATGGTGACTCCACCACTTCCCTGGACAGCCTGTTCCAATGCCTGATAACCCTTTCGGTGAAGAAATTTTTCCGAATATCCAATCTAAACCTCCCCTGGCGCAACTTGAGGCCTCTCGTCCTGACGTCTGTTACTTGGGAGAAGAGACCGACCCCCATCTCTCTACAGCCTCCTTTCAGGTAGTTGTAGAGAGCGATAAGGTCTCCCCTCAGCCTCCTTTTCTCCGGGCTAAACAACCCCAGTTCCCTCAGCCGCTCCTCATAGGACTTGTGCTCTAGACCCTTCACCAGCTTCGTTGCCCTTCTCTGGACACGCTCCAGCACCTCAATGTCTTTCTTGTAGTGAGGGGCCCAAAACTGAACACAGGACTCGAGGTGCGGCCTCACCAGGGCCGAGTACAGGGGGAGGATCACTTCCCTACTCCTGCTGGCCACACTATTTCTGATACAAGCCAGGATGCTGTTGGCCTTCTTGGCCACCTGGGCACACTGCTGGCTCACATTCAGCCAGCTTTCGACCAACACCCCCAGGTCCTTTTTCACTGGGCAGCTTTCCAGCCACTCCTCCCCAAGCCTGTAGCGTTGCCTGGGGTTGTTGTGACCCAAGTGCAGGACCCGGCACTTGGCCTTGTTGAACCTCATACAATTGGCCTCGGCCCATCGATCCAGCCTGTCCAGATCCCTCTGTAGCGCCTGCCTTTACTTTCCCTTTCCCCTCCCGGGTAATTACAGGAGCTCTTGAAAATTTCGAATACCTTTGGGATGCTTGAATCGGCTTGCTCCTATTACTAGGAATGAATTTGTGTCAGATCTTGCTTAAGATTAAACATCGGCGCAGATATAGGTGCGGTGTGGCCGCCCCAGCCCCCGCCGTGGGTGTCACAGCCGCCCCACCCCCTGCTACGGGCACCACGGCCACCTCAGCCCCTGCCACGGGCATCGTGGCTGCCTCAACCCCTGCTATGGGCACTGTGGCTACTCAAACCCTGGCGACAGAACAAGAGGAAATGGCCTCAAGTTGCGCCAGGGGAGGTTCAGATTGGATGTTAGGAAAAATTTCTTCACTGAAAGGGTTGTCGGGCATTGGAACAGGCTGCCCAGGGAGGTGGTGGAGTCCCCATCCCTGGAGGTATTCAAAAGACATTTAGACGAGGCCCTAAGGGATATGATTTAGTGGGGGACTTGGTAATGCTAGGTTAATGGTTGGACCCGATGATCTTGGAGGTCTCTTCCAACCAGAACAATTCTATGATTCTATGATTCTATGACAGGTACTGCAGATGAACCCATGCCGGTATCAGTCGCTCCTATACAAAAGCAGAGAAGCACAAAGAAATCAGTTCGCCTAATGAAAGATGAGGATGAATCAGGGACATCACAGGAACAGGGAGAGTCAGACTCAGAGATAATCACCCGACCCCTATCCCTGACTGAGCTGCGAGATATCCCAAAAGATTTCAGCCGTCATCAAGGTGAGCAGCTTGTCACCTGGCTGCTCCGATGCTGGGACAACAGGGCCAGTAGCCTGGAACTAGAGGGCAGGGAAGCCAGGCAGCTGGGATCCCTGTCTAGGGAAGCAGCCATTGACAGGGCGATTGGAAGAGAGACAGAAGCCCGCAGTCTCTGGAAGAGACTCCTGTCAAGCGTGAAGGACAGGTATTTCTTTAAGGAAGATATTATATGCCACCCAAGCAAGTGGATCACCATGGAGAGAGGTATCCAGTACCTGAGGGAATTAGCTGTGCGGGAACTGATTTATCGTTACCTGGATAACCCGCAGACAGCCGTAGATCCAGATGAATTCGAATGCACCCAACCCACGTGGCGGAAGTTTGTACAGAGTGCACCAGCGTCGTATGCCAACTCATTGGCAACAATGGGTTGGAAAGACGAAGAGGCACCACTGGTGCGTGCAGTGGCTAACCAACTCCAACAATATGAAGACAATCTCTCTTCCTCCCTACAGGCCTGCATCTCGACTGTGGAAAGACTGCCCGAAGGATCCGAGAACTTGTTTGAAAAACTGTGCTGGGTGATTCAGCAACTCAAAGAGGATAGGTCCTACTCCCCACCTGTACAGACCAGTATCTCAGCTATTAGGAGAAAATCTTCCCCTGCTCAAGAGAGACGGTACACGCGGTGAGGTACTCTGTGGTTTTACCTCCGTGACCATGGAGAGGACATGAGAAAGTGGGATGGGAAACCCACCTCGACCCTAGAGGCAAGGGTATGTGAGTTGCAAGGAAAAAGAATCACAAACCAGGATTCTTTCAGGAAAATTGCTGCTCCAGTCTCCAGTGGGCAGTTCCCCAGACGGGGCAGATGGGCTTCTGATTTGTATTTACAAGAAGTGAATAACAAGGATGAGATTCGACCCCACACGTACCACACGAACCCATTGGTTGATAGCGGGTATTATAATCAGAATTAGAGGGGCCCTGCCTCCAGCCAGGTGGAGGAGAGGGACAACCGAGTTTACTGGACTGTGTGGATCTGATGGCCTGGCACATCAGACCCCCAGAAGTATAAGGCTCTAGTGGACACCAGTGCACAGTGTACCCTAATGCCATCAAACTATAAAGGGGCAGAACCGATTTGTATTTCTGGAGTGACAGGGTGTCGTGGTTTAGCCCCAGCCGGAGGCTGAGCCACGCGGTCGCTCGCTCACCCCCCACCTCCCGGTGGGACGGGGAGAGAATTGGGACGAAGAAAAAGCAAAAACTCATGGGTTAACAACAACAATAGTTTAACCAAACAACAAAGGGAAAGAGAACAAACAAGCGAGAAACCCCAACAATAACAACAACAGCGTGTACTTAGCAGTGCTTTCCGGACAGGTCGCTCCTGCCCTGAGCCCCACGCCCAGCCCGCTCCCGAGCAGCGATTCCCGCCCCTCCAGTCAAACCCCCTCTAAATAGTGAGCGTGGCGGTCACATGGTATAGAATAGACCCCGGCCAGCTTCTGGTGAAAATTAACCCTATCCCAGCCGCAACCAGGACATTATCCACCCCTTATTCTATACCATATATGTCATGCTCAGATCCTACACTTTCCAATTAATCACCACCACTTTTCCTGTTTTTTATATATATATATATAGATACACACACAGACATCATTCCCTTAGTCTATGGACCATCCCTTTGAAGTGTCCATTGAGTTCATTTAGTCCACAACTTTAGGCTCCATCTGTCATAATAGTCTCTTGGGGCAGGAGAGATGATGTGGAGTTTGCTCAGTCGGCGAAACAGGGCTGGGTCTCGGCGTGGTGTGGCAGGTGACACTGGACGCAGTGGGAGGATGGTGTGTAGTGTTGGATTGTTGCATCTGGAACTTGCAGTCACGGTATCTGGCTCGGCTGCTGCATCATGTCCACAGTCTGTGGGTTGAAGATGTCGATCTCTTGAGGAAGTTGATGGGCGCCAGTTGCTAAAGCCAGTTCTGCTTCCATTACTGCTGCACTTTGCTCAGTTTTATCAATAGTTCATTCATTGACTATTCTCACCCAAAATCAAATCCCCTCGAGGTACACATCGGACTTCCCCATCCTTTCGCATCACCCACCAAGTGCACCCAGGTCCTTGAGCAAAAACAATCCCACGGATGGGTTTGCCTTTGCCCGAGGCAGGAGTAACCCAGACTGTCTTCCCTAACATATTCTTCATGTGCACTACAGGAACTTTATCCCCTTCTACAGTATGTAAAGGCTTTGATTGGGCAGGACCAGCTCGATTGGTGGATCCGCTAGTGTTAACTAACCAGGTGGCTTTTGCTAAATGTGTATCCCAATGTTTGAAGGTCCCACCACCCATTGCTCTCAGTGTAGTTTTCAGTAGTCCATTGTACGGTTTGATTTTCCCAGAGGCTGGTGCATGATAGGGGATGTGATACACCCACTCAATGCCATGCTCTTTGGCCCAGGTGTCTAGGAGGTTGTTTCGGAAATGAGTCCCGTTGTCTGACTCAATCCTTTCTGGGGTGCCATGTTGCCATAAGACTTGCTTCTCAAGGCCCAGGATAGTGTTCCGGGCGGTGGCGTGGGACACAGGATATGTTTCCAGCCACCCGGTGGTTGCTTCCACCATTGTAAGCACGTGGCGCTTGCCTTGGTGGGTCTGTGGGAGTGTGATATAATCAATCTGCCAGGCCTCCCCATATTTATATTTCAGCCATCGTCCTCCAAACCAAAGAGGCTTTGACCGCTTGGCTTGCTTGATTGCAGCACATGTTTCACACTCATGGATAACCTGTGCGATAGTGTCTATGGTCAAGTCCACCCCTCGGTCACGAGCCCATCTGTATGTTGCATCTCTTCCCTGATGGCCTGAGGTGTCATGGGCCCACAGAGCTAGGAATAATTCACCCTTATGTTGCCAGTCCAGATCCACCTGCGCCACTTCAATCCTAGCAGCCTGATCCACCTGCTGGTTGTTTTGATGTTCCTCAGTGTCTTGACTCTTGGGTACATGAGCATCTACATGACGTACTTTTACAACAAGCTTCTCTACCCGGGCAGCAATATCTTGCCACAGCTCGGCAGCCCAGATGGGTTTGCCTCTGCGCTGCCAGTTGCTCTGCTTCCATTGCTGTAACCACCCCCACAGGGCATTTGCCACCATCCAGGAGTCGGTATAGAGATAGAGCACTGGCCACTTTTCTCGCTCAGCAATATCTAAAGCCAGCTGGATGGCTTTCATCTCTGCAAACTGACTCAATTCACCTTGTCCTTCAGTGGCTTCTGCAACTCGTCGCGTAGGACTCCACACAGCAGCTTTCCACCTTCGATGTTTTCCCACAATACGACAGGACCCATCAGTGAACAGGGCATATTCCTTCTCATTTTCTGGTAGTTCATTATATGGTGGGGCCTCTTCAGCATGTGTCACCTCTTCCTCTGTCGACATTCCAAAATCTTTGCCTTCTGGCCAGTCCGTGATCACTTCCAGGATTCCTGGGCGACTGGGGTTTCCTATTCGAGCTTGTTGTGTGATCAGTGCAACCCACTTGCTCCATGTAGCATCAGTTGCATGATGTGTAGAGGGGACTCTCCCTTTGAACATCCAGCCCAGCACCGGCAGTCGGGGTGCCAGGAGGAGCTGTGCTTCAGTACCAACCACCTCCGAAGCAGCTCCAACCCCTTCATATGCTGCCAAAATCTCTTTTTCAGTTGGAGTGTAGCGGGCCTCAGATCCTCTGTATCCCCGGCTCCAAAACCCCAGGGGTCGACCTCGAGTCTCCCCTGGTGCTTTCTGCCAGAGGCTCCAGGTAGGGCCGTTCTCCCCAGCTGCGGTGTAGAGCACATTTTTAACATCTTGCCCTGCCCGGACTGGCCCAAGGGCTACTGCATGAACTATCTCCCGTTTAATTTGTTCGAAGGCTTGTCGTTGCTCAGGGCCCCATGTGAAATCATTCTTCTTTCGGGTCACGTGATAGAGAGGGCTTACAATAGAACTGTAATTTGGAATATGCATTCTCCAAAAACCCACAACGCCTAAGCAAGCTTGGGTTTCCTTTTTGTTAGCTGGTGGAAACATAGCTGCTATTTTGTTGATCACATCTGTTGGAATCTGACGACGTCCATCTTGCCATTTTATTCCTAGGAACTGGATCTCCTGTGCAGGTCCTTTGACCTTCCCTCATTTTATGGCAAAGCCAGCTCTCAGAAGGATTTGAATTATTTTTTCCCCTTTCTCAAAAACCTCTTCTGCTGTGTTGCCCCACACAATGATGTCATCAATGTATTGCAGGTGTTCCGGAGCTCCACCCTTTTCCAGGGCAGTCTGGATCAGGCCATGGCAAATGGTAGGGCTGTGTTTCCACCCCTGGGGCAGTCGATTCCAGGTGTACTGGACACCCCTCCAAGTAAAAGCAAACTGTGGCCTGCATTCTGCTGCCAAAGGGATGGAGAAGAACGCATTGGCAATATCAATGGTGGCATACCACTTGGATGCCTTGGACTCCAGTTCGTACTGAAGTTCTAGCATGTCTGGCACGGCAGCACTCAGTGGTGGCGTGACTTCATTCAGGCCACGATAGTCCACCATTAATCTCCATTCTCCGTTAGATTTCCGCACTGGCCATATAGGACTATTAAAAGGTGAATGAGTCTTACTAATGACTCCTTGGCTCTCCAGTTGATGAATCAGCTCACGGATGGGAGCCAGGGAGTCTCGGTTGGTGCGATATTGCCGCCGGTGCACCGTCCTGGTAGCAATTGGCACCTTCTGTTCTTCAGCTCGCAGCAATCCCACAACGCAGGGATCTTCTGAGAGGCCAGGCAGGGTAGATAGCTGTTTGGTCTTCTCTGCATTCACCGTGGCTACACCAAAAGCCCATCGGTATCCCTTTGGGTCCTTAAAGTACCCTCTCCTGAGGTAGTCTATGCCAAGGATACAAGGGGCCTCTGGGCCAGTCACAATGGGGTGCTTTTCCCACTTGTCCCCTGTTAAGCTCACCTCAGCCTCCAAGACAGACAATTCCTGGCATCCCCCTGTCACTCCCAAGATCCAGATGGGTTTCGTGCCCCTATGTTCTGATGGCACCAGAGTACACTGTGCACCAGTGTCTACTAAAGCTCTATACTTCTGTGGGTCTGATGTGCCAGGCCATCGAACCCACACAGTCCAGTATACCTGGTCATCCCTTTCCTCCTCCTGGCTGAAGGCAGGGACCCTCTATTCCTGTTCCTCGTCAGAGTATTCCCTGTCTGACCCTTGCAGCGCCAGACCAGAAGGCCCCTCCTCAGGATCAAGGGAGGTGATTTCAGTTCTTCTCTGTTTGGGAAATTGCTGATTGCCTTCGTGCATCTCTATAGCAACTCTGCTGACAGACTTCTTGGGTGGCCCCTTCTTAACAGCTGTCTTCCCTCTCAGTTCCCGTACACAGGCTTCCAGCTTAAAGGTGGGTTCACCGTCCCACTTCCTCATGTCCTCCCCCTGGTCACGCAGGAAGAACCAGAGTGTTCCACGCGGCGTGCGCCTGGGGCTCCCTTTCCCTCCGACCGAGGCAGGAGAGGACTGATTTCTTGGGGCATTCCTGATAGCCAAGGCACTGGCCCGTAGGGATGAGGAGGTACAGAGATTTTCTTCAAAGTTTTGGAGCCAAGACGACACTCTCTCCACAGTTGGTGTATCAATATCTGGGAAATACATCGCTGCCAGGCTGTTAGAATATGACGCTGGGGCGCTCTGAATCACCTTCCTCCACATAGCCCGTGTGCACAGGACATCGTCTGGATCTTTGGAGACCTCATCATTCTCTAGATCCCTGTAGATGACTTCCAGTACCGCTAATTCTCTCAGGTACTGGATGCCTTCATCTGCAGTGGTCCACTTTCCTGGGGAGTTCACAAGATCTTCCTTGAATGGATACCTTGCCCTCACACTTGAGAGGAGCCGTCTCCAGAGACTGCAAATTGCTGCCTCTCTTCCAATTCCTCTCTCAATTCCCCGGTTCCTAGCAAGGGATCCCAGCTGTTGGGCTTCCTTGCCTTCCAAGTGCTGACTGTCGGCCCCGCTATCCCAGCATCGGAGCAGCCAGGCAGCAATCCGCTCACCTGGCTGGCAGCTGTAATCTTTCTGCATGTCTCGAAGTTCTGCTGAGGTCAGGGACTGGGTAGTTTCCGCTTCCTGCCGGAATTCTCTCACTCCTTCCTCTGATGTCCTTGTCGAAGGACCGGCTTCGTGATCCGACCCTTCCTCTTCTTCCTTTTCCCTTACTAATCGAGGATATGGACCCGTTGTCCTCCTTGTCCATTGCTTCTTTTTAACTACTGGGGCAATTACTGTAGTTGGTGGTGTTGTTTGGGTCCCTATCTCAACCATGATGTCCTCAGGTGCAGTTTGGGTCCCTGCCTCAACCGGAGTCCTCTGGGAATGCTGAACTGCGGCTCGATAGGCACAAGCCAGGCCCCAGTACAACGCTAGAAGCTGGTGGTTCTCATTGGGATAGGCAAGGCACCCTTCCATCAGGTGGCGCGTCAGTTTGCTAGGGTTGCTCACCTGTTCAGGTGTAAAGTCCCAGGCTATGGGAGGTGTTAACCGCCCTAGGAACCTGCCCAAGTCCTTCCACACACCCTGCCACCCTGGGACCGGCTGCCTCAGGTCACGCTTCAATATAGCCTCACCCAAAAGTTGTCTTCTCTTCCACCAGGACGTGACCAGATTCCACAAACCCCATAATATGCCAACAATATTAGTAAGTAGTACTAAGCAGTTCACACAAGGGTGAGTAAGGACCTCAGGAGCCTGTGTAATAAACCTGTCCACATTAATCCTGGGTAGGGAGAGGGAGATGATGTATTCCCTCATCCTCTCCACCAGATAGCTCCCCCAGCACAGTGAGACCGTCAGTGCCAGGACAAACCACATTCGCATTAACATGTTGCCAAAAGAGATAAACAACGCAGCCAGCAAACTTTTTTTTTGACCCGTGCAGGAGCTTGTCACTTAGTAATTACTACAGTTAGAGCACACTTAATACAAAAGTGCTGTTGTCGTGCCCCACGTTGGGCGCCAAAAAGGACTGTCGTGGTTTAGCCCCAGCCGGAGGCTGAGCCACGCGGTCGCTCGCTCACCCCCCACCTCCCGGTGGGACGGGGAGAGAATTGGGACGAAGAAAAGCAAAAACTCGTGGGTTAACAACAACAACAGTTTAACCAAACAACAAAGGGAAAGAGAACAAACAAGCGAGAAACCCCAACAATAACAACAACAGCGTGTACTTAGCGGTGCTTTCCGGACAGGTCGCTCCTGCCCTGAGCCCGACGCCCAGCCCGCTCCCGAGCAGCGATTCCCGCCCCTCCAGTCAAACCCCCTCTAAATAGTGAGCGTGGCGGTCACATGGTATAGAATAGACCCCGGCCAGCTTCTGGTGAAAATTAACCCTATCCCAGCCGCAACCAGGACAAGGATACAGAGGATCCAATGTCTGCTATACTCCAACTGAAAAAGAGATTTTGACAACATATGAAGGGGTTCGAGCTGCTTTGGAGGTGGTTGGTACTGAAGCACAGCTCCTCCTGGCACCCCGACTGCTGGTGCTGGGCTGGATGTTCAAAGGGAGAGTCCCCTCTCCTCATCATGCAACTGATGCTACGTGGAGTAAGTGGGTCGCACTGATCACACAGCGGGCTCGAATAGGAAACCCCAGTCGCCCAGGAATCTTGGAAGTGATCGCGGATTGGCCAGAAGGCAAAGATTTCGGAATGTCGACAGAGGAGGAGGTGACACGTGCTGAAGAGGCCCCAACGTACAATGAACTGCCAGAAGATGAGAAGGAATATGCCCTGTTCACTGATGGGTCCTGTCATATTGTGGGAAAGCATCAGAGGAGGAAGGCTGCCATGTGGAGTCCTACACAACAAATCCAGCTGGCTTTACATATTGCTGAACGAGAAAAGGGGCGACTGCTCTACCTCTATGCTGACTCATGGATGGTGGCAAATGCCCTGTGGGGGTGGCTACAGCAATGGAAGCAGAGCAACTGGCAGCGCAGAGGCAAACCCATCTGGGCTGCCGAGCTGTGGCAAGATATTGCTGCCCGGGTAGAGAACTTGGTTGTAGAAGTACGTCATGTAGATGCCCATGTACCCAAGAGTCGGGCCACTGAGGAACATCAAAACAACCAGCAGGTGGATCAGGCTGCTAAGATTGAAGTGGTGCAGGTGGATCTGGACTGGCAACATAAGGGTGAATTATTCCTAGCTCTGTGGGCCCATGACACCTCAGGCCATCAGGGAAGAGATGCAACATACAGATGGGCTCGTGACCGAGGGGTGGACTTGACCATAGACACTATCGCACAGGTTATCCATGAGTGTGAAACATGCACTGCAATCACACAAGCCAAGCGATTAAAGCCTCTCTGGTATGGAGGACGATGGCTGAAATATCAATATGGGGAGGCCTGGCAGATTGACTATATCACACTCCCACAGACCCGCCAAGGCAAGCGCCACGTGCTTACAATGGTGGAAGCAACCACCGGATGGCTGGAAACATATCCCGTGCCCCATGCCACCGCCTGAAACACTATCCTGGGCCTTGAGAAGCAAGTCTTATGGCAACATGGCACCCCAGAAAGAATTGAGTCAGACAACGGGACTCATTTCCGAAACAACCTCCTAGACACCTGGGCCAAAGAGCATGGCATTGAGTGGGTGTATCACATCCCCTGTCATGCACCAGCCTCTGGGAAAATTGAACAGTACAATGGACTGTTAAAGACGACACTGAAAGCAATGGGTGGTGGGACCTTCAAACATTGGGATAAACAATTTAGCAAAAGCCACCTGGTTAGTCAACACCAGGGGATCTACCAATCAAGCTGCCCTTGCCCAATCAAATCTCTTACATACTGTAGAAGGAGATAAAGTCCCTGCGGTGCACATAAAAAAATATGCTGGGGAAGACAGTCTGGGTTATTCCTGCCTTGAACAAAGGCAAACCCATTCGTGGGATTGCTTTCGCTCAAGGGCCTGTGTGCACTTGGTGGGTGACGCGACAGGATGGGGCGGTCCGATGTGTACCTCAAGGAGATTTGATTTTAGGTGAAAATAGCCAATAGTCTGAACTGTATGATGTTAATCGCTATAATATACTGTCTGTCATCAGTTCTATAGTTGTATATGTCATATGAAAGGTATTACAGTAAGAATCACACAGATCAATGAAGAACAAACTTTGATGAAACTGAGCAAAGTGCAGCGGTGATGGAATCAGAACTGGCTTCAGCAACTGGCGCACAGTTGAAATCAACATCTTCAACCCACGGACCGTGGACAGGATACACCAGCCGCGCCAGATACACCGGCTATAAGCTCCAGATGCAGCATGCAACAATCCAACACCGCACACCATCTCTCCTGCCCTGAAAGACTGTTAAGACAGATGAAACCCAAAATCATGAACTAAATGAACTCAACAGACATTTTGGAGGGATGGTCCATATACTAAGGGAATGATATCTGTGTGTATATATCAAAGACAGAAAAAGTAGCAGTGATTAATTGAAAAGTGTGGGACCTGAGCATAGAATCATAGAATCGCTTAGGTTGGAAGAGACCTTTAAGATCATCGAGTCCAACCGTTAACCTATCACTGCCAAGCCCACCACTAAACCATGTCCCTTAGCACCACATCTACACATCTTTTAAATACCTCCAGGGATGGTGACTCCACCACTTCCCTGGGCAGCCTGTTCCAGTGCCTGATAACCCTTTCAGAGAAGAAATGTTTCTGAATATCCAATCTAAACCTCCCCTGGCGCAACTTGAGGCCATTTCCTCTCGTCCTGTCGTCTGTTACTTGGGAGAAGAGACCGACACCCATCTCTCTACAGCCTCCTTTCAG
This sequence comes from Phoenicopterus ruber ruber, assembly GCA_009819775.1. Classification (NCBI taxonomy): domain Eukaryota; kingdom Metazoa; phylum Chordata; class Aves; order Phoenicopteriformes; family Phoenicopteridae; genus Phoenicopterus; species Phoenicopterus ruber. The sequence continues at coordinate 25,521,915 of CM020247.1, forward strand.
GTAGTTGTAGAGAGCAATAAGGTCTCCCCTCAGCCTCCTTTTCTCCAGACTAAACATCCCCAGTTCCCTCAGCCGCTCCTCATAGGACTTGTGCTCTAGACCCTTCACCAGCCTCGTTGCCCTTCTCTGGACATGCTCCAGCACCTCAATGTCTTTCTTGTAGTGAGGGGCCCCAAACTGAACACAGTACTCGAGGTGCGGCCTCACCAGGGCCGAGTACAGGGGGACAATCGCTTCCCTAGTCCTGCTGGCCACACTATTTCTGATACAAGCCAGGGTGCTGTTGGCCTTCTTGGCCACCTGGGCACACTGCTGGCTCATATTCAGCCAGCTGTCAACCAACACCCCCAGGTCCTTTTCCGCCAGGCAGCTTTCCAGTCACTCTTCCCCAAGCCTCTAGTGTTGCCTGGGGTTGTTGTGACCCAAGTGCAGGACCCGGCACTTAGCCTTGTTGAACCTCAATTGGCCTCAGCCCATCGATCCAGCCTGTCCAGATCCCGCTGTAGCGCCTGCCTACCCTCAAGCAGATCAACACTCCCACCCAACTTGGTGTCATCTGCAAACTTCCTGAGGGTGCACTCGATCCCCTCGTCCAGATCATTGATAAAGATATTAAACAGAACTGGCCCCAGTACTGAGCCCTGGGGGACACCACTTGTGACCGGCCGCCAACTGGATTTAACTCCATTCACCGCAACTCTTTGGGCCCGGCCATCCAGCCCGTTTCCTACCCAGCACAGTGTACACCCATCCAAGCCATGAGCAGCCAGTTTCTCCAGGAGGATGCTGTGGGAAATGGTGTCAAGGGCTTTACTAAAGTCCAGGTAGACAACGTCCACAGCCTTTCCCTCATCCACTAAGTGGGTCACCTTGTCATAGAAGGAGATCAGGTTGGTCAAGCAGGACCTGCCTTTCATAAACCCATGCTGACTGAGCCTGATTGCCTGGTTGTCCTGTACGTGCCGCGTGATGGCACTCAAGATGATCTGCTCCATAACCTTTTCCTCATCCTTTGTCACTATGTTTCCCCCCACGTCTGATAAAGGAGGGAGATTCTCCTTTGCCCTCCTTTTGCTGCTGATGTATTTATAGAAACACTTTTTGTTGTCTTTCACGGCAGTAGCCAGCTTAAGTTCTAGTTGGGCTTTGGCCCTTCTCATTTTCTCTTTGCATAACCGCACGACATCCTTGTAGTCCTCCTGAGTGGCCTGCCCCTTCCTCCAAAGGTTATAAACTCTCCTTTTTTTCCTGAGTTCCAGCCGAAGCTCTCTGTTCAGCCAGGCCAGTCGTCTTCCCCACCGGCTCATCTTTCGGCACATGGGGATAGCCTGCTCCTGTGCCTTTAAGACTTCCTTCTTGAAGAATGTCCAGCCTTCCTGGACTCCTTTGCCCTTCAGCACTGCCTCCCAAGGGATTCTGTCAACCAGGCTCCTAAACAGGCCAAAGTCTGCCCTCCGGAAGTGCAAGGTAGCAGTTCTGCTGACCCTCCTCCTTACTTCTCCGAGAATCGAAAACTCTATCGTTTTGCGATCACTATACCCAAGACGGCCTCCGACCATCACATCACCCACAAGTCCTTCTCTGTTCACAAACAACAGGTCCAGCGGGGCGCCTTGCCTCGTTGGCTCACTCACCAGCTGTGTCAGGAATTTATTATCTTCCACACCCTCCAGGAACCTCCTAGACTGGTTCCTCTCTGCTGCATTGTATTTCCAGCAGACATCTGGCAAGTTGAAAGCCCCCACGAGAACAAGGGCTAGCGATCGTGAGACTTCTCCCAGCTGCTTGTAGAATATTTTGTCTGCCTCCTCATCCTGATTGGATGGTCTATAACAGACTCCCACCATGATATCTGCCTTGTTGGCCTTCCCCCTGATTCTTACCCATAGACACTCAACCCTATTGTCACCGTCCTCAAGCTCTAGGCAGTCAAGACTCCCTAACATGCAGGGCTACCCCACTGCCTCTCCTTCCTTGCCTATCCCTTCTGAAGAGTTTGTAGCCATCCATTGCAGTGCTCCAGTTATGCGAGTCATCCCACCATGTTTCCGTGACGGCAACTATATCATAGTTTTCCCCTTTCACAACGGCTTCAAGCTCCTCCTGTTTGTTGCCCGTGCTGTGTGCATTGGTGTAGATGCACTTCAGCTGAGCTATTGATCCTGCCACCTTTCTGGGGAGAGAAGCCCTAATTCCTACGTGACCAATCTCGGGCATTTCCGTGGTTACTAACAGATCAATGATCCTTGCGTCCTTGCTGCCGCATGGATCTCTATCTCCTACCTTGTCTGAGACGGCAGACCAAAACCCCTCGCTAGCACACCGTCCCTCCTACATTGGTGTGCCACCCCCAGGCTTATCTCTAGCGCACCTGGTTTTATCCCCTTCCCCCTTCAAATCTAGTTTAAAGCTCTTTCAATGAGCCCTGCTAACTCCTGTGCTAGGATCCTTTTTGCCCTTTGGGACAGGTGCACCCCGTCTGTCGCCAGCAAGCCTGGTGTCACGTAAACTGACCCACGGTCAAAGAACCCAAAGTCCTGTGGGTGACACCAGGCTCGGAGCCAGGTGTTGATCTGCTGGCTCTTCCTGTTTCTTCCCTCATCGTTCCCCGAAACTGGAGGGATAGAGGAGAACACGACTTGTGCTCCTGATCCCTTAACCAGTCGTCCCAAGGCCCTGAAGTCTCTCTTGATTGCCCTGGGACTTCTTGTTGCCACTTCATCACTGCCTACCTGAAAAATCAACAAGGGATAGTAATCTGAGGGCTGTACAAGGGTAGGAAGCTTTCTCTTCACATCTTTGACCCGGGCCCCAGGGAGGCAGCAGACTTCCCTAAGAAGTGGGTCCAGTCTGCATACTGGGCCTTCTGTTCCCTTCAGAAGGGAGTCTCCTATGACAATGACCCGTCTCTTTTTTTTCTTTATGGGGGCGGTTTTGATGCAGGACCTAGGCCGACTTATCCTCGGTGACACCTCCAAGCTAGCTGAACCATTGTCCTTGTCATTGTTCAGTTCCACTTGCAGAGCCTCATACCTATTGTGCAAGGGTACCTGGGGAGGCGGGGTAGTCACAGAGGAGACGCGCCTGCTGCGCTGGGGAGAAACTTGTTGCCATTGTCCCCTGTCCCTTAAGTCACCATGTTCAGCCACGTGGGGAGAGGATAGGGATAGGGAATCCTCTGTGTCATGCACCCTGGCTGCCTGTTGCGCCTGTCTCAGGGAGGGCAGGGTGCAATTCCAGTAGTCAATCTCTCTCTTGCACTCCCTGATACTCCTCAACCTGCTCACCTCCTCCCGGAGCTCTGTCACCAAGCGGAGGAGTTCCTCTACTTGGGCGCACCTCCCACAGGTGTGCTCGCTGCTGCCATCCAATACTGGCATAAGAGTAGGGCACACCCTGCAGCCTGACACCTGGGTGGCAGTGCGTTCCCACCGCAGCTCAGTCTGGGAAGCTGCGTCGAGTCGTGGTGGGTGCAAGGCTTAGAGCAGCCATGGCTTTCTGCCGGGTGGACACCATTGCTCCCTGACCGAGCTGGCAGAGCTCCAGCGCCCTCCCTGCGCGAACTGCCGCCCCACGCCCTGTTTGCCCGCCCTCGTCGCAGCGCTCCTAATCGCTCACGCTCCCTAAGGGCTTCTTTTATACGGGGGGGAGGGGCTTGGCCGCCGTTGTTCCTGGCCCCGCCCCGGTCTCGGAAGACGCTGTCGCGCTGGCGGCTCTCTCGGCTCCCCCTGAGGTTCCCCCGGTTCGGGAAACCCCCCTGTGCACAGCGCTAGGGTGCTCTGCTGCGGATCGTGCCGGCACCGAAGCTGCTCGCCTCGGTGATTGAGTGCTAGTGACGGTTACACCGCATTTAAATCTCCCGCATGACATAAATGGTATAGAATAAGGGGTGGATACTGTCCTGGTTTCAGCTGGGATGAAGATAATTTTCTTTCCAGTAGCTACTGTGTTTTGGATTTAGTATGGGATTTGGTATGTGAAGAATGTTGATAACACACTGATGTTATTAGTTGTTGCTACGAGATCAAGGACGTCTTCCAGCTTCCCAGGTTTTGCTAATGTGCAGGTGCAAAAACCTGGGAGGGGTATAGCCAGTATAGTTGACCCAAACTGGCCAAAGAGAGTATCCCATACCATAGTCGTCATGCCCAGTATAAGTGGGGGTCGGCTGGTGGGCCAGGGTCTTTTCGTTCGTTCGGGCTTTCGTTCGTTCGTTTGGCTGTTCGTTCCCTCGCTTGTTCTCTCTTGAACTTGCTGTTCTGAGATCGCTGCTGGGGAAATTGCTGTTCGTTCTGAGATCGCTCTCGGTTTCACTCTGTGATTGCTGCTTGGGACAGGCTGTATCGGTCATCGGGTCGTCGGGTGGTGAGAAAATTGTGCATTGTTCATTTTATATATTCTATTATCATTATATTTTATTATTATTATCATTATTAATATATAATATAATTATTATTATTTTTTCCTTTGCTGTCCTGGTGAACTGTTTTTATCTCAACCCATGAGTTTTCCTTTCTTTCCGATTCTCCTCCCCACCCCACTGGGGAGGGGGGGAAATGAGCGAGTGGCTGCATGGTATTGGGTTACCAGCTGGGGTTAAACCACAACACTTGGGCAATGTTTATCTTTTCTCTGCCATTAGACTGTGTTTTCCCTAATATTTTGGATTGTTTCCTTCTCATTTGCTCCCAAAGATAGAGGCAGCATATAAAAGCCCTTACTTGCCTTCTTTTCCTATTTTGACTCTTCTTCATTGGCAAAAATAATCCAAAATATAAATCTCTACCTGTTTCTCTTAAAGAATCCACTGGCTTAAAAGAGGATCTCTCTATAAGCAATGATCTTACTGGTTTTATTTTTTCTCGTAATCATGTTTACAGACTAGTCAAATGCCCATAGAGGCAAAAGAAGTATTTACTATGTCTTTGAGTAGAAGGTGAATGTAGCATTTGCTTTGGTGGGTATGCCATTTTAATACTATAGAAAAGGTATTATTTGTGTGGAATAATTTTTGGATTAAAAAAGTCAGTTAAATAAGGGCTAATCTGTTGGTAAAGAGATTAATTGTAAAACCCATGCTATAAAATTTATATTTAAAGTATAGTATAGCATAAAAAGTACTTACATGAAAATACTGTTTCAGAAAAATTGTTATATATGTGCAGACTTGAAAATATGATCTTTCCATTTTCAGTTTTTTCACTTAGTTTCAGAAACTTCATTTAGACTATAGAGCGCAAATGTTTCATTTCTTTTTTTATTTAAAATGTAAATGTGCTGTGTTAATGATTGTCTGTGAAGAGCTTAGCATATTACTTATACTATGAAAACTTGGATGTTTCCACATAATCTTCAGAAGTACTGAAATTGACTGTCCACTCTAGGGGCATGTTAAGTAGAGTTGTACAGGCTATGTATGTTGATGTTAACTTCATCTGAGTTTTCCTTAAGACTGCAGTTTCATGAAAAATTGGTCACCTAAACAAGTACTAATAGAAGTTTGGGGATTTTGTTTTTAGAATCTAGATTAATAAAGGTAAATGCAGCTTTTTCTAGTCCATTTGAATTTTGAATGCAAAGCATCAGGTTTTATTTTACATTTAGTCACATGATATTCTTATGGTCCCCTTATTTTCTAAATCTTCTCATTAATACCAGCTAGAGCTTGAAAAGAATTAAATGCTTAGTATTCCTATATTGTTGATGATTAACTCAAAAATATAACATGGCCTATGGGGGAAGGAGTGTCACATACATATTTTATAGCCTGTGAGGCTTTGTTTCATTATCATGAACATTGTGTTACGCAGAACTCTGATGACCTTCATAGTGTTATGAAGTTAGTATAAAACTGCGTAACTGTTGAACATTCACAATCTCTCAAACTGATTATCCTTAGCAGTTACTTACATCTTTTTTTCTCCTTCTCACTCCTTTAATAATCTTCCCTCCCAACAATAAAAACAAATGTGTATATTTAAATGAAGGTTTTTCTTACCAGGCCTCGTAACAGCTTTACCCTCTTCTAAAAGCAGTTCAGAGATGTCTATATGAGACTTCTTTATGGCTGGTGCTCTTCACATGTAATAAATATAATTTGTCCAGTTTCCCAAAATTTCATTCAAAATGCTATATACTGATGCCAAAATGCCTGAAATAGAAAATTTCACATGTAATTTCAGGGAAGTTATAGAGCTGTAATAATCAGGCTATAGAAATACAACTACATGCTTTGGTAGCTGTAGAATAATAGCTAATTATTGCCTTTAGGAATGTTTTCTTTTCATCTGCAAAAATTTAAAGGACAAATTCTTACAACTGTGTATGTGCCAAGCAAAAAGTTACAGTACTATTAATCTCATAGGTTTCCTCCAGCATACACACTTCCCTTTGACTGCAAAACCATACTGCAACTTTTTTCTTAATTAAATGCTATTTTTGGTTATGTGTTAATGTAGAGCTCAAGAAAAGTTCTGGATTGCTAGCTTAGTGCACTGAAGTCCTTATTTATCCACAAAAAAAACAAATAGCGCAGGAACAATGGTTAATGCAAACTTCCTGGTGCTGTTTCACTGGTGTGCCCCAGAGGGACCACCATTGTTATAATGTAGTTCAATCTCCTACTTCTTTCTCTTTAGTATGTGGACTCCCCTTATATACCGTGTTACCACAGTATTACTGTTTATACTACTTAGCTGGTACTTAGGAGTAATTGAGCAGACAAGAAATGTTCTTATTAATCATATAGAAGAAAATATCACATTAAAAAAAAATGAATTGGGCTTCCCAAAGACGATACCCCTCCTATTCACCTCATTTTATGCTCCTAATTTGTTTACTCTGTGTGGTTTTGGTTTGCTTTTAAGTTTCAGAGTTTCTCAGAGGAAGTGGGCTTGGCATTTTATAGTTGCCTGGGAAGCACTGCACATGCTTATGATTCTACAGAAATATTTTTAGTATGATGGAAAGCTCTCATGTTTATCACTAATAGCTGCTCTTACACCAGCTACTTCATGAACATTTTAAGTGCCCTCAGTTTCCTTCTGTCTAGGTGCAGATCAAAGAACCCAGTTCCTCACTTTCTTGAGAAATTATTATGGGCCTCTAAATCAAAGACACCACAGTATAATCACTTAATAGCAAAAAGTATTTTCTGTATACACTGACATTTTAAATCGATCTTAAAGAACACAATCAATATATCTAAAATACTCCAAAACATTAGTGTAATCAGATGTCTGGAGAAGCCTTCAATGCCCGAGCATGTTCCTGAGAACTGCCTGTGGTGGGTCTCAGTCACTCAGCCCTTGGTTCTTAAACACTTTGTATGAAATCTAGTCGAGTTACTTGCATTGATGCTCAGGACTCCCGTTAGCCAAGCCTATTTGTTACACCTCTTCTACTGAGCAGACTTTGGCTCAGTACGTCAGATTATATTATTATTTGCACTAAAGAAAGCCACTGGACTCCTGATTGAGCGGCACCCTGGGCTGCCCCCGCAGTGGCAGCTGCTCGTGCCTTTGTCACTCCAAACCCCATCTCCCATCACTGCTCCCGTGCCCTCCCTTTCTTCTCTCCTCTCAGTCCCGTTCAGGTAAATGAGGCCTGTTATGAGCAGCCACAGCGCCAGTGAGGAGGGAAACTCTCCGGTGATGCTGGAAGAAGAAATAAAAGTGGATCTAAAAGCTCCTAAAACGCCCAGCCAGCCCCAAACGCGCTACCGGGGTTCCTCCCTCAAACTAGGCTGCGACACCAACCCAGCTGCTGAGTGGAACTTGCCCACACAGAAGAAAGGAGAGAGGTGCCCTCAGGATTTTACCTCAAGTTCACCTCTTTTAATTCATAGATCTCCTCCTCGTGCTTTATAATGACTGTTTATCGCTCTCCTTTTGAAATTTTGTCATTAATTTTACAGCGAATAATTAATAGCGTGGAAGTAGATTTCCCCTCCCCGGGTAATGGAACAGTCCGCTGGGTTCCTGGGCGCTGACACTCAGCTTTTAACTCCTTTTCTGCCAAATCCCAACCTCCCCTTGTAGAAGCTTATTTCTTTCAGAGACTTGGATTCTGCCTCAAGCTCTCTCACACCTCACACTTAAACACCGCAGACAGGTCAGGCTTGTAAGAACTGTCTCATATGGGCAGTGTGAAATGGAGGAAACGACTACCGACTCTCGAGATGGACTTAAATGCTAAAGTCATCCATCGTGTTTTCTTCTTAGTAAGTGTTGTGGAGATATGTGTCAATGCTCAAGTATTGATTAGGTCAACTGATTTTTTTTTTTTTCTTTCTTTCTTTTTTAAGTTTTGCAGTGGAAAACTTTGTAGACCCTGCGGCATACCTGCCGCCCCAGGTCAGCAATCTCCTCATCCCTTGAGGACATACCTGTCCCTCAGTCAGTGGAGAGCGGTTGCTCCTTTCAGGTGGGTTAAGTCACCTTTCAGAAACAACTTTTTTTTCTCTTGAGCAATAACTGGAGACATGGAGGTGTCCTGACCTGAGACCTGGAGTCCTAACCTGCATTTCTCAATTTAAGCACTTAAGTGTATGGTAAGTTGTTACGGATTTTGATATATAGTCTTTCCCAATTAGAATTGCAGAGGAATTAAAGAAAATTGTAGTAAATGTGCTTACTTTTTAAAATAATGTGAGGGGTCATTTAGATAAAATTTCTGTTTCTTCAACTATTCCTCCATTTCTCTATTCCTGCTTCCCTTCAACTTCAAGTGGCAATTCAATCCCTCAAAAAGCTTCAGTTATCCTAAATAAAGCATATAAAAAAACCTATCGACTTCTCAGTCTCTTCAGTCTCTTGGCTGTACTGAACTCTAGAAACCCCATTTCCCTTCCTCAGATTGTCTCCTGGGTTCACAGCACTGGATCTCTCTGGAATTTTCCCTGACCTTAATGGATGCAATTAAATGTTTTTCTTTCAGTATTTTCCTTCTCTGACATCTTTGCTGGATCAAGGTTCCTTCTTTGGACCACTCTTTTTCTTTCCCTTCTCTTTTATTCTCTAATTCCCAAAGGATACTGTTCTGAACCATACTGAACTGTACGGTAAGAGACATTTACATTTTTTAGGAAGAAAGGGAGGCATATAGCTTAAAGTAAATGCAGAAGAAAATTGTTACTTTTACTCCAAGTTATTAAGGTTATTAGGCATGCCTTGGTAGCAGGGAACATGTAGAAGAACTTCTACAAGAAGTTCGTGTCACCTGTGCTAGTGCAGGAGAGCTTTTTCCAGAAGCCTCCTAAGTTGTATGAATGGATGTACGAATTGCAGCTCCTAGACTGCTTAAGGCCAAGCAAGGTGAGTTACTTGTACTGGTGTCTGACAATTCATGAATACTGGTATTACATTTCCTATAACAAACTAGGCATTAGAATATTTAAATTTATTATAGCTGTATAACTTCTTGTCTGAAAAGTGTTTTGCACATTTGGTTTATATTTCAACATTAGGCCTAGTTTTCTAATCTAGAAAGCACATATGGTGTACAACTGCAACCACAACCCTTAAAAGTAAAAAGAGAAGGAAAACCATTTTGCAAAATAACAATAAATTGCAAGATTTTGTTTAATACAATGCATATGAAAAAATGTCTGCTTTTGCTTAGAGAACTTGTGCAAGTTTAAAAAAAAGGGTAAACAAGGGTACTGTATTCGCTCAGTGAATTTTGTTGTTTGGTTCTCTTCATTCAAATGTAGAGCTTTCCTTTTCAGGTGAGGAAGTGTTGGGAGCACTGGGAACTTTTGAAGTTCTGGTTGATTCTGTTTGACCTCCTGATCTCCTCTCTAGTTAGACTCCAGAAAGGACTTCTTTTCTCTCACACTACAGCCTCACAGATGGCTATGATTCTTTGGAGGGTGGTTAAAATCCACAGCTTGTTTTTCTTCCTTCAGAAATAAACAAGGAGATAATAGAAAACCTTTGTTTCTACTCTGGGTTCAGTCTTTCAGAACACCCATAAACCTTTCCTTGTAAAAGGCACCTTGGCCGCCTTTGGCCTTCGGTTGATGTTTAAGGTTGTCCATACCAATGCTTTTTTGCAGTGCTTTAAACTGAATGTCCCTCATGGCATCTGTCAGCTTCTGTCTAGTTCTCATGTCAAGAAATTCAGTATTACGATTATATTTACAAGAAATTTAGGTATGGGAATACATAGCTAGGTCAGAAAAAGAACTCTCAACTCTATATTGACATGTGAAGATAGAAATGACACCCTTTAATAGTTTAAATCTAGTTTGGAAGCATGTACACTAAAATACCTTAGCCCCAGTAAAATTTTCTGAATAATTACCATGTCCCTCTAATGGCTCTGAAAATATCAATAAATCTTTTAAATTTTAGCCCTATTGATATAAAATTTGTCCTGAAATCCATTTTTCCTTTACCACTTTAAAGCAATAACTCTAACAAAGTTGCAAAAAGGGAAATAAGTGTTACAAGTCTTCCTCTATTGTTTGAATTTTTACCCCAAAGACATGTTTTTCCATAGTGTCTTCCTCTTGTCCTTGTTTCAGGGGTTGAGCAAATTATGTCCAGTTGCTTTATTTCCCTAAAATAATCATGCCAGTTTTGTGGCTCGTTAATTTACAAGAAACCCATTATTTGTAGCGAATGTTTACTCCCAATAACAGCTAGGGAACAGTTTCTAATTTTTAACCTCCATGCATGGAATTTATGGCATTCAAAAATACTCTGATTGCTTCTGTCCAAAATGGTGAAAGGTTAAAAAAGGTGATGTGCCCAGAGCCGTTGGGCTGGTTTTTTTGAACATCTCTGATCTAATGTTCGGTTCAGTCTCCTATCTGAGAGTTATCTGATGTCAGGATATAAAGATTCAGATAAAGCAGGTAATGTGAAATCCATCAGTTAGGGCATTCAGTCAAGAACCTGCTTTCATACTCATGAAGTTCAGATACGTTATGTGCATGTCTGTGGAAAGTGACGGGAACTGAGTGTATTCCCAAGTGCTGTTCACAGGAGCAGAGTCAATAGAAAGTAATCGTTCGACTGCCCGTCCACGGCCACTGCACGGTCCTCCAGCACTTCCTGTTTCTTCCCCACTAGATGGTGACAGAGGAAAAGCTCTGGCTTCCCTGTTTGAAGGACAGCAGGTTAATCTCCTATGGGCTAGCAAAAAGCAATACATTCTCACTCATGCATAGTCTCTTAGATGTAACCAGACAATTAAAAGTACTTTCAAACAAACTTCTTTCCTGTTTTGTAGAAAGTACAGTCTATGATAAGATTATAAAGAAGGATGAACTTGCTCAAGAGAGAGGAGGTATTTGAGTCTGAATAATAAAATAATGTGTAAATATGTGTGGTGATAATACTAATGTGCAAAACTTATTAGGACACTTTGGAGGAAGATATATTTTAGAAATTTGACATTCTAAATGGCAACAGTCATAATCTTTTGCCTAACTAAAAAGAATGGCTTAATTCAGCACATCATAGCAATCTATCAATCCATACGGCATGAATGACTGCGTGGAAGGGCCGTAGTTATATCAGAGAGAGCAGTGTGTGGAACTGCTTGTCATACAGAGACTGTCCTGATTTAGGCTGGGATGGAGCTAGTTTTGTCTCCAGCAGCTACTGTGTTTTGGATTTAGTATGTGAAAAACGGTGATAGTACACTGGTGGTGTTGGTTGCTGCTAAACGATCAAGGACATTTTGCAGTTTCCCAGGTTTTGCTAATGTGCAGGTGCAAAAACCTGGGAGGGGTAGAGCCAGAATAGTTGATCCAAACTGGCCAAAGAGAGTATTCCATACCATAGACGTCATGCCGGTATAAGCGAGGGTCGGCCGGTGGGCCACTTCCCTTCTTGTTCCCTTCTTCTCCCATACGAACTGGAGTCAAAGGCAGCCAAGTGGTGTGCCACCATTGACATTGCCAATGCGTTTTTCCTCAATTCCTTTGGCAGCAGAGTGCAGGCCACAGTTTGCTTTCACGTGGAGGGGTGTCCAATACACCTGGAATCGACTGCCCCAGGAGTGGAAGCACAGCCCTACCATTTGTCATGGACTAATCCACACTGCACTGGAAAAGGGTGATGCCCCTGAACATCTACAATACATTGATGACATCATTGTGTGGGGCAACAAGGCAAAAGAAGTGTTTGAGAAGGGAAAAAGAGTAATTCAGATTCTTCTGAAAGCTAGTTTCTCCATAAAGAAAAGCAAGGTTGGAGACATTGGAGACAGCCAGCATGGCTTCACCAAGGGCAAGTCCTGCCTGACCAACCTAGTGGCCTTCTACGATGGGGTGACTGCATCAGTGGACAAGGGCAAAGCAACCAATGTCATCTATCTGGACTTCTGTAAGGCCTTTGACACGGTCCCCCACAACATCCTTCTCTCGAAACTGGAGAGATATGGATTTGATGGGTGGACTGCTCGGTGGATGAGGAATTGGTTGGATGGTTGCATCCAGAGGGTAGTGGTCAATGGCTCAACGTCCAGATGGAGACCGGTGACAAGTGGTGTCCCTCAAGGGTCTGTGAGGGAATGAAGGCACGGACTCCGGCATAGGTGGAAAGCGGAGACCCTTTAATGCGCACTTACAGGGGTTTATAAAGCTTCCTTATCTACTACACGCGCTCTAACACCTGTTCACGCGACTGGCATGCATAGTTACAGCTTTGTGATTGGTAATTCTCTTCTGTCCACGCGAAGGGCAAACATTTCTTGATTGGTACAATTAAACATAACAAAGAAATTCTTTAGTGTAACAACAAACTTCTTTCTGGTTCTGACTGCTTCTGGTTACTCTTGTTTACCTTACTGTGTCCCTTCATTGACCTTTACAGCACTGCTGTTTCAATTACTGTACTGCTGTTACAATCAGCTCTAACCTGTCGTAAAATGGGTCACCTACAATTCCCCCTTTCTTTGTTTTTACAAGCCAAATAGAGTGCATTGAACGTTCAATCATTTTTAGCAAACACTGCAACAGACAGGGCACTACAATAATAATTGCAACTAATACAATAAGCAAAACAAGTCCTCCTTTCGCTAATTCTACTAACCATCCTGTTAATCCTAACCCTTTCAGCCAAGATTCTAATCCTACTGAGCTTGTGGTTAATTTTTCAGATAGCTCTTTCAATTTCTTTATCTGTTGAAATACTGTTTGAGAGTTATCGCTTAAATTCATACAACACATGCTTTTAAACTCTTCACATCCATGTCCCTGTGCTAATAACAAAAAATCTATAGCTGCTCTATTTTGCAAAGTGGCGTGCCTAATAGAATCTGTATCTACCAGCAAAGCACTTAAAGCTTTTGATGTGGCATTGTTTTGCTTAGCAAGCCAACATCCTAATTTATTAAGTGTCACAAGGGCTTTTGTGGCAGAGACACCAGGTGCTAAGACTGAGGCTACGATAGTCTTATCTGCCTCCCAAAAATCCACATTGTCCTTACAATCTTCTCGATAATGATTCACTGATCGTTTTGATCGCCCATGGAGTCTGTTAATATTTAAAACCATGGACGTGTTTGGTGTTAACAATGTTAGGCGGCCCAGAGTACAAGGGCCTCCTGCAATATGAGAAGGAACACCTTGCCAAGCCCGGTCCCCACAGATGAGAAACACACCGGCCGGCAAGGCTAAAGGTTTGTTTGAAGACTTAGATATTTTAGAGGTGGTATAATTACACCACACAGATGCGTTCTTATAGACGGATAAACTTGCTGTTACATCAATTACGGTGTTATCACGTCCAGTATAATTAAAGCTTAGACAGGCATAGGCACTCACACTTCCCAAAATATCTAATTCTTATGGCTCCAATGGACCGACCGGCAAATAGTTGGCCCAGCCATCCCAGTTGGTTACCGCTTCCTTACTAGCATTTCCCGTCAGATTAACTTTCCATTTAGACATAATATGATGCCCTACTGAAGTATTATTAACAACAGTCACAACTTCCTTGTCTGAAAGCGGAATTCCAACTAAACATGTCGTAAACGGGTTGGCTGCGCTGGCCATCGAGAGGCACATGTGGTTCTGTCCCGTCACGTTGGCAAGTGTGACCCAGATGTTTGCTCTAGGTTGGATGGAGATCCATGAGGCACTGAAACCGCAACAGTAGAGGATGATGATCCCAACCAAGGCCGCACACCACGGGCTGGTACCCATCGTGGTCCTCGTCCTGTGGAAACACAAGCATATCCTCGCCCCCAGGTTATCAAAGGATATGGTCCTTAGCCAAATCCCCTGCAGTTTTTTTAAAAATTAATTGTTTTTCCATCTCAGTCATACATTCTGTTTCTGTGATCGAGGGGGAGGCTTAAGCAAATCAGTTAGATCTTGTTCTGATGCCCGGTGAATTTATCTATTTTAGTACACCTTTGTCCGATACTACATGCCGAGCAACACCGCTTCAGTTTACCTTTAAGTTCTTTGTTATTTTCCCGCTCGAGGGTGAGTACCATAGGGTCCTGTGGCAGCACCATTCCACAGTCCCTTTGCCACTCCGGGTGATTTCGGAGGGTGAAAAACATATCTGCATATGACACTTCATCCCATTTTCCTTCTCTCCTTAAAAACAACATTAATTGCAAGATAGTGTTATAATCAATTGACCCATGAAGTGGAACTAACCCATTAAGTGGCCACTTAGTTCCATCTTCCACCTTATAAATCAGCCACCATTGATTACAATATTTAATGAGAGTCTTCTTATTCTCTGTACCCCCGGTTCCAACAATATCCCTCCAATGTGTCAATATACGACCAAGGGGGCTTTTCTTTAAAATACCCTTATTCTGAGTGTTACCCATCTCTTCTGACTCCTTATACTTATTTTCTAGATTGTTTCTTATTAGCTATTGTGCTTCGTTTTCATTCCCAAACATCCCAAATCTCTGGGATAATCCAATACCTTTTTTTTTTTTTTTATTTTTTTTTTTTTTTTTTTTTTTTTTTTTTTTTTTTCCTTCAACGGGACCCACACAGAGTTACAGAACCACAAATCAGGACTCACTCGCTTCACAGCGGCGCCGCGTCTCAAACACACACACCCACAACACACACAAATGTTTTTAACATAAAATATCCACAAATGCTTTTAACATAAAATACACACACCCACAAAACAAATGCTTTTAGCATAAAACACCACAAAATACCACAAAATACCGTAAAGTACCGTAAAGTACCATAAAGTACCTTTAACATAAAATACCTGGGCATTTACAAACAAGACACACAATTATCACTCCAGTTAGTCAGCAAAATGTTACATATTCATCATACGTCTATACATATTCATCACCTTTCCCCGAAAAGGCAGTCTTTATTAAAATGAGTTCGCAAAGGCGGTCTGTATTAAAATGAGTTCGCAAAGGCGGTCGTTATTAAAATGAGTTCGCAAAGGCGGTCTTTATTAAAATGAGTTCGCTGCCTTTAACTCCTCCCAGTTGCGCACGCGCAGTGCCATCCCTTCAGCGGGGACAGGTCGAGAGGGGGCGGGGGGGGCAGCGACAGCAACGATTGCCTCCGATTTGCAGAGCTGCTGCAAAAGCTCCAGCTAACGCGGCGGTGTGATGTTGTAGTGTTCACCGGCATCGCCTGGAGTATTTTTTACAGTCCGTGTTCGCATTTTCCACAGCTAATTTTAACATTAAGGCTTCTTTTGCTTCACGGTTATCAAGCTGCTTATTTAAAGAGTCCCGTAGTCTATCAATAAACTGCATGTATACTTTTTTTTTTTCTTTTTTTTCCTTTGGCGGCGGGCGGTGGCGGCTGTTCGGTGCGGACGGTGGTGGTGACTGGCTGTTCGCTCCGCCTCCCGCGGTGTGATGGTGACTGAGGCCGGCCGTGGGGGGCTGCTCCCTGCTCCGGGCTCGCTGAGCTCAGCTCTCCGCTCCCGATACCGGCCTTAGAGAGCCATGGCAGCCAGGGGAGGGGAGGCTGCTCCGGTCCGCGCCGCGTGGGGAGGGCTAATCCTATTGGATCTCCCTCCTTTAATGCTTTTGCTGGCTCTGAGCGCGAATCAGCTGTGAGTACTGCTTGAGCGGCAGCACTTTGAACCTTCTTTTCCGCCCGCCATGATCTTAAAGTTTCAGTTTCTAAACGCCATGTAGTCATAACTTCAGCGGCAGTTGTACTCCCTCTAGAAACTGCTTCCCATATCGTTTCTCCTGCCTGCTCCCACGTCTTTACATCAAACACAGCAGAGACAGTAGAGGGGGCTCCTTGCTTTTGCAAAAACTTCAGCAACAGTTTGATTTTATAAGAGTCATACTTTACTCCCCTTTTTGTCAAAAGGTGCGTTAATAACTTAACTAGAGCTTCTTCTTCCGCAGAAATGTTAGCTCCCATTATAAATGCCCAGCCGCTCACCTGTTTTTCAGGCGATGTCCCGGGGTGGAAGCCGCAGTCCAGCTGCTAGCTTGATTCGTTCGGCTGGGTTCCCTCCGGACGCTTCGCGTTGCTTTACTGGACGCTCGTTCAGCGTTGCTTTAAGGGACGCTTATGCAGCGTTGCTTTTTCGGACGCTCGTGCAGCGTTGATTTACCCCATCACGTCGGGGTCACCATTTGAGGGAATGAAGGCACGGACTCCGGCATAGGTGGAAAGCGGAGACGCTTTAATGCGCACTTACAGGGGTTTATAAAGCTTCCTTATCTACTACACGCGCTCTAACACCTGTTTAAACATTTCTAAATTTGTGCACTTAAGCATAACAAAGAAATTCTTTAGTGTAACAACAAACTTCTTTCTGGTTCTGACTGCTTCTGGTTACTCTTGTTTACCTTACTGTGTCCCTTCATTGACCTTTACAGCACTGCTGTTTCAATTACTGTACTGCTGTTAGAATCAGCTCTAACCTGTCGTAAAACGGGTCACCTACAGGTCTGTATTGGGACCGGTCCTTTTTAACATCTTCATCGATGACATAGACAGCGGGATCGAGTGCACCCTCAGCAAGTTCGCGGATGACACCAAGCTGAGTGGTGCGGTGGATACGCTTGAGGGTCGGGATGCCATCCAGAGGGACCTGGACAGGCTTGAGAGGTGGGCCCAGGCGAACCTCATGAGGTTCAACAAGGACAAATGCAGAGTCCTGCACCTGGGTCGGAGCAACCCCCGGTATCAGTACAGGCTGGGGGATGCAGGGATGGAGAGCAGCCCTGCCGAGAAGGACTTGGGGGTGCTGGTGGATGAAAGGCTGGACATGAGCCAACAATGTGCGCTGGCAGCCCAGAAGGCCAACCGTATCCCTGGGCCGCATCAAAAGGAGCGTGGCTAGCAGGTCGAGAGAGGTGATTCTGCCCCTCTACTCTGCCCTGGTGAGGCCCCACCTGGAGTACTGCGTCCAGCTCTGGGCCCCTCAACATAAGAAGGACGCGGACCGGCTGGAGCGGGTCCAGAGGAGGGCCACAAGGATGATCAGAGGAATGGAGCACCTCTCCTACGAAGGCAGGCTGAGGGAGTTGGGCCTGTTCAGCCTGGAGAAGAGAAGGCTCCGGGGAGACCTTATTGCAGCCTTTCAGTACTTGAAGGGGGCCTATAGGAAAAATGGGGAGAACCTTTTTAGCAGGGCCTGTTGTGATAGGACAAGGGGTAATGGTTTTAAACTAAAGGAGGGGAGATATAGGCTGGAAATCAGAAAGAAGTTTTTCACAATGCGGGTGGTGAAGCACTGGAACAGGTTGCCCAGAGAGGTAGTAGAAGCCCCATCCCTGGAAACATTCAAGGTCAGGCTGGATGGGCTCTGGGCAGCCTGATCTAATTGAAGATGTCCCTGCTCATTGCAGGGGGGTTGGACTAGATGACCTTTAAAGGTCCCTTCCAACCCAAACTATTCTATGATTCTATGATTCTATAAGGTCAAGGGACCTGCACAGGAGATTCAGTTCTTGGGAATAAATGGCAGGATGGATGTCATCATGTGCCTATGGGTGTGGTCAACAAGATAGCAACTATGTCTCCACCAGCTAACAAGAGGAAACACAAGCTTTCCTAGGCCTTGTGGGGTTCTGAAGAATGCATATTCCAGGTTATAGTCAGCATGTGAGCCCTCTCTATCGAGTAACCTGAAAGAAGAACTATTTTGAGTGGGGCCTTGAGCAAGCCTTTGAGCATATCAAACAGGAAATAGCTCGTGCGGTATCTCTTGGCCCTGTCCGGGCAGGACCAGCTGTGCAAAATGTACTCTACACTGCAGCTGGGGAGCATGGTCTCACCTGGAGCCTCTGGCGGAAAACATCAGGAGGAACCCGAGATCGACCATTAGGGTTTTGGAGCCGAGGGTATCAAGGATCAGAAGCCCACTACACCGCAACTGAAAAAGAGATACTAGCAGCATATGAGGGGGTTCGAGCCGCTTCAGAAGTTGTTGGTACAGAAGTATATCTCCTCTTGGCACTGCGATTGTCTGTGCTACGCTGGATGTTCAAAGGGAGGGTCCCCTGTACACATCACACAACCAATGCTACATGGAGTAAGTGGGTAGCGTTGATCACGCAGTGAGCTCTACTGGGGAAACCCAACGGCCCAGGAATCCTGGAAGAGATCATGGACTGGCCAGAAGGCAGAGATTTTGGAGCATTGCCTGAGGAGGTGGCTCGTGCCCAAGAGGCACCACCATATAATGAGTTATCAGAAGATGAAAGGCGTTATGCATTGTTTACTGATGGATCCTGTCGTGTGGTAGGAAACCATTGGAAGTGGAAAGCTGCTGTGTGGAGTCCCACACGACAAGTCGTTGAAGCCACTGAAGGAGAAGGTGAGTCAAGTTAGTTTGCAGAAGTGAAAGCCATCCAGTTGGCTTTAGATATTGCTGAACGAGAAAAGTGGCCAGTGCTCTATCTCTATACTGACTCCTGGATGGTGGCTAATGCCCTATGGGGGTGGCTACAGCAGTGGAAGAAGACCAATTGGCAGCGCAGGGGTAAAACTCATCTGGGCTGCTGCATTGTGGCAGGACATCGCTGCCCGGGTAGGAAAACATGGCTCTAAAGGTACGTCATGTAGATGCTCACGTGCCCAAAAGCCACGCCACTGAAGAACATCGAAACAATGAACAGGTAGACAAGGCTGTCAACATTGAAGTGGCTCAGGTGGACCTGGACTGGGAGCGTAAGGTGAGCTATTTGTAGCTCAATGGGCCCACGAAACATCGTGACGTCTAGGGAGAGGTGCAACATACAGATGGGCTCGTGATCGAGGGGTGGACCTGACCATGGAGGCCATCACACAGGTCACTCGTGAATGTGAAACATGTGCTGCAATCAAGCGAGCCACACGAGTAAAATCTCCCTGGAATAGAGGACGGTGGCTGGGTTTTTGATATGGCGAGGCCTGGCAAATTGACTATATTGGACCACTGCCACGAACACGCCAAGGCAGGCGCTACATGCTCACCATGGTGGAAGCAGCTACTGGTTGGCTAGAAACATACCCTGTAAACCATGCCACTGCCCGAAACACCCATCTTAGGCCTTGAAAGGCAATTTTGTGGTGACATGGTACCCCAGAAAGAATTGAAGCAGACAATGGGACTCATTTCCAAAATAACCTCATAAACTCCTGGGCAAAGAAACACGGCACTGAGTGAGTGTATCACATCCCCTATCACCCACAAGCCTCTGGAAAGATGAGAGATATAATGGACTGTTAAAGACTATGTTGAGAGCGTCGGGCAATGGGGCATGGAAGCACTGGGATATAAATTTAGCAGAAGCCACTTGGTTGGCTAACACCAGAGGATCTGCTAACCGTCCTGGTCCTGCCCAAACAAAACCCCTACATACTGTGGGAGGAGATAGGTCCCCATAGTGCACATAGGGAAGTGGCTGGGGAAGGCGGTGTGGATTGCTCCTCCCATGGGAAAAGGCAAACCCATTCGTGGGATTGTCTTCGCTCAAGGACCTGGGTGTACTTGGTGGATAATGCGGAAGGATGGGGAGATCCAGTGCGTGCCTCAAGGAGATTTAACCTTGGGGGAAAAATAATCTGTGATGTGAGTTGTTATGTTGTAGGAAGTAATGGAGCAGGAACTACCCGAACCGACGAAGAATGAGCTTTGCAAGGAACCGGGCGAGTGCAACAATGACCCAAACCAAGCTGGTGTTGGCCCCAACAATTCAGACATGCTGCTTCTCATGTCCTGAGCGCTCGTCTTGATAGATGGAGCCCAAGTCATAGCCTGTTCTTATGAACTTTTGGGGGAGTGGCAGAGCCCATGCAATGGGAGAGTAATATCTATCTGTTAAGGGACAGGGGATAGTAGTTAATGAGAATGTATAAATCTGTATGTTGGGTATAAGATGGTTTAAGTATGTAGTATAAGTTGTAAGTGTTGGTTAGAGGAGATTTCAGGAATGAGAAATAGATACAATGGGATGGTTAGAAGATATATAAATGTATTAAATTATGTGGGACCTGAGCATGACACAAATGGTATGGAATAAGGGGTGGAGATTGGATTGTGTCTGGCTGGGATGGAGTTAACTTTCCCCATAGCAACCCTCATAGTGCTGTGATTTGTATTTGAAGCTAGAAAGGTGTTGATAACACACCAGTGTTTTGGCTGCTGCTGAGCAGTGCTGGCACAGCAGCAAGGCTGTCTCTCCAACAAAGGCCAGTAGGCTGGGAGGCAAGATCTTGGGAAGGGACATAGCCAGGACAGCTGACCCAACTGACAAAGTGATATTCCATACCATATGACATCATGCTCAGCAGTAAAAGCTAAATGAAAGGAAGGGGGACACACACATTCTTTACAAGGCTACGCTTACTGAGGCCCTACTTCCCAGGAAGTGGCTAGATATCACCTGCTGATGGGAAGTAGAGAAGAATTTTTTGTTTGTTTTTCCTTTGCTCATGCACACAGCCTTTGCTTTTACTTTATTAAACTGCCTTTATCTCAACCACGTGTTATTCATCTTATTTTCTCCTCCTTATCCTGCTGAGGAGGGGGAGTGATAGAGCAGCTTGGTGGGCCCTGGCATCCAGCCAAGGTCAACCCACCACAACCACGGAATCATGAGCAGAGCAACAGAGAAGCAGCATGCGCTAGCTCTTGTCCCCATCTAGGTTTCTCCAGCCAAGGACCCATTTAATTCCCTCAGAATAGTGTACTTAGGACCTTAATAAGAAACTCTCTCACAAGTATTACAGATATCACCCTGAGTGACACACTTAAGGCCTCGTAGGAAATTATTGGCAGATACGGGAACAGCCCTCCAAACCAGGATCAGTTCTTCCCTTAGATACTCATTCATCTTTTCTTTGTGGCCTACTTAACTGGCAGAATGCCTTCAAATCATTGGTGAGAGAGGGAACTACTGAGATACTTCCTTCCACTGCACTGCCAGCTCCTGCTGTGATAGTACAAGTGTCAACAATGTCATATCAGCCTAAAACTTTGTAGATTGTCTGTATTACAGTGTAACTGAATCAGAGGTTATCATGTCTGGAAATCTTAGTCTAAAGCCAAGTACAGATATCTTTAATAGAATTTCTGTAGGAGCATGATAAAATTTATTTTTTTTAGTAATATCTTGTCTGAAATTAAGCATAGTGCCCTACTGCAAAAGGGGAAGGGGGAGGGAGAAATTAAATGTCTTGTATATAGCACATGCAGAATGATGAAAAATGTATAACTGTAACAATAAATGACAAAGAGTATGATTACCTAACGGATATCTTCATTCATCTCTAATATTGGTGAACTAGTTCCAAATACAGAAAAAATGAGTCATTCATGGGAAAATACTTATCCATATAAACCGGGCTGAGAATGCCAAAAAAAGTTTCCTATGTTCCCTTAGTAAGCTGTGGTTTCTAAGAGAATAATAAAGTCTATATCTTACAAGCATTTTTATGAGCTCTCAACTTACAGTATACTATTTAAATGTAGATTTCCTTTTTACAGTGTGACTTCTGAGCAAAGAAAAATTATTGGCCTTTTGATACCATACGAATTCACTAAAGGGACGATCCTATCAAAGCAGGTTGTCATTATTTTATGAGCTGCTTCTCCCCCAACATAAACGCCATTCTTTAAAAGAAACAGTGACATAATATAAAGTATATTTTAATCATGCCATCTAATTACAAAGAAGAGTAAATCACTTAAAAACCACATGCAAAGTGTCTTTGCCACCATATAACAACACACAAAAAAAAGAGTAATTAGCAATAAAATAGGATAGTGCCATTTTGACAGACTAATGGAGTACATGGGACTCGTGGAACGCTTTCCCATTGGAATGCATGACAAAGAATCTTTCAAAGTTGTTAAGGGAAATTCAAAGATAATTTGGTTAGTTATTTAAATTTGTCATATAACAACTTTGAAACCGCCTTTGTCCCCAGTTCAGATGTATTCTTTGAAAGATTTCTTTTGTACTTGTACAAGTCTCAGAGATGCATAAGTGCACTGATTCCTGTTGAGTTCTACCAATTTACATCAATAACTGCTTAGAAGAATAAAGCTCCAGCACTGAAAATGGCTGGGTACATCTCAGGGACATCTACAGAAAAATGACAGCTTTTAAGAGACCACAACCACAGTCCAGGCATGAAAGAAATGGTGATGCCCTTTTAAAAGTATGATTTCAAATTCAGTATTAATATATACTCTCATACATTTACCAAGCTCCACGTTCAAAGGAGACAGGTTGCTCACTACCATTTCTAGTATTAGAAAGCTGCCATGAAACTTCATTTCTTTAATGGTTAGAAACCTCTGAATTTTCTCCTATTATTTAGATCATTTTCCATAAATATGGGAGACCAATCTTGCTTAGAGTGGCCTAGATTACAGCTCATAAGTGCCTTTTATTTGTATACTAATTATTCCCTATTGCTGTAGGGAATGCTTTATCTGATCCATGGCAGGCTAACTTTTGTCTTTTTCATGGCTGTAATACATAGTCATAACCAACTTTTACATCCCTCTTTTTTATCATCTCAAACTGGTGAATCTTAAGTTTGCCAATCATTTTTGCTGTCAAACTTTGTAAGCAAGTTCTTCTATCAGCACTCTCTGACTTTTTGTAGCACTGTCACGCATGGAAATATGAAACAAGAACAATCCAAGAAACAAAAAAAGCAAGAACACTTATCATTTAAGAACTTTACCCTTTAATTATCTATTTGCCCCAAACAATATTCTTTAGTCCCCAAATACCATGGTGGTAGCGTAGTTATTTTAGTGTTAACTTTATATTGTATTTCAAAGTCACTGCTGACATATTCTCATTTCTGAGCAACATGATATGCTGAAGATGAGCTTTTTGGAAAGTTTCAGATGAATTGATCAGGGATTTGACAAAAAGAAAAATGTAAAAAGTGAAAGGTTTTTCACTTCTCCTAAAGCCTTACTTCAGCAAGTCATCTACACTTACAAAAGCTATCCCATTTTATTTATCTTCTTTGGGGAAAAAAGTGCCTTTGTCCAGGTAATTAATTCTGGAAATATTTGCTATAATTTTTAAATGTCTTAAAAACATGTAAGCTATCTATTGAGTTTAGAGTATTTGCTGCCTCTGATGACAAGATGTGTCGTCTTGTCTGATGACGAGAAATCTACAAGGATTATCAACAGACTTTATAAAAACAGAAGTGATGTTGAACAAATTCCTGAAGTCTGAAATATGAGAGTACTACAGAGCAGTGAACAGCAAAGTGCAGTTAGACTACAGAGCCAAATCAGACTGACTGACTGCATTTAAAAACACCATTCACAGAAACATAAGAAGGAAATATTAGTCATGTTTTAGAATGGTGGAAGATAAAGTACTTCTAACGAATGCAAAGCTCAAGATACAGGAAGGTGGATCTTCCTCACAACTTTATCACCTACACATCAATTTTATAATAGTTAAAGCTTATTACAGGTTTCTTGCTCAATGTTACATACTAGGTATTTTTTCCTGGAAATTTCTTTAGAAGAATTAAAGAAGTGCTGTGAGAAATCTGAGAGGGAACTGATTTAGAAATTAGTAGCTGAAGAATCTACAAACACCTTCAATTTAGATCCTCTACTCAGAGGCTCCCACAGATTTTACTGCACAGGCCCTCTGTTTTTCAAATGGGTAGTTGAGGATGTCCCACATCATCCCAAATATCACTAAGTGACCCAAACCAAGCCAATGTTGGTGCCCAACAATCAGACATGCTGCTTCTCATGTCCTGAGCGCTCGTCTTGACAGATAAGGCCCAAGTCATAGCCTGTTCTTATGAACAGCTGGAGGAGCGGAGGAAGCCCATGGCGTTAACTTTCCCCATAGCAACCCTCATAGTGCTGTGCTTTGTATTGGTAGCTAGAAAGGTGTTGATAACACACCAGTGTTTTGGCTACTGCTGAGCAGTGCTGGCACAGCAGCAAGGCTGTCTCTCCAACATTCCCCCTCACCCAGTAGGCTGGGGGTGGGCAAGATCTTGGGAAGGGACATAGCCAGGACAGCTGACCCAAACTGACCAAAGTGATATTCCTTACCATATGATGTCTGCTCAGCAATAAAAGCTAAGAGAAAGGAGGAGGAAGTGGGGGCATTCGTTATTACGACGCTTGTCTTCTGGAGCAACTGCTACGCATACTGAAGCCCTACTTCCTGAAGCCAGGAAGTGGCTGGACATAGCCTGCTGATGGGCAGTAGAGAATAAATCTTTTGTTTTCCTTTACTTCCGTGCGTGGCCTTTGCTTTATTAAACTGCCTTTATCTTGACCCACAAGGGTTTTTTCCATCTTATTATGGGTGCAATGTTTCCAGGGACTTCACCTGACTGCCATGACTTTTCAAATATCATGGAGAGTGGCTTGGCAACTACATCAGCCAATTCCTTCAGGACTCGGGATGCATCTCGTCAGGTCCCATAGACTTATGTACGTTCAGGTTCCTCAGGTGGTCACGAACCTGATCTTCTCTTACAGTGGGAGGGACTTTGCTCCCCCCAGTCCCTGTCTTGCAGTCCATCCACTCGAGAGGTGTGGGAAGAGAGGCTGCCAGTGAAGACGGAGGAAAAAAAGTCGTTGAGTACCTCAGCCTTCTCCTCGTCTGTTGATACCAGTTTGCCAGTCCTGATCATCAGGAGGGGTACACTTTCTTTGATCTTCCTTTTCTGGCTGATATACCTGTAGAAGCCCTTCTTGTTATTCTTTGCATCCCTTGCCAAGTTCAGCTCTAGCCACGCCTTGGCCTTCCTGACCCCATCCCTACACAACCGGGCAACATCTCTATACTCTTCCCAGGATACCTGTCCCTGCTTCCACTGCCTGTGCATTTCCTTCTTGCCCTTTAGTTTGACCAGCAAGTCTTGACTCAGCCATGCCAGTCTCTTGCCTTCCTTGCCCAATT
>CM020247.1:25547268-25592846 GCA_009819775.1 Phoenicopterus ruber ruber
CTCCTTTTCTCCAGACTAAACATCCCCAGTTCCCTCAGCCGCTCCTCATAGGACTTGTGCTCTAGACCCTTCACCAGCCTCGTTGCCCTTCTCTGGACATGCTCCAGCACCTCAATGTCTTTCTTGTAGTGAGGGGCCCCAAACTGAACACAGTACTCGAGGTGCGGCCTCACCAGGGCCGAGTACAGGGGGACAATCGCTTCCCTAGTCCTGCTGGCCACACTATTTCTGATACAAGCCAGGGTGCTGTTGGCCTTCTTGGCCACCTGGGCACACTGCTGGCTCATATTCAGCCAGCTGTCAACCAACACCCCCAGGTCCTTTCCGCCAGGCAGCTTTCCAGTCACTCTTCCCCAAGCCTCTATGTTGCCTGGGGTTGTTGTGACCCAAGTGCAGGACCCGGCACTAGCCTTGTTGAACCTCAATTGGCCTCAGCCCATCGATCAGCCTGTCCAGATCCCGCTGTAGCGCCTGCCTACCCTCAAGCAGATTCAACACTCCCACCCAACTTGGTGTCATCTGCAAACTTCCTGAGGGTGCACGTCGATCCCCTCGTCCAGATCATTGATAAAGATATTAAACAGAACTGGCCCCAGTACGAGCCCTGGGGGACACCCCGTGGGACCAAAAGGATAACCACCGACCGCCAACTGGATTTACTCCATTCACCGCAAGCTCTTTGGGCCCGGCCACCAGCCCGTTTCCTACCCAGCACAGTGTACACCCATCCAAGCCATGACAGCCAGTTTCTCCAGGAGGATGCTGTGGGAAATGGTGTCAAGGGCTTTACTAAAGTCCAGGTAGACAACGTCCACAGCCTTTCCCTCATCCACTAAGTGGGTCACCTTGTCATAGAAGGAGATTCAGGTTGGTCAAGCAGGACCTGCCTTTCATAAACCCATGCTGACTGAGCCTGATTGCCTGGTTGTCCTGTACGTGCCGCGTGATGGCACTCAAGATGATCTGCTCCATAACCTTTTCCTCATCCTTGTCACTATGTTTCCCCCCACGTCTGATAAAGGAGGGAGATTCTCCTTTGCCCTCCTTTTGCTGCTGATGTATTTATAGAAACACTTTTTGTTGTCTTTCACGGCAGTAGCCAGCTTAAGTTCTAGTTGGGCTTTGGCCCTTCTCATTTTCTCTTTGCATACCGCACGACATCCTTGTAGTCCTCCTGAGTGGCCTGCCCCTTCCTCCAAAGGTTATAAACTCTCCTTTTTTTCCTGAGTTCCAGCCGAAGCTCTCTGTTCAGCCAGGCCAGTCGTCTTCCCCACCGGCTCATCTTTCGGCACATGGGGATAGCCTGCTCCTGTGCCTTAAGACTTCCTTCTTGAAGAATGTCCAGCCTTCCTGGACTCCTTTGCCCTTCAGCACTGCCTCCCAAGGGATTCTGTCAACCAGGCTCCTAAACAGGCCAAAGTCTGCCCTCCGGAAGTGCAAGGTAGCAGTTCTGCTGACCCTCCTCCTTACTTCTCCGAGAATCGAAAACTCTATCGTTTTGCGATCACTATACCCAAGACGGCCTCCGACCATCACATCACCCACAAGTCCTTCTCTGTTCACAAACAACAGGTCCAGCGGGGCGCCTTGCCTCGTTGGCTCACTCACCAGCTGTGTCAGGAATTTATTATCTTCCACACCCTCCAGGAACCTCCTAGACTGGTTCCTCTCTGCTGCATTGTATTTCCAGCAGACATCTGGCAAGTTGAAAGCCCCCACGAGAACAAGGGCTAGCGATCGTGAGACTTCTCCCAGCTGCTTGTAGAATATTTTGTCTGCCTCCTCATCCTGATTGGATGGTCTATAACAGACTCCCACCATGATATCTGCCTTGTGGCCTTCCCCCTGATTCTTACCCCTAGACAATCAACCCTAT
The DNA here is from genome assembly GCA_009819775.1 of Phoenicopterus ruber ruber. NCBI lineage: Eukaryota > Metazoa > Chordata > Aves > Phoenicopteriformes > Phoenicopteridae > Phoenicopterus > Phoenicopterus ruber. The sequence continues at coordinate 25,549,145 of CM020247.1, forward strand.
TGTCACCGTCCTCAAGCTCTAGGCAGTCAAGACTCCCTAACATGCAGGGCTACCCCACTGCCTCTCCTTCCTTGCCTATCCCTTCTGAAGAGTTTGTAGCCATCCATTGCAGTGCTCCAGTTATGCGAGTCATCCCACATGTTTCCGTGACGGCAACTATATCATAGTTTTCCCCTTTCACAACGGCTTCAAGCTCCTCCTGTTTGTTGCCCGTGCTGTGTGCATTGGTGTAGATGCACTTCAGCTGAGCTATTGATCCTGCCACCTTTCTGGGGAGAGAAGCCCTAATTCCTACGTGACCAATCTCGGGCATTTCCGTGGTTACTAACAGATCAATGATCCTTGCGTCCTTGCTGCCGCATGGATCTCTATCTCCTACCTTGTCTGAGACGGCAGACCAAAACCCCTCGCTAGCACACCGTCCCTCCTACATTGGTGTGCCACCCCCAGGCTTATCTCTAGCGCACCTGGTTTTATCCCCTTCCCCCTTCAAATCTAGTTTAAAGCTCTTTCAATGAGCCCTGCTAACTCCTGTGCTAGGATCCTTTTTGCCCTTTGGGACAGGTGCACCCCGTCTGTCGCCAGCAAGCCTGGTGTCACGTAAACTGACCCACGGTCAAAGAACCCAAAGTCCTGTGGGTGACACCAGGCTCGGAGCCAGGTGTTGATCTGCTGGTTCTTCCTGTTTCTTCCCTCATCGTTCCACGAAACTGGAGGGATAGAGGAGACACGACTTGTGCTCCTGATCCCTTAACCAGTCGTCCCAAGGCCCTGAAGTCTCTCTTGATTGCCCTGGGACTTCTTGTTGCCACTTCATCACTGCCTACCTGAAAAATCAACAAGGGATAGTAATCTGAGGGCTGTACAAGGGTAGGAAGCTTTCTCTTCACATCTTTGACCCGGGCCCCAGGGAGGCAGCAGGCTTCCCTAAGAAGTAGGTCCGGTCTGCATATTGGGCCTTCTGTTCTCTTCAGAAGGGAGTCTCCTATGACGATGACCCGTCTCTATTGTTTCTTTGTGGGGGCAGTTTTGATGCACGATGTAGGCCGACTTATCCTTGGCGACACCTCCAAGCTAGCTGAACCATTGTCCTCATTATTGTTTGGCTCCACTTGCAGAGCCTCATACCTATTATGCAAGGGCACCTGGGGAGGCGGGGTAGTCACAGAGGAGACCGCGCCTGCTGCGCTGGGGAGAAACTTGTTTGCCATTGTCCCCTGTCCCTTAAGTCACCATGTTCAGCCATGTGGGGAGAGGATAGGGATAGGGAATCCTCTGTGTCATGCACCCTGGCTGCCTGTTGCGCCTGTCTCAGGGAGGGCAGGGTGCAATTCCAGTAGTCAATCTCTCTCTCGCACTCCCTGATACTCCTCAACCTGCTCACCTCCTCCCGGAGCTCTGTCACCAAGCGGAGGAGTTCCTCTACTTGGGCGCACCTCCCACAGGTGTGCTCGCTGCTGCCATCCAATACTGGCATAAGAGTAGGGCACACCCTGCAGCCTGACACCTGGGTGGCAGTGCGTTCCCACCGCAGCTCAGTCTGGGAAGCTGCGTCGAGTCGTGGTGGGTGCAAGGCTTAGAGCAGCCATGGCTTTCTGCCGGGTGGACACCATTGCTCCCTGACCGAGCTGGCAGAGCTCCAGCGCCCTCCCTGCGCGAACTGCCGCCCCACGCCCTGTTTGCCCGCCCTCGTCGCAGCGCTCCTAATCGCTCACGCTCCCTAAGGGCTTCTTTTATACGGGGGGGGAGGGGCTTGGCCGCCGTTGTTCCTGGCCCCGCCCCGGTCTCGGAAGACGCTGTCGCGCTGGCGGCTCTCTCGGCTCCCCCTGAGGTTCCCCCGGTTCGGGAAACCCCCCTGTGCACAGCGCTAGGGTGCTCTGCTGCGGATCGTGCCGGCACCGAAGCTGCTCGCCTCGGTGATTGAGTGCTAGTGACGGTTACACCGCATTTAAATCTCCCGCATGACATAAATGGTATAGAATAAGGGGTGGATACTGTCCTGGTTTCAGCTGGGATGAAGATAATTTTCTTTCCAGTAGCTACTGTGTTTTGGATTTAGTATGGGATTTGGTATGTGAAGAATGTTGATAACACACTGATGTTATTAGTTGTTGCTACGAGATCAAGGACGTCTTCCAGCTTCCCAGGTTTTGCTAATGTGCAGGTGCAAAAACCTGGGAGGGGTATAGCCAGTATAGTTGACCCAAACTGGCCAAAGAGAGTATCCCATACCATAGTCGTCATGCCCAGTATAAGTGGGGGTCGGCTGGTGGGCCAGGGTCTTTTCGTTCGTTCGGGCTTCGTTCGTTCGTTTGGCTGTTCGTTCCCTCGCTTGTTCTCTCTTGAACTTGCTGTTCTGAGATCGCTGCTGGGGAAATTGCTGTTCGTTCTGAGATCGCTCTCGGTTTCACTCTGTGATTGCTGCTTGGGACAGGCTGTATCGGTCATCGGGTCGTCGGGTGGTGAGAAAATTGTGCATTGGTTCATTTTATATATTCTATTATCATTATATTTTTTAATTATTATTATCATCATTAATATAAATATAATTATTATTATTTTTTCCTTTGCTGTCCTGATGAACTGTTTTTATCTCAACCCACGAGTTTTCCTTTCTTTCCGATTCTCCTCCCCACCCCACTGGGGAGGGGGGGAAATGAGCGAGTGGCTGCATGGTATTGGGTTACCAGCTGGGGTTAAACCACAACACTTGGGCAATGTTTATCTTTTCTCTGCCATTAGACTGTGTTTTCCCTAATATTTTGGATTGTTTCCTTCTCATTTGCTCCCAAAGATAGAGGCAGCATATAAAAGCCCTTACTTGCCTTCTTTTCCTATTTTGACTCTTCTTCATTGGCAAAATAATCCAAAATATAAATCTCTACCTGTTTCTCTTAAAGAATCCACTGGCTTAAAAGAGGATCTCTCTATAAGCAATGATCTTACTGGTTTTATTTTTTCTCGTAATCATGTTTACAGACTAGTCAAATGCCCATAGAGGCAAAAGAAGTATTTACTATGTCTTTGAGTAGAAGGTGAATGTAGCATTTGCTTTGGTGGGTATGCCATTTTAATACTATAGAAAAGGTATTATTTGTGTGGAATAATTTTTGGATTAAAAAAGTCAGTTAAATAAGGGCTAATCTGTTGGTAAAGAGATTAATTGTAAAACCCATGCTATAAAATTTATATTTAAAGTATAGTATAGCATAAAAAGTACTTACATGAAAATACTGTTTCAGAAAAATTGTTATATATGTGCAGACTTGAAAATATGATCTTTCCATTTTCAGTTTTTTCACTTAGTTTCAGAAACTTCATTTAGACTATAGAGCGCAAATGTTTCATTTCTTTTTTTATTTAAATGTAAATGTGCTGTGTTAATGATTGTCTGTGAAGAGCTTAGCATATTACTTATACTATGAAAACTTGGATGTTTCCACATAATCTTCAGAAGTACTGAAATTGACTGTCCACTCTAGGGGCATGTTAAGTAGAGTTGTACAGGCTATGTATGTTGATGTTAACTTCATCTGAGTTTTCCTTAAGACTGCAGTTTCATGAAAAATTGGTCACCTAAACAAGTACTAATAGAAGTTTGGGGATTTTGTTTTTAGAATCTAGATTAATAAAGGTAAATGCAGCTTTTTCTAGTCCATTTGAATTTTGAATGCAAAGCATCAGGTTTTATTTTACATTTAGTCACATGATATTCTTATGGTCCCCTTATTTTCTAAATCTTCTCATTAATACCAGCTAGAGCTTGAAAAGAATTAAATGCTTAGTATTCCTATATTGTTGATGATTAACTCAAAAATATAACATGGCCTATGGGGGAAGGAGTGTCACATACATATTTTATAGCCTGTGAGGCTTTGTTTCATTATCATGAACATTGTGTTACGCAGAACTCTGATGACCTTCATAGTGTTATGAAGTTAGTATAAAACTGCGTAACTGTTGAACATTCACAATCTCTCAAACTGATTATCCTTAGCAGTTACTTACATCTTTTTTTCTCCTTCTCACTCCTTTAATAATCTTCCCTCCCAACAATAAAAACAAATGTGTATATTTAAATGAAGGTTTTTCTTACCAGGCCTCGTAACAGCTTTACCCTCTTCTAAAAGCAGTTCAGAGATGTCTATATGAGACTTCTTTATGGCTGGTGCTCTTCACATGTAATAAATATAATTTGTCCAGTTTCCCAAAATTTCATTCAAAATGCTATATACTGATGCCAAAATGCCTGAAATAGAAAATTTCACATGTAATTTCAGGGAAGTTATAGAGCTGTAATAATCAGGCTATAGAAATACAACTACATGCTTTGGTAGCTGTAGAATAATAGCTAATTATTGCCTTTAGGAATGTTTTCTTTTCATCTGCAAAAATTTAAAGGACAAATTCTTACAACTGTGTATGTGCCAAGCAAAAAGTTACAGTACTATTAATCTCATAGGTTTCCTCCAGCATACACACTTCCCTTTGACTGCAAAACCATACTGCAACTTTTTTCTTAATTAAATGCTATTTTTGGTTATGTGTTAATGTAGAGCTCAAGAAAAGTTCTGGATTGCTAGCTTAGTGCACTGAAGTCCTTATTTATCCACAAAAAAAACAAATAGCGCAGGAACAATGGTTAATGCAAACTTCCTGGTGCTGTTTCACTGGTGTGCCCCAGAGGGACCACCATTGTTATAATGTAGTTCAATCTCCTACTTCTTTCTCTTTAGTATGTGGACTCCCCTTATATACCGTGTTACCACAGTATTACTGTTTATACTACTTAGCTGGTACTTAGGAGTAATTGAGCAGACAAGAAATGTTCTTATTAATCATATAGAAGAAAATATCACATTAAAAAAAAATGAATTGGGCTTCCCAAAGACGATACCCCTCCTATTCACCTCATTTTATGCTCCTAATTTGTTTACTCTGTGTGGTTTTGGTTTGCTTTTAAGTTTCAGAGTTTCTCAGAGGAAGTGGGCTTGGCATTTTATAGTTGCCTGGGAAGCACTGCACATGCTTATGATTCTACAGAAATATTTTTAGTATGATGGAAAGCTCTCATGTTTATCACTAATAGCTGCTCTTACACCAGCTACTTCATGAACATTTTAAGTGCCCTCAGTTTCCTTCTGTCTAGGTGCAGATCAAAGAACCCAGTTCCTCACTTTCTTGAGAAATTATTATGGGCCTCTAAATCAAAGACACCACAGTATAATCACTTAATAGCAAAAAGTATTTTCTGTATACACTGACATTTTAAATCGATCTTAAAGAACACAATCAATATATCTAAAATACTCCAAAACATTAGTGTAATCAGATGTCTGGAGAAGCCTTCAATGCCCGAGCATGTTCCTGAGAACTGCCTGTGGTGGGTCTCAGTCACTCAGCCCTTGGTTCTTAAACACTTTGTATGAAATCTAGTCGAGTTACTTGCATTGATGCTCAGGACTCCCGTTAGCCAAGCCTATTTGTTACACCTCTTCTACTGAGCAGACTTTGGCTCAGTACGTCAGATTATATTATTATTTGCACTAAAGAAAGCCACTGGACTCCTGATTGAGCGGCACCCTGGGCTGCCCCCGCAGTGGCAGCTGCTCGTGCCTTTGTCACTCCAAACCCCATCTCCCATCACTGCTCCCGTGCCCTCCCTTTCTTCTCTCCTCTCAGTCCCGTTCAGGTAAATGAGGCCTGTTATGAGCAGCCACAGCGCCAGTGAGGAGGGAAACTCTCCGGTGATGCTGGAAGAAGAAATAAAAGTGGATCTAAAAGCTCCTAAAACGCCCAGCCAGCCCCAAACGCGCTACCGGGGTTCCTCCCTCAAACTAGGCTGCGACACCAACCCAGCTGCTGAGTGGAACTTGCCCACACAGAAGAAAGGAGAGAGGTGCCCTCAGGATTTTACCTCAAGTTCACCTCTTTTAATTCATAGATCTCCTCCTCGTGCTTTATAATGACTGTTTATCGCTCTCCTTTTGAAATTTTGTCATTAATTTTACAGCGAATAATTAATAGCGTGGAAGTAGATTTCCCCTCCCCGGGTAATGGAACAGTCCGCTGGGTTCCTGGGCGCTGACACTCAGCTTTTAACTCCTTTTCTGCCAAATCCCAACCTCCCCTTGTAGAAGCTTATTTCTTTCAGAGACTTGGATTCTGCCTCAAGCTCTCTCACACCTCACACTTAAACACCGCAGACAGGTCAGGCTTGTAAGAACTGTCTCATATGGGCAGTGTGAAATGGAGGAAACGACTACCGACTCTCGAGATGGACTTAAATGCTAAAGTCATCCATCGTGTTTTCTTCTTAGTAAGTGTTGTGGAGATATGTGTCAATGCTCAAGTATTGATTAGGTCAACTGATTTTTTTTTTTTTCTTTCTTTCTTTTTTAAGTTTTGCAGTGGAAAACTTTGTAGACCCTGCGGCATACCTGCCGCCCAGGTCAGCAATCTCCTCATCCCTTGAGGACATACCTGTCCCTCAGTCAGTGGAGAGCGGTTGCTCCTTTCAGGTGGGTTAAGTCACCTTTCAGAAACAACTTTTTTTTCTCTTGAGCAATAACTGGAGACATGGAGGTGTCCTGACCTGAGACCTGGAGTCCTAACCTGCATTTCTCAATTTAAGCACTTAAGTGTATGGTAAGTTGTTACGGATTTTGATATATAGTCTTTCCCAATTAGAATTGCAGAGGAATTAAAGAAAATTGTAGTAAATGTGCTTACTTTTTAAAATAATGTGAGGGGTCATTTAGATAAAATTTCTGTTTCTTCAACTATTCCTCCATTTCTCTATTCCTGCTTCCCTTCAACTTCAAGTGGCAATTCAATCCCTCAAAAAGCTTCAGTTATCCTAAATAAAGCATATAAAAAAACCTATCGACTTCTCAGTCTCTTCAGTCTCTTGGCTGTACTGAACTCTAGAAACCCCATTTCCCTTCCTCAGATTGTCTCCTGGGTTCACAGCACTGGATCTCTCTGGAATTTTCCCTGACCTTAATGGATGCAATTAAATGTTTTTCTTTCAGTATTTTCCTTCTCTGACATCTTTGCTGGATCAAGGTTCCTTCTTTGGACCACTCTTTTTCTTTCCCTTCTCTTTTATTCTCTAATTCCCAAAGGATACTGTTCTGAACCATACTGAACTGTACGGTAAGAGACATTTACATTTTTTAGGAAGAAAGGGAGGCATATAGCTTAAAGTAAATGCAGAAGAAAATTGTTACTTTTACTCCAAGTTATTAAGGTTATTAGGCATGCCTTGGTAGCAGGGAACATGTAGAAGAACTTCTACAAGAAGTTCGTGTCACCTGTGCTAGTGCAGGAGAGCTTTTTCCAGAAGCCTCCTAAGTTGTATGAATGGATGTACGAATTGCAGCTCCTAGACTGCTTAAGGCCAAGCAAGGTGAGTTACTTGTACTGGTGTCTGACAATTCATGAATACTGGTATTACATTTCCTATAACAAACTAGGCATTAGAATATTTAAATTTATTATAGCTGTATAACTTCTTGTCTGAAAAGTGTTTTGCACATTTGGTTTATATTTCAACATTAGGCCTAGTTTTCTAATCTAGAAAGCACATATGGTGTACAACTGCAACCACAACCCTTAAAAGTAAAAAGAGAAGGAAACCATTTTGCAAAATAACAATAAATTGCAAGATTTTGTTTAATACAATGCATATGAAAAAATGTCTGCTTTTGCTTAGAGAACTTGTGCAAGTTTAAAAAAAAGGGTAAACAAGGGTACTGTATTCGCTCAGTGAATTTTGTTGTTTGGTTCTCTTCATTCAAATGTAGAGCTTTCCTTTTCAGGTGAGGAAGTGTTGGGAGCACTGGGAACTTTTGAAGTTCTGGTTGATTCTGTTTGACCTCCTGATCTCCTCTCTAGTTAGACTCCAGAAAGGACTTCTTTTCTCTCACACTACAGCCTCACAGATGGCTATGATTCTTTGGAGGGTGGTTAAAATCCACAGCTTGTTTTTCTTCCTTCAGAAATAAACAAGGAGATAATAGAAAACCTTTGTTTCTACTCTGGGTTCAGTCTTTCAGAACACCCATAAACCTTTCCTTGTAAAAGGCACCTTGGCCGCCTTTGGCCTTCGGTTGATGTTTAAGGTTGTCCATACCAATGCTTTTTTGCAGTGCTTTAAACTGAATGTCCCTCATGGCATCTGTCAGCTTCTGTCTAGTTCTCATGTCAAGAAATTCAGTATTACGATTATATTTACAAGAAATTTAGGTATGGGAATACATAGCTAGGTCAGAAAAAGAACTCTCAACTCTATATTGACATGTGAAGATAGAAATGACACCCTTTAATAGTTTAAATCTAGTTTGGAAGCATGTACACTAAAATACCTTAGCCCCAGTAAAATTTTCTGAATAATTACCATGTCCCTCTAATGGCTCTGAAAATATCAATAAATCTTTTAAATTTTAGCCCTATTTGATATAAAATTTGTCCTGAAATCCATTTTTCCTTTACCACTTTAAAGCAATAACTCTAACAAAGTTGCAAAAAGGGAAATAAGTGTTACAAGTCTTCCTCTATTGTTTGAATTTTTACCCCAAAGACATGTTTTTCCATAGTGTCTTCCTCTTGTCCTTGTTTCAGGGGTTGAGCAAATTATGTCCAGTTGCTTTATTTCCCTAAAATAATCATGCCAGTTTTGTGGCTCGTTAATTTACAAGAAACCCATTATTTGTAGCGAATGTTTACTCCCAATAACAGCTAGGGAACAGTTTCTAATTTTTAACCTCCATGCATGGAATTTATGGCATTCAAAAATACTCTGATTGCTTCTGTCCAAAATGGTGAAAGGTTAAAAAAGGTGATGTGCCCAGAGCCGTTGGGCTGGTTTTTTTGAACATCTCTGATCTAATGTTCGGTTCAGTCTCCTATCTGAGAGTTATCTGATGTCAGGATATAAAGATTCAGATAAAGCAGGTAATGTGAAATCCATCAGTTAGGGCATTCAGTCAAGAACCTGCTTTCATACTCATGAAGTTCAGATACGTTATGTGCATGTCTGTGGAAAGTGACGGGAACTGAGTGTATTCCCAAGTGCTGTTCACAGGAGCAGAGTCAATAGAAAGTAATCGTTCGACTGCCCGTCCACGGCCACTGCACGGTCCTCCAGCACTTCCTGTTTCTTCCCCACTAGATGGTGACAGAGGAAAAGCTCTGGCTTCCCTGTTTGAAGGACAGCAGGTTAATCTCCTATGGGCTAGCAAAAAGCAATACATTCTCACTCATGCATAGTCTCTTAGATGTAACCAGACAATTAAAAGTACTTTCAAACAAACTTCTTTCCTGTTTTGTAGAAAGTACAGTCTATGATAAGATTATAAAGAAGGATGAACTTGCTCAAGAGAGAGGAGGTATTTGAGTCTGAATAATAAAATAATGTGTAAATATGTGTGGTGATAATACTAATGTGCAAAACTTATTAGGACACTTTGGAGGAAGATATATTTTAGAAATTTGACATTCTAAATGGCAACAGTCATAATCTTTTGCCTAACTAAAAAAGAATGGCTTAATTCAGCACATCATAGCAATCTATCAATCCATACGGCATGAATGACTGCGTGGAAGGGCCGTAGTTATATCAGAGAGAGCAGTGTGTGGAACTGCTTGTCATACAGAGACTGTCCTGATTTAGGCTGGGATGGAGCTAGTTTTGTCTCCAGCAGCTACTGTGTTTTGGATTTAGTATGTGAAAAACGGTGATAGTACACTGGTGGTGTTGGTTGCTGCTAAACGATCAAGGACATTTTGCAGTTTCCCAGGTTTTGCTAATGTGCAGGTGCAAAAACCTGGGAGGGGTAGAGCCAGAATAGTTGATCCAAACTGGCCAAAGAGAGTATTCCATACCATAGACGTCATGCCCGGTATAAGCGAGGGTCGGCCGGTGGGCCACTTCCCTTCTTGTTCCCTTCTTCTCCCATACGAACTGGAGTCAAAGGCAGCCAAGTGGTGTGCCACCATTGACATTGCCAATGCGTTTTTCTCAATTCCTTTGGCAGCAGAGTGCAGGCCACAGTTTGCTTTCACGTGGAGGGGTGTCCAATACACCTGGAATCGACTGCCCCAGGAGTGGAAGCACAGCCCTACCATTTGTCATGGACTAATCCACACTGCACTGGAAAAGGGTGATGCCCCTGAACATCTACAATACATTGATGACATCATTGTGTGGGGCAACAAGGCAAAAGAAGTGTTTGAGAAGGGAAAAAGAGTAATTCAGATTCTTCTGAAAGCTAGTTTCTCCATAAAGAAAAGCAAGGTTGGAGACATTGGAGACAGCCAGCATGGCTTCACCAAGGGCAAGTCCTGCCTGACCAACCTAGTGGCCTTCTACGATGGGGTGACTGCATCAGTGGACAAGGGCAAAGCAACCAATGTCATCTATCTGGACTTCTGTAAGGCCTTTGACACGGTCCCCCACAACATCCTTCTCTCGAAACTGGAGAGATATGGATTTGATGGGTGGACTGCTCGGTGGATGAGGAATTGGTTGGATGGTTGCATCCAGAGGGTAGTGGTCAATGGCTCAACGTCCAGATGGAGACCGGTGACAAGTGGTGTCCCTCAAGGGTCTGTGAGGGAATGAAGGCACGGACTCCGGCATAGGTGGAAAGCGGAGACCCTTTAATGCGCACTTACAGGGGTTTATAAAGCTTCCTTATCTACTACACGCGCTCTAACACCTGTTCACGCGACTGGCATGCATAGTTACAGCTTTGTGATTGGTAATTCTCTTCTGTCCACGCGAAGGGCAAACATTTCTTGATTGGTACAATTAAACATAACAAAGAAATTCTTTAGTGTAACAACAAACTTCTTTCTGGTTCTGACTGCTTCTGGTTACTCTTGTTTACCTTACTGTGTCCCTTCATTGACCTTTACAGCACTGCTGTTTCAATTACTGTACTGCTGTTACAATCAGCTCTAACCTGTCGTAAAACAGGTCACCTACAATTCCCCCTTTCTTTGTTTTTACAAGCCAAATAGAGTGCATTAAACGTTCAATCATTTTTAGCAAACACTGCAACAGACAAGGCACTACAATAATAATTGCAACTAATACAATGAGCAAAACAAGTCCTCCTTTCGCTAATTCTACTAACCATCCTGTTAATCCTAACCCTTTCAGCCAAGATTCTAATCCTACTGAGCTTGTGGTTAATTTTTCAGATAGCTCTTTCAATTTCTTTATCTGTTGAAATACTGTTTGAGAGTTATCGCTTAAATTCATACAACACATGCTTTTAAACTCTTCACATCCATGTCCCTGTGCTAATAACAAAAAATCTATAGCTGCTCTATTTTGCAAAGTGGCGTGCCTAATAGAATCTGTATCTACCAGCAAAGCACTTAAAGCTTTTGATGTGGCATTGTTTTGCTTAGCAAGCCAACATCCTAATTTATTAAGTGTCGCAAGGGCTTTTGCGGCAGCGACACCAGGTGCTAAGACTGAGGCTACGATAGTCTTATCTGCCTCCCAAAAATCCACATTGTCCTTACAATCTTCTCGATAATGATTCACTGATCGTTTTGATCGCCCATGGAGTCTGTTAATATTTAAAACCATGGACGTGTTTGGTGTTAACAATGTTAGGTGGCCCAGAGTACAAGGGCCTCCTGCAACATGAGAAGGAACACCTTGCCAAGCCCGGTCCCCACAGATGAGAAACACACCGGCCGGCAAGGCTAAAGGTTTGTTTGAAGACTTAGATATTTTAGAGGTGGTATAATTACACCACACAGATGCGTTCTTATAGACGGATAAACTTGCTGGTACATCAATTACGGTGTTATCACGTCCAGTATAATTAAAGCTTAGACAGGCATAGGCACTCACACTTCCCAAAATATCTAATTCTTGTGGCTCCAATGGAACGACCGGCAAATAGTTGGCCCAGCCATCCCAGTTGGTTACCGCTTCCTTACTAGCATTTCCCGTCAGATTAACTTTCCATTTAGACATAATATGATGCCCTACTGAAGTATTATTAACAACAGTCACAACTTCCTTGTCTGAAAGCGGAATTCCAACTAAACATGTCGTAAACGGGTTGGCTGCGCTGGCCATCGAGAGGCACATGTGGTTCTGTCCCGTCACGTTGGCAAGTGTGACCCAGATGTTTGCTCTAGGTTGGATGGAGATCCATGAGGCACTGAAACCGCAACAGTAGAGGATGATGATCCCAACCAAGGCCGCACACCACGGGCTGGTACCCATCGTGGTCCTCGTCCTGTGGAAACACAAGCATATCCTCGCCCCCAGGTTATCAAAGGATATGGTCCTTAGCCAAATCCCCTGCAGTTTTTTTAAAAATTAATTGTTTTTCCATCTCAGTCATACATTCTGTTTCTGTGATCGAGGGGGAGGCTTAAGCAAATCAGTTAGATCTTGTTCTGATGCCCGGTGAATTTATCTATTTTAGTACACCTTTGTCCGATACTACATGCCGAGCAACACTGCTTCAGTTTTTAAGTTCTTTGTTATTTTCCCGCTCGAGGGCGAGTACCATAGGGTCCTGTGGCAGCACCATTCCACAGTCCCTTTGCCACTCCGGGTGATTTCGGAGGGTGAAAAACATATCTGCATATGACACTTCATCCTATTTTCCTTCTCTCCTTAAAAACAACATTAATTGCAAGATAGTGTTATAATCAATTGACCCATGAAGTGGAACTAACCCATTAAGTGGCCACTTAGTTCCATCTTCCAGCTTATAAATCAGCCACCATTGATTACAATATTTAATGAGAGTCTTCTTATTCTCTGTACCCCCGGTTCCAACAACATCCCTCCAATGTGTCAATATATGACCAAGGGGGCTTTTCTTTAAAATACCCTTATTCTGAGTGTTACCCATCTCTTCTGACTCCTTATGCTTATTTTCTAGATTGTTTCTTATTAGCTATTGTGCTTCGTTTTCATTCCCAAACGTCCCAAATCTCTGGGATAATCCAATACCTCTTTTTTTTTTTTTCTTTTTGTTTCTTTTTTTTTCTTTTTTTTTTTCTTTTTTTTTTTTTTTTCTTCAACGGGACCCACACAGAGTTACAGAACCACAAATCAGGACTCACTCGCTTCACAGCGGCGCCGCGTCTCAAACACACACACCCACAACACACACAAATGTTTTTAACACAAAATATCCACAAATGCTTTTAACATAAAATACACACACCCACAAAACAAATGCTTTTAGCATAAAACACCACAAAATACCACAAAATACCATAAAGTACCGTAAAGTACCATAAAGTACCTTTAACATAAAATACCTGGGCATTTACAAACAAGACACACAATTATCACTCCAGTTAGTCAGCAAAATGTTACATATTCATCATACGTCTATACATATTCATCACCTTTCCCCGAAAAGGCGGTCTTTATTAAAATGAGTTCGCAAAGGCGGTCGTTATTAAAATGAGTTCGCAAAGGCGGTCGTTATTAAAATGAGTTCGCAAAGGCGGTCTTTATTAAAATGAGTTCGCTGCCTTTAACTCCTCCCAGTTGCGCACGCGCAGTGCCATCCCTTCAGCGGGGACAGGTCGAGGGGGGGCGGGGGGGGCAGCGACAGCAACGATTGCCTCCGATTTGCAGAGCTGCTGCAAAAGCTCCAGCTAACGCGGCGGTGTGATGTTGTAGTGTTCACCGGCATCGCCTGGAGTATTTTTTACAGTCCGTGTTCGCATTTTCCACAGCTAATTTTAACATTAAGGCTTCTTTTGCTTCACGGTTATCAAGCTGCTTATTTAAAGAGTCCCGTAGTCTATCAATAAACTGCATGTATACTTTTTTTTTTTTCTTTTTTTTCCTTTGGCGGCGGGCGGTGGCGGCTGTTCGGTGCGGACGGTGGTGGTGACTGGCTGTTCGCTCCGCCTCCCGCGGTGTGATGGTGACTGAGGCCGGCCGTGGGGGGCTGCTCCCTGCTCCGGGCTCGCTGAGCTCCGCTCTCCGCTCCCGATACCGGCCTTAGAGAGCCATGGCAGCCAGGGGAGGGGAGGCTGCTCCGGTCCGCGCCGCGTGGGGAGGGCTAATCCTATTGGATCTCCCTCCTTTAATGCTTTTGCTGGCTCTGAGCGCGAATCAGCTGTGAGTACTGCTTGAGCGGCAGCACTTTGAACCTTCTTTTCCGCCCGCCATGATCTTAAAGTTTCAGTTTCTAAACGCCATGTAGTCATAACTTCAGCGGCAGTTGTACTCCCTCTAGAAACTGCTTCCCATATCGTTTCTCCTGCCTGCTCCCACGTCTTTACATCAAACACAGCAGAGACAGTAGAGGGGGCTCCTTGCTTTTGCAAAAACTTCAGCAACAGTTTGATTTTATAAGAGTCATACTTTACTCCCCTTTTTGTCAAAAGGTGCGTTAATAACTTAACTAGAGCTTCTTCTTCCGCAGAAATGTTAGCTCCCATTATAAATGCCCAGCCGCTCACCTGTTTTTCAGGCGATGTCCCGGGGTGGAAGCCGCAGTCCAGCTGCTAGCTTGATTCGTTCGGCTGGGTTCCCTCCGGACGCTTCGCGTTGCTTTACTGGACGCTCGTTCAGCGTTGCTTCAAGGGACGCTTATGCAGCGTTGCTTTTTCGGACGCTCGTGCAGCGTTGATTTACCCCATCACGTCGGGGTCACCATTTGAGGGAATGAAGGCACGGACTCCGGCATAGGTGGAAAGCGGAGACCCTTTAATGCGCACTTACAGGGGTTTATAAAGCTTCCTTATCTACTACACGCGCTCTAACACCTGTTTAAACATTTCTAAATTTGTGCACTTAAACATAACAAAGAAATTCTTTAGTGTAACAACAAACTTCTTTCTGGTTCTGACTGCTTCTGGTTACTCTTGTTTACCTTACTGTGTCCCTTCATTGACCTTTACAGCACTGCTGTTTCAATTACTGTACTGCTGTTACAATCAGCTCTAACCTGTCGTAAAACAGGTCACCTACAGGTCTGTATTGGGACCGGTCCTTTTTAACATCTTCATCGATGACATAGACAGCGGGATCGAGTGCACCCTCAGCAAGTTCGCGGATGACACCAAGCTGAGTGGTGCGGTGGATACGCTTGAGGGTCGGGATGCCATCCAGAGGGACCTGGACAGGCTTGAGAGGTGGGCCCAGGCGAACCTCATGAGGTTCAACAAGGACAAATGCAGAGTCCTGCACCTGGGTCGGAGCAACCCCCGGTATCAGTACAGGCTGGGGGATGCAGGGATGGAGAGCAGCCCTGCCGAGAAGGACTTGGGGGTGCTGGTGGATGAAAGGCTGGACATGAGCC
The DNA here is from genome assembly GCA_009819775.1 of Phoenicopterus ruber ruber. Taxonomy (NCBI): domain Eukaryota; kingdom Metazoa; phylum Chordata; class Aves; order Phoenicopteriformes; family Phoenicopteridae; genus Phoenicopterus; species Phoenicopterus ruber. Next base: position 25,564,462 of record CM020247.1, read on the forward strand.
AACAATGTGCGCTGGCAGCCCAGAAGGCCAACCGTATCCCTGGGCCGCATCAAAAGGAGCGTGGCTAGCAGGTCGAGAGAGGTGATTCTGCCCCTCTACTCTGCCCTGGTGAGGCCCCACCTGGAGTACTGCGTCCAGCTCTGGGCCCCTCAACATAAGAAGGACGCGGACCGGCTGGAGCGGGTCCAGAGGAGGGCCACAAGGATGATCAGAGGAATGGAGCACCTCTCCTACGAAGGCAGGCTGAGGGAGTTGGGCCTGTTCAGCCTGGAGAAGAGAAGGCTCCGGGGAGACCTTATTGCAGCCTTTCAGTACTTGAAGGGGGCCTATAGGAAAAATGGGGAGAACCTTTTTAGCAGGGCCTGTTGTGATAGGACAAGGGGTAATGGTTTTAAACTAAAGGAGGGGAGATATAGGCTGGAAATCAGAAAGAAGTTTTTCACAATGCGGGTGGTGAAGCACTGGAACAGGTTGCCCAGAGAGGTAGTAGAAGCCCCATCCCTGGAAACATTCAAGGTCAGGCTGGATGGGCTCTGGGCAGCCTGATCTAATTGAAGATGTCCCTGCTCATTGCAGGGGGGTTGGACTAGATGACCTTTAAAGGTCCCTTCCAACCCAAACTATTCTATGATTCTATGATTCTATAAGGTCAAGGGACCTGCACAGGAGATTCAGTTCTTGGGAATAAAATGGCAGGATGGATGTCATCATGTGCCTATGGGTGTGGTCAACAAGATAGCAACTATGTCTCCACCAGCTAACAAGAAGGAAACACAAGCTTTCCTAGGCCTTGTGGGGTTCTGAAGAATGCATATTCCAGGTTATAGTCAGCATGTGAGCCCTCTCTATCGAGTAACCTGAAAGAAGAACTATTTTGAGTGGGGCCTTGAGCAAGCCTTTGAGCATATCAAACAGGAAATAGCTCGTGCGGTATCTCTTGGCCCTGTCCGGGCAGGACCAGCTGTGCAAAATGTACTCTACACTGCAGCTGGGGAGCATGGTCTCACCTGGAGCCTCTGGCGGAAAACATCAGGAGGAACCCGAGATCGACCATTAGGGTTTTGGAGCCGAGGGTATCAAGGATCAGAAGCCCACTACACCGCAACTGAAAAAGAGATACTAGCAGCATATGAGGGGGTTCGAGCCGCTTCAGAAGTTGTTGGTACAGAAGTATATCTCCTCTTGGCACTGCGATTGTCTGTGCTACGCTGGATGTTCAAAGGGAGGGTCCCCTGTACACATCACACAACCAATGCTACATGGAGTAAGTGGGTAGCGTTGATCACGCAGTGAGCTCTACTGGGGAAACCCAACGGCCCAGGAATCCTGGAAGAGATCATGGACTGGCCAGAAGGCAGAGATTTTGGAGCATTGCCTGAGGAGGTGGCTCGTGCCCAAGAGGCACCACCATATAATGAGTTATCAGAAGATGAAAGGCGTTATGCATTGTTTACTGATGGATCCTGTCGTGTGGTAGGAAACCATTGGAAGTGGAAAGCTGCTGTGTGGAGTCCCACACGACAAGTCGTTGAAGCCACTGAAGGAGAAGGTGAGTCAAGTTAGTTTGCAGAAGTGAAAGCCATCCAGTTGGCTTTAGATATTGCTGAACGAGAAAAGTGGCCAGTGCTCTATCTCTATACTGACTCATGGATGGTGGCTAATGCCCTATGGGGGTGGCTACAGCAGTGGAAGAAGACCAATTGGCAGCGCAGGGGTAAACTCATCTGGGCTGCTGCATTGTGGCAGGACATCGCTGCCCGGGTAGAAAACATGGCTCTAAAGGTACGTCATGTAGATGCTCACGTGCCCAAAAGCCACGCCACTGAAGAACATCGAAACAATGAACAGGTAGACAAGGCTGTCAACATTGAAGTGGCTCAGGTGGACCTGGACTGGGAGCGTAAGGGTGAGCTATTTGTAGCTCAATGGGCCCACGAAACATCGTGACGTCTAGGGAGAGGTGCAACATACAGATGGGCTCGTGATCGAGGGGTGGACCTGACCATGGAGGCCATCACACAGGTCACTCGTGAATGTGAAACATGTGCTGCAATCAAGCGAGCCACACGAGTAAAATCTCCCTGGAATAGAGGACGGTGGCTGGGTTTTTGATATGGCGAGGCCTGGCAAATTGACTATATTGGACCACTGCCACGAACACGCCAAGGCAGGCGCTACATGCTCACCATGGTGGAAGCAGCTACTGGTTGGCTAGAAACATACCCTGTAAACCATGCCACTGCCCGAAACACCATCTTAGGCCTTGAAAGGCAAATTTTGTGGTGACATGGTACCCCAGAAAGAATTGAAGCAGACAATGGGACTCATTTCCAAAATAACCTCATAAACTCCTGGGCAAAGAAACACGGCACTGAGTGAGTGTATCACATCCCCTATCACCCACAAGCCTCTGGAAAGATTGAGAGATATAATGGACTGTTAAAGACTATGTTGAGAGCGTCGGGCAATGGGGCATGGAAGCACTGGGATATAAATTTAGCAGAAGCCACTTGGTTGGCTAACACCAGAGGATCTGCTAACCGTCCTGGTCCTGCCCAAACAAAACCCCTACATACTGTGGGAGGAGATAAGGTCCCCATAGTGCACATAGGGAAGTGGCTGGGGAAGGCGGTGTGGATTGCTCCTCCCATGGGAAAAGGCAAACCCATTCGTGGGATTGTCTTCGCTCAAGGACCTGGGTGTACTTGGTGGATAATGCGGAAGGATGGGGAGATCCAGTGCGTGCCTCAAGGAGATTTAACCTTGGGGGAAAAATAATCTGTGATGTGAGTTGTATGTTGTAGGAAGTAATGGAGCAGGAACTACCCGAACCGACGAAGAATGAGCTTTGCAAGGAACCGGGCGAGTGCAACAATGACCCAAACCAAGCTGGTGTTGGCACCCAACAATCAGACATGCTGCTTCTCATGTCCTGAGCGCTCGTCTTGATAGATGGAGCCCAAGTCATAGCCTGTTCTTATGAACTTTTGGGGGAGTGGCAGAAGCCCATGCAATGGGAGAGTAATATCTATCTGTTAAGGGACAGGGGATAGTAGTTAATGAGAATGTATAAATCTGTATGTTGGGTATAAAGATGGTTTAAGTATGTAGTATAAGTTGTAAGTGTTGGTAAGAGGAGATTTCAGGAATGAGAAATAGATACAATGGGATGGTTAGAAGATATATAAATGTATTAAATTATGTGGGACCTGAGCATGACACAAATGGTATGGAATAAGGGGTGGAGATTGGATTGTGTCTGGCTGGGATGGAGTTAACTTTCCCCATAGCAACCCTCATAGTGCTGTGATTTGTATTTGAAGCTAGAAAGGTGTTGATAACACACCAGTGTTTTGGCTGCTGCTGAGCAGTGCTGGCACAGCAGCAAGGCTGTCTCTCCAACCAAAGGCCAGTAGGCTGGGAGGCAAGATCTTGGGAAGGGACATAGCCAGGACAGCTGACCCAAACTGACAAAAGTGATATTCCATACCATATGACATCATGCTCAGCAGTAAAAGCTAAATGAAAGGAAGGGGGACACACACATTCTTTACAAGGCTACGCTTACTGAGGCCCTACTTCCCAGGAAGTGGCTAGATATCACCTGCTGATGGGAAGTAGAGAAGAATTTTTTGTTTGTTTTTCCTTTGCTCATGCACACAGCCTTTGCTTTTACTTTATTAAACTGCCTTTATCTCAACCCACGTGTTATTCATCTTATTTTCTCCTCCTTATCCTGCTGAGGAGGGGGAGTGATAGAGCAGCTTGGTGGGCACCTGGCATCCAGCCAAGGTCAACCCACCACAACCACGTGAATCATGAGCAGAGCAACAGAGAAGCAGCATGCGCTAGCTTCTTGTCCCCATCTAGGTTTCTCCAGCCAAGGACCCATTTAATTCCCCTCAGAATAGTGTACTTAGGACCTTAATAAGAAACTCTCACAAGTATTACAGATATCACCCTGAGTGACACACTTAAGGCCTCGTAGGAAATTATTGGCAGATACGGGAACAGCCCTCCAAACCAGGATCAGTTCTTCCCTTAGATACTCATTCATCTTTTCTTTGTGGCCTACTTAACTGGCAGAATGCCTTCAAATCACTTGGTGAGAGAGGGAACTACTGAGATACTTCCTTCCACTGCACTGCCAGCTCCTGCTGTGATAGTACAAGTGTCAACAAATGTCATATCAGCTAAAACTTTGTAGATTGTCTGTATTACAGTGTAACTGAATCAGAGGTTATCAATGTCTGGAAATCTTAGTCTAAAAGCCAAGTACAGATATCTTTAATAGAATTTCTGTAGGAGCATGATAAAATTTATTTTTTTAGTAATATCTTGTCTGAAATTAAGCATAGTGCCCTACTGCAAAAGGGGAAGGGGGAGGGAGAAATTAAATGTCTTGTATATAGCACATGCAGAATGATGAAAAATGTATAACTGTAACAATAAATGACAAAGAGTATGATTACCTAACGGATATCTTCATTCATCTCTAATATTGGTGAACTAGTTCCAAATACAGAAAAATGAGTCATTCATGGGAAAATACTTATCCATATAAACCGGCTGAGAATGCCAAAAAAAGTTTCCTATGTTCCCTTAGTAAGCTGTGGTTTCTAAGAGAATAATAAAGTCTATATCTTACAAGCATTTTTATGAGCTCTCAACTTACAGTATACTATTTAAATGTAGATTTCCTTTTTACAGTGTGACTTCTGAGCAAAGAAAAATTATTGGCCTTTTGATACCATACGAATTCACTAAAGGGACGATCCTATCAAAGCAGGTTGTCATTATTTTATGAGCTGCTTCTCCCCCAACATAAACGCCATTCTTTAAAAGAAACAGTGACATAATATAAAGTATATTTTAATCATGCCATCTAATTACAAAGAAGAGTAAATCACTTAAAAACCACATGCAAAGTGTCTTTGCCACCATATAACAAACACACAAAAAAAAGAGTAATTAGCAATAAAATAGGATAGTGCCATTTTGACAGACTAATGGAGTACATGGGACTCGTGGAACGCTTCTCCCATTGGAATGCATGACAAAGAATCTTTCAAAGTTGTTAAAGGGAAATTCAAAGATAATTTGGTTAGTTATTTAAATTTGTCATATAACAACTTTGAAACCGCCTTTGTCCCCAGTTCAGATGTATTCTTTGAAAGATTTCTTTTGTACTTGTACAAGTCTCAGAGATGCATAAGTGCACTGATTCCTGTTGAGTTCTACCAATTTACATCAATAACTGCTTAAGAAGAATAAAGCTCCAGCACTGAAAATGGCTGGGTACATCTCAGGGACATCTACAGAAAAATGACAGCTTTTAAGAGACCACAACCACAGTCCAGGCATGAAAGAAATGGTGATGCCCTTTTAAAAGTATGATTTCAAATTCAGTATTAATATATATTCTCTCATACATTTACCAAGCTCCACGTTCAAAGGAGACAGGTTGCTCACTACCATTTCTAGTATTAGAAAGCTGCCATGAAACTTCATTTCTTTAATGGTTAGAAACCTCTGAATTTTCTCCTATTATTTAGATCATTTTCCATAAATATGGGAGACCAATCTTGCTTAGAGTGGCCTAGATTACAGCTCATAAGTGCCTTTTATTTGTATACTAATTATTCCCTATTGCTGTAGGGAATGCTTTATCTGATCCATGGCAGGCTAACTTTTGTCTTTTTCATGGCTGTAATACATAGTCATAACCAACTTTTACATCCCTCTTTTTTATCATCTCAAACTGGTGAATCTTAAGTTTGCCAATCATTTTTGCTGTCAAACTTTGTAAGCAAGTTCTTCTATCAGCACTCTCTGACTTTTTGTAGCACTGTCACGCATGGAAATATGAAACAAGAACAATCCAAGAAAACAAAAAAAGCAAGAACACTTATCATTTAAGAACTTTACCCTTTAATTATCTATTTGCCCCAAACAATATTCTTTAGTCCCCAAATACCATGGTGGTAGCGTAGTTATTTTAGTGTTAACTTTATATTGTATTTCAAAGTCACTGCTGACATATTCTCATTTCTGAGCAACATGATATGCTGAAGATGAGCTTTTTGGAAAGTTTCAGATGAATTGATCAGGGATTTGACAAAAAGAAAAATGTAAAAAGTGAAAGGTTTTTCACTTCTCCTAAAGCCTTACTTCAGCAAGTCATCTACACTTACAAAAGCTATCCCATTTTATTTATCTTCTTTGGGGAAAAAAGTGCCTTTGTCCAGGTAATTAATTCTGGAAATATTTGCTATAATTTTTAAATGTCTTAAAAACATGTAAGCTATCTATTGAGTTTAGAGTATTTGCTGCCTCTGATGACAAGATGTGTCGTCTTGTCTGATGACGAGAAATCTACAAGGATTATCAACAGACTTTATAAAAACAGAAGTGATGTTGAACAAATTCCTGAAGTCTGAAATATGAGAGTACTACAGAGCAGTGAACAGCAAAGTGCAGTTAGACTACAGAGCCAAATCAGACTGACTGACTGCATTTAAAAACACCATTCACAGAAACATAAGAAGGAAATATTAGTCATGTTTTAGAATGGTGGAAGATAAAGTACTTCTAACGAATGCAAAGCTCAAGATACAGGAAGGTGGATCTTCCTCACAACTTTATCACCTACACATCAATTTTATAATAGTTAAAGCTTATTACAGGTTTCTTGCTCAATGTTACATACTAGGTATTTTTTTCCTGGAAATTTCTTTAGAAGAATTAAAGAAGTGCTGTGAGAAATCTGAGAGGGAACTGATTTAGAAATTAGTAGCTGAAGAATCTACAAACACCTTCAATTTAGATCCTCTACTCAGAGGCTCCCACAGATTTTACTGCACAGGCCCTCTGTTTTTCAAATGGGTAGTTGAGGATGTCCCACATCATCCCAAATATCACTAAGTGACCCAAACCAAGCCAATGTTGGTGCCCAACAATCAGACATGCTGCTTCTCATGTCCTGAGCGCTCGTCTTGACAGATAAGGCCCAAGTCATAGCCTGTTCTTATGAACAGCTGGAGGAGCGGAGGAAGCCCATGGCGTTAACTTTCCCCATAGCAACCCTCATAGTGCTGTGCTTTGTATTGGTAGCTAGAAAGGTGTTGATAACACACCAGTGTTTTGGCTACTGCTGAGCAGTGCTGGCACAGCAGCAAGGCTGTCTCTCCAACATTCCCCCCTCACCCAGTAGGCTGGGGGTGGGCAAGATCTTGGGAAGGGACATAGCCAGGACAGCTGACCCAAACTGACCAAAGTGATATTCCTTACCATATGATGTCTGCTCAGCAATAAAAGCTAAGAGAAAGGAGGAGGAAGTGGGGGCATTCGTTATTACGACGCTTGTCTTCTGGAGCAACTGCTACGCATACTGAAGCCCTACTTCCTGAAGCCAGGAAGTGGCTGGACATAGCCTGCTGATGGGCAGTAGAGAATAAATCTTTTGTTTTCCTTTACTTCCGTGCGTGGCCTTTGCTTTATTAAACTGCCTTTATCTTGACCCACAAGGGTTTTTTCCATCTTATTATGGGTGCAATGTTTCCAGGGACTTCACCTGACTGCCATGACTTTTCAAATATCATGGAGAGTGGCTTGGCAACTACATCAGCCAATTCCTTCAGGACTCTGGGATGCATCTCGTCAGGTCCCATAGACTTATGTACGTTCAGGTTCCTCAGGTGGTCACGAACCTGATCTTCTCTTACAGTGGGAGGGACTTTGCTCCCCCCAGTCCCTGTCTTGCAGTCCATCCACTCGAGAGGTGTGGGAAGAGAGGCTGCCAGTGAAGACGGAGGAAAAAAAGTCGTTGAGTACCTCAGCCTTCTCCTCGTCTGTTGATACCAGTTTGCCAGTCCTGATCATCAGGAGGGGTACACTTTCTTTGATCTTCCTTTTCTGGCTGATATACCTGTAGAAGCCCTTCTTGTTATTCTTTGCATCCCTTGCCAAGTTCAGCTCTAGCCACGCCTTGGCCTTCCTGACCCCATCCCTACACAACCGGGCAACATCTCTATACTCTTCCCAGGATACCTGTCCCTGCTTCCACTGCCTGTGCATTTCCTTCTTGCCCTTTAGTTTGACCAGCAAGTCTTGACTCAGCCATGCCAGTCTCTTGCCTTCCTTGCCCAATTTCTTGCACCTGGGGATTGAGAGCTCTTGCACTCTATGGAAAGCCTCCTTAAAGACCTGCCAGCTCTGTTCTGCTCCCTTGTCCCCGAGGGCAGTTTCCCAGGGGTTCCTATTGACTAACTCCCTGAAGAGCTGGAAGTCTGCTTTCCTAAAATTCAGGGTCCTGACCTTACTCTTCGCCTGACCCATATCCCTCAGGACTGTGAACTCCACCAGCGCGTGATCACTGCGGCCCAGGTTGCCTCCAATCTTGACGTCTCCGATTAGCTCACTCGCGTTGGTGACCATCAGGTCCAGTATCGCATCCCCTCTGGTGGGGCTGTCTATTACCTGGCTTAAGAAGTTATCCTCCATGCACTCCAGGAATCTCCTGGATTGCCTACAGCTCACCGTACTACTTTTCCAGCAGATGTCGGGGTGGTTGAAGTCCCCCAGCAGGATGAGAGCCTGCGAGCGCGATGCCTCCTGTAGCTGGAGCAAGATGGCTTCGTCAATAGGCTCCCCTTGATCGGGCAGCCTGTAGTAGGCACCAACCACAAGATTCCCTTTGTTGCCTCGGTCTCCGATTCTTACCCATAAGCTTTCAACCTGCTGGTGGCTATTCTTCGGAGACAGCTCCTCACACTCTATCCATTTCTTGATGTAGAGAGCAACGCCTCTGCCCCTCCTTCCTCCCCTGTCCCTTCTGAACAGCCTGTAGCCATCGATAGCCATACTCCAGTCACGGGATTCGTCCCACCAAGTTTCAGTAATGGCAACTAGGTCGTAGCTTTCTAGCAACACGGTGGCTTCCAACTCCTCCTGTTTGTTGCCCATGCTGCGGGCATTGGTGTAGAGGCACTTCAGCTGGGCTATCGGCTGTGTCACCTTTTTAGAGAAACACCCCTTAATTCCTTTGAGGTCTTTCGCTGGTGTTTCCCTGTTGGCTCCGATTACCTCAGGAGCCCCTGACTCATCTCCATCAGTCTTCAAGTGTGCTGCAGCGTAGCCAGCACGTCTCGGAGCAACAGGCTGAGGGCCCTCGCGAGCACCCCGTCCCTCTAACCTTGGCACGTCATCCCACAGCTTGTCATGGGCAAGCCTGATATTATCCCGCTCCCCCTTCAAGTCTAGTTTAAAGCTCTGTCAATGAGCCCCGCTAGCTCATGAGCAAAGACCCTCTTCCCCCTTTGAGAAAGGTGAATCCCATCTGACGCCAGCAGGCCTGGTGCCATGTAGGCCATCCCATTGTCGAAAACCCCGAAATTGTGGCGGTGACACCAGCCACGGAACCATGTATTAATAGACTGGACCCTTCTGTTTCTGCTAGTGTCGCTGCCTGCAACTGGAAGGAGGGAGGAAAATATAACCTGTGCTCCAGATTCCCTTACCAATCGTCCCAAGGCCCTGAAGTCTCTTTTGATTGCCCTTGGGCTACGCATTGCGGCTTCATCGCCCCCACATGGAACAGCAGTAATGGGTAATAGTCCGAGGGTCGTACCAGGCTAAGAAGTTTCCTAGTGATGTCCTTAACCCGGGCCCCAGGGAGGCAGCAGACTTCCCTAAGAGGAGGGTCTGCCCGGCATATGGGACCCTCTGTTCCCCTCAGAAGGGAGTCACCTACAACTCTAACCCTTCTTTTCTTCCTCATGGAGGCGGTGGTGATACGAGGGGTAGGCTTTTCTGACCTCAGCAACACCGCTGGTGTAGATGGACCATCATCCACATCATCCATTGACTGCCCTTCCACATCCAGAGCCTCATACCTGTTGTACAGAGGCACCTGGGAAGGTGAGGCAGGCAAGGGGGGGGGGGGGGGGTACACCTGCCGCCCCAAGCGTGGACTTGCCTCCATTCACTCCTTTCCTTTAAGCTACTGCCTTCATCCTGGCAGGGCGAGGATACAGGATCCCCTGGATCTTGGTTTTTTTCTGGTGGCTGTTTCTGTTTCCATCTCAGGGAGGCCAGAGCATGGTTCCACCAGTCTATCTCTTTCTCAGACTCCCTGATGCTCCTCAACCTTTCTACTTCCTCTCATAGCTCTGCCACCAGGCTGAGCAGATCATCCACCTGGTTACACCTCACACAGCTGTTCTCACTACTGCCATCTGTGACCAGTCAAAGGCTCTGGCACTCACTGCAGCCTGAAACCTGGATGGCTGCATGTTTTTGTGGGACCTCTGTCTGGGTTGTCACATCCATTCTGGCGAGCACAGAGGACATGGCTTTCTGCCGGGTGGATACCATAGCTAAGCTCCTTCCGAGAGGGTGAGGACCACCAAATGAACTCACCTCTTGAGCCGGTAGGGTGACTGTGACTGTTGGCTTGGCTTGGCTTGGCCTGGCCTGGCTCCCCAGGCTGCTTTTTGTAGGCGTGGGGGTGGCCTCCGTTGCTCTGGCAACGCCCAGGCCTCGTCAGCGTCTCCCGCGAGAGCTGCCGGCTCCTGGCGTTTCTCACCGCTGCCCTGGCAGTTCCCTGCCTCAGGAGATCTGCCGTTCTGCTGCGGATCGGACCGGCTCCGGAGCAGCTCCCCTCAGCGACTGCATTTAGTGGCAAACTTATTAATCAACACAATGTTTAAAATTGTGGTTATGTATCGTAACAGGTATAAATACTTCCGCTCAGAACTAATAACCAGTTTATGCTCTTCTGCGGTGTAATTTAAGTCTTGATTTTTAAGACTGGCAAATGTGAATTGTACTTTCTTAATGTGTTCTTACAAATTCCATAAATACAACTATGAATTAATTATTCTCATACTGTGGCTATTCTGTTTTACATCTAGCTGACTATTTGCATGAATGAAGAAGTTCCCTATCATGTTTCTCTCTTAAGTAGACTCAGTACATACCATTGTGCATGTAATCATTTTTTAAATCAATTAATAGAATCCGATAATCTATTGATTATACACTGATAAACACACACATATTCTTTATTTCCATTTTGAACCAAATCACTTATTTACTAGTACTTTTGAGTACCCTTGACATACTAAATATTTCCATTAAAAAAGAAATGGTTTGCACTGCAGATAGAGGTGTCTGTAAAATAACTGTGTCGTAGCCTCTCTGTGATACTGCTGAACTGGCCACTGGAGAAAGGACATCCCTTGTTTCAGACCCAGTCACTGTTGTCTGTTGTACAGTGTTACTGTGAAGCTTGGACTTTTCTTCCCAGCAACATTTTGGCTTGGGCAATTTCAAATATCTGGGAGCTACATAATATCAGATTTCTAGTTAGAAAGATTCAGCTTTGTGAATGAGAGCCACATTCATGCTACAGTGATTCACTCATGTCTGATTTTCAACCCTTTATGTGCCTTCCAGTCCTTTAACATTAGCTTCCCCTCTGTCCTTTCATTGCTTCCTGCTGCTGTTGGCACTATCAACATCTCTTCCTTAACTCCTGGGATCTGCCTCTTGCATTCCTTTCATCTCAGCTAATTTCCAGTTCTCTAGGCTGAAGTATGGAATCTGTTTTCTAATCCTCATTCTTGATCATTAAAAAATCTAGCGAGTTTGTATGAAAGAGAATATACATGTTGTTGTTTATAACAGTTACTTGTTAGTACAGAATGCCAGCAATCTTTACTGACAAATATGAAAATGAGAAAGCAACTCCCTCACCCAAAATAGTTTACAGTTTAGATAAACAGTCAAGGGAAGAAGGACTAAATGAGAAAGAACGGGAAAGTAGAACAACTGAGCACTTCAGTTAAATTCTTATGTGCTTGTTCCCTATTTTTTTCTTTGTAGGTTTTTTTTTTTTGGTTGGTTGGTTTTTTGTTGTTTTGGATTTGGGGATTTTTTTGCTTAGAAGTTTAAAAATGCAGAGTATTTTGTTTTCTCTTACTAGTTTGTGAACATTTCATTGTGAGGGGATCTGACATATGTGGGCCTTTAAGGCTATAATCAAGATATTAAAGAGGAAAAAAATCCTCTTTTTTCTATTAGAGAATTTAAAAAATTTATGTAGCAAAAGAGAAGCAAATATATTTAGCAAGCTATTATTTCGATTTTGGAGGACTATAATCTCTTGATGTTAGTACCTTATTTCTACAGGCTATTAGAGTATTCAAACTTGGGAGGGGAGCAACAGTTACTTTAGTGTTCACTATGAGATTTTCATTTTTCAAATAAACTTACTCTTTCAAAGAAACTTTTTTAGGATTCACGTACACTCCTAAATTATGTCAGTTTATGCTGATCTAATTTAGAGCAGGTGCATTCTGATAATAGAAAGTGTCACAGGAAAGGGTAAAAACAGTTTAGAATTGTCTTAAAGCATCATGTACAGTCTGTGCTATGCCCCAAATAGATAAGACTGCAGATACTAGGTCCACGGCCAGGACATATCCAAAGATGTTTCTATTTAGGGTAGTTTCCATACCAAGACTTTTATGTAATCACATCAAAATGATGATGAAAGCTTTCCCCCCCATAAAATCTCAGGGAAGGTTAATGGTGCAAATACTGCCTGCTCTCCTGCAAAGATGAATCACTCAGTGGGCATAGTACAGCCTCAGCTGGAGCAAAGAAGTTTAATTTGCATACTGCATGTCTGCAGTGATGAACAGCCCTCAGAATTTGGAAGAACAATGTGGTGTGTCTTACCCAGGAAAAAGCTTATTTAAAAATTGTATTGTTACATTTTAGTAGCTGCTACAGACAGTGCAATTCCCCTCTAGTCTGTTATCATTTAACAAGCTCTTCTGTTGATCATACTGCTTTAATTTCTATTTCACTGGCTAAGTGCATATCCTGCTAGGGAATCTTATGGATTGAAATGCAGATTTTCATAGAAATTTCTTGCTCACAATTTTGCGACTATTTCATTTATAAGCATTGATAAGGTCCCCTCTCAGTCTTCTCTTCCTCAGGCTGAACAGCCCCAGCTCCCTCAGCCTTTCCCCAGAGGAGAGATGCTCCACTCCCTTAATCATCTTGTAGCCCTCTGCTGGACTCTCTCCAGTAGTTCCTCATCTTTCTTGAACTGGGGAGCCCAGAACTGGATGCAGTACTCCAGATGGGGCTGAGACATAATCACAAACCAATGAATGACACATGCAAACACTGTCTGCAGTAGTAGCTGCAGGAGAGGGGAAAAACAGGGCAGAGAAAAGAAAAAGGTAATATAACACCATATAAGAACTAGGGATGAGAAGAGTTATGGACAGAAAACTAAAATGACTATTTCAAAATACCTCACACGCAGAGAGGGTTCTTCAGCAGCAGTTTGCAGTCCCCTCAAATATTTTGCTTTGCTGTTTTGGAGGACACCAATTAATTTGGAACTTTTCAGTAGCTATGGAATAAATGGCCTGTATTGATTTCTGCGCAACAACTGCTGCTCCAAAGGGTTGTATTTGACAAACAGGAAATACAAATGGTAAATATTTTAAAAACGGGAGGTGACCATTACTTACAGACTTTCCATTTTCATTTTGTTTCTCCCAAATGAAAGGATGATTCACTATAATAGCTATAAGCCATCCCAAGATGTGCAATAGTCAGATATTTGATGTAATTCTCAGGTGGACGAAGGCAAAAATGCAATCTTATTCTCACAGTTTATTTCTATAATCCTGGTAATTAACACCTCTTTATCACGTATAGACCTCAAACACAAATGTAAACTGACATTCCCTTATGTGGTGTAAATCACTAACATCATTCCATATAAATATCACAATTTAGGATACATAGCCCAGTTACCCCAACATGATTAAAATAAGCAAATTGAACCCCTCAAAGGCTCTCGAGCTTTAACAGTCTGCCTCTCTTCTATGTGTCAAATGGTCTCACTCTTAAGTATAACCTATCATATACCCCAGCAGATCCTACGGAAACAAATAAACAAACAAATCTAAGCAAGCAAACCACAGAAGTTTGTTATCACAGAAGTTGATTATCATTCCAACTGTAGACCATCAAAATTATGCAGTGCAGCTCAAGGTGTATTTTTTTCAGAATCAGAGGAGAATGAGATCAGCATAATTTGCATCACATCTAATTTTTGCAACCTATTTCACATTGCTGGTATAGGCTTTCTGCTGTTTATAAAATGTCCAATATTTGCCTCTTTGTGAATGAAAATGAAAGAGACATTACTGAGCTGATGTCTGAGGAGGAGTGGAATGGAGAATAGGTGTTCTGCACCCACAGAAGAGAGCTTAAAAAACCCAGTCTTCTATTGTTCAAATTAGTAGGATTTAGCTTGGGACTATAATAGGTAATGATGTGATTATAATGAAGAGAAGAATACTGAAAGGGTGTTGTTCTGTAGCCAGAATAATTTTTTTTAAAAAAGGAAATAATAAATGATATTCACTTTGCAAATATGCTTGCATAAATAAGGCATGTTGGGTAGCATTTTGTGTCTCCTTTTGCTTGACTGCACATCTATCTAAGATTTGTGTTGTAAACACACCCAGAAGTCCCCTGTATTTCCGCTGCTTCAGTTTAAAACATGGCACTTACCAGATTTTATGTTGTATCTGCTTCTACATGGTGAATCAACTTACTTATAAAATACAAAAGCTAGTTAGGTAAACGTATCATTCTTTAGCAACCAATCAAAATATGTTTTAGTTTTCTCATACAGCTTGCCTACTAATTTGTAAAACTGCTCAGATTAAATCAACTGGTGTCTCTCCTCTACAACAAAAAGGATAAAAGCAAAGCATTTCAGCCAGTCCCCCAAAGAACAGTGTTCCCTCCCAAAACCACAATACTTCATCATCCCAGTTCTGTTCCAAAAGAATAACTGATATTGAGAAGTTACAGTATTCTTTTCATAGTTAAGACTGATACCAGGTTACTCTTCTGCCACTTTGGTTTAGTACTATTGTAACCTGCACTGGTATTTTTCCTCTGCCTAGAAATTACAAGATGAACACTGAATATAAAGAAGTCTCTTCCTTTGAATTTTGAAAGAGAATCATCATACTTTTTTAATGCAGAGCACCAGAAAATGATATGACTAAAACATTTTTATTTTGTTTCACATTTCTTTGACCCTAGATCAAAGATAACTTTTTACTGGTCTGTCATACTTCCTGTAAGTTTCATTTCTTTGTAAACGCACGTGCTGTCTACATATAAAAAAAAAAAAAAAAAATATCTGTGAACAAATTTTGCTGTTCACAATTTATTGACTCAGTTCTGCTTCTATTGATATCAGCAATTATTTTGCCATTGATTTGAGAATATATATAATTATGATCTGTGCGATTACATAGACATGGCACCTTCTCTTTAAATCTCTTCAGCAATTTCCACTTAAGGCAGATTACATGACTTTCTCAGTCATAATCAGGAGGTTCAACACTGAACTCTACCTAATCTTGTCCAATTAGAAAGCTAATGCTCTGTTCTGGTGATAGGATTTATTGTGTTCAAGATTTCAGCATGTGAGTGTCTCATGATAATTTCTCCTTTAAATTCTCAAGGTGAAGATCTTTTACTGCCTGCATCATTAAATACAAGAAGAAACACAATCTGCCTTCTAAATTTTCATACAGCTGATAAATAGAATGATTTTATTATTGATAATGATTTCCTTCATTGAATTATAGGCTCAGCAACAGAATCTTCAGAAATACCATGATTTGCTAACTTGTATGGGAGGTTTTGATAACTGTAAATATAAAGAGTAAGGTAATCTATTTTTCAACAATATTTTAAAGGACTAAGGTATTTAGAAGATATTAATTTTGTCTGTAAAAAAATTTTAATATTGTCATTTTCTTAGCTTACAGAATAAAGCTAGTGAACACAATGCAGTATATAGTAAGATTTATATTAAAATTATATCCAGTTAAATCTTCCTATCCTACTTGTCTTAGAACTTCTAAGAGAAACATCCTACCACATTAGAACACCTGTCACTCAAAATATGTGACTATCTACAACATTCTACTTGAATAGCCAGTTAAGAAGAGTATGCAAGTCTTCAGTGGAGTTAAACACAAAGCCATATTCATAATCAACAAGTACACTGGTATTCTAAATATGTTCTTAGGGCCCTAACTTACATCATTGAAGTTCATGGCGTTTTAGTCATTCTGGTTAACGTGAGCAGGATCAGAAGCTGTCACAGAGTTTTAACTCAGACAGTGGTCTGTCATGATATTTACCTGAAGTTCATTAAATCCTTTGAAATTTTTTACAAAAGTATGTTACCAGTGGAAAAGTTGGGTAATCAGGGAATACACCTAAACTTCCAGATTGAAAATTGACTCATTAATTTTAGTGAGGCAAAACCAAATATATATGAAGATGAACATGATGATTATTATTTTTCTTATTCAGGAACAATTTTTGCTTTTCTCAGCCCCTAACTGGAAGTGTTTCTCACATGCATTATTCTTAATTACCTCAGTCTCCTTAGTTACCCTGCTGTAAGAATGGGGATCGTCATTTTGTTATGGTTGTATACAGCATTTCCCAGTCTGGGAGAGTAGGAAGGAATGGGACTGACCTGCAACAAAACCAGTAAGCAGTAACTCTGCAGGAAACTTCAAACTGTTATGTTTAGGTGAAGTCTTGTAGGCAATGTTACTCCACCCTTACTTTTGGGTCTTTTCCCAAATAAGTTATTAACAGAAGAAAGGGATTCTGCTTTTAGCTTTGTTGTGGTTTAACCCCAGCTGGCAACTAAGCACCACACAGCTGCTCCCTCACTCCTCCCTGGTGGGATGGGGGAGAGAATTGGAAAAAAGGTAAAACTCGTGGGTTGAGAAAAAGACAGTTTAATAGGACAGAAAAGGAAGGGAAAATAATAATAATGATAAAAGAATATACAAAAAAAGTGATGCACAATGCAATTGCTCACCACCTGCTGACTGATGCCCAGCCAGTCCCCGAGCAGCAGCCACCACCCCTCGACCAACTCCCCCCAGTTTATATGTTCAGCACGACATCATATGGCATGGAATATCCCTTTGGCCAGTTTGGGTCAGCTGTCCTGGCTGTGTCCCCTCCCAGCTTCTTGTGCACCCCCAGCCTCCTCGCTGGCAGGGCAGTGTGAGAAGCTGAAAAGTCCTTGACTTAGTGTAAGCACTGCTCAGAAACAACTAAAACATCAGTGTGTTATCAACATTATTTTCATCCTAAATCCAAAACACAGCACTATACCAGCTACTAGGAAGAAAATTAACTCTATCCCAGACGAAACCAGGATAAGCTTATATTTAAAAAAATCATACTTTTTCTTGAATAAAATGTTATTGTCTTTAAAAATAAAAAAGCCATTTATCTGTTCAGAAGATGGACCTGAAGAAATCCATTTCTCAGAAGATGATGATAGAAAAAATGTAATCCTTTCAAACAACAAAGTTCTTTCAAAATTCCTTTGCAGTAATCTCCTTATAAATTATAATAAAATAACTACAGTAAAATTACATTATTGATAAAGAAAAACACACGAAAAAATGGAAATATCAGAGCTTCATTAGCCAAGGCATTTGCATCAGACATTATCAGTGCTGGCGGTGGATGTCCAATAAAGAAAAAAAATCTGATTTTTTTGAACAGATAATGTGTCCAAGCATTGAATTTCGCTTTGTAATATAATATAGTCTTCATCCACTCCTTGCTGTTTTGTAATATTCATAATATGTATAATATTATGAAACAATAAGGAAAGGCCAAAGACAAACAGATGGCTCTAAAGTGAGATCCAAAGATTTAGTTTCCTGGGGGATAAAGCACTGTCACTAGTGACATCTCCTCTCTCACAGGTGCAAGAATCACTGACAAGATAAGATCAGAGAAGCAGAGGGAATAAAAATAAGAGATGGATACAAAAATTGGACCAGGGGAGGGGATTGTTATATAGATTAAAAAAAATTAGTACTCTACAAAAATACAAGAGGATTAAATAAACTAATATGGTCAGTCTCCTCAAGTAGCTAAGTAGTTTGTTTCCCAAAATTTAGGAAGGGCTTTTTTAAAGGATTGTTTTAAAGGGAGAACTGCAAGGTTGACAATAGGAAATAGTCATGGAATGAATAAGGACTGCAGCAGAAGTGGAGGCAATATGAATCCATAGATTTAAGTTGTAGTCCAGAGGATAAATAAACAAATGGACACAATGGAGATGCTGAATGACAGAACTTTTTGGGGACTTGATTTTTCAAAAATATTATTAATATATGATCACAGATGAGTGAGAGTAGGGATATGAGAGATCAGAACCTTAATTTCCTGAAGTACTTATTAGCAAAAACCTTCATAATATAGCAACCAGAAAAAGCAATAGGGATTAAACAATGCTAAACTGTACTTAACCGGAATGGTTATGTACAAAGAGCACATATTTAGATCTCTCATGAAATATGGAGGTATCAAGTGAATTGCCCATCACTGCAAGCAAAAATTTACATATTTTTTATAAATTAGTGAGATGACTGAAAAAGACGTTTTCACTCTCACTCTTGTACCTTTATCACAAGATTACATGAGAAGTCCAACACTTCAAAGAATGAAACAAGTGCTGTCTGTGTTAGTAAGTAGCACAGGGCAACAGGAGTCCATTTGTGCAGTGAAATCATTGATGCTGAGGACCAATATGTCTTTTCTGTCTGTGTTGCAGGCCTCGGTCCCATGAACTGAATGACCATTAGTGGTTAAGACTGCGTTAGGTGCACTGGCATGCACATCCTGGTTCACTGTTCTCTGAGACTGTTTTGCAATGCAGGCCAAAGCTAAAAGTGAGACAGTTGCTTCAAAACTAAAAAACTAATGAAGGTGCACATTTAATTAATTTGATGATGGTAAGTGAATATTGAACCAATACCATGGCCTAATGATAGAATAGTGTTGTAGAAAGCACTTCTTTATAGAAACACCACCTTAAAGTAAAGGCATTGTGGACATTGAGAAAATCGGGAGATGATGAAGGGAAATAAAAACCAGATAAAGTTTATCAAGGTTTACTTTTAAATATGTGTCACTTTTCTACGGAGAAACTAATTCTTTTCATATGCAATTTTAGGATTTACAGATTAATTTGAATCAAATTTAACTAAGTGCTAATGCATCCAAACTTGCTAACTTTATCCCTGGAAAAACATTAAAGACGCCCCAAAAGGAATATGATTAAGTAAGTTTTCAGACCAGCTATTCAAATCACGTAAAGCATGATTTGAAGTTCTACTGAAACCAACAAGGTGTCTCTTTTCTTGTTTACTATTATTATCTGGGTTATCTACTACCCAACAGCCTTGATCATGGTCCTAAATAATGAGCAAAAATAAAGACGTTACCTGTTTCAAAAAGATTACAGTATCACCTTCAAATACAAAGAAATTAAATAGATAAGGTGGGTGCAAGGAAAGGGACAACGAAGTAGCAGTTAAACAAGAAATAGTTATTCAAAATGATATAACTGTTGCTAAAAATGAGCACAATATAGTCATTATAAGCATCATGGTAAAAGATTTGGAAAAGAACTGTGAAACAAATGACTTCATTGGTTTTGTCACAAGAGTTTTCTCCAATCACAGGGACCAGAGGAGAGAAAGCATAATGGATGCTGCCTGAAGGAGTAGATACTTGTTGGGCAGAAGAGACTGTGAATGTTGCTGAGGTGAAGACTGAAATCAGCTTTCCCATACATCTGTAATCCAGCAGAACAGGATAGGTGCTAGTAATAAAACCTCTAGAGGACAGGCAGTGGTTGTTTTTACTGCAATAATTAAAAACTAAAAGAATATGACATGAGAATACTGTCCATTTTTTTCACTTCGTAAAATGCAACAGAACTGAGTTGCTACATAATTCTCTAGAAAATGTTTCCTCCTGTACTTCTTGAAGATGCATCCTCTACATTTGTGAAAAGTAAAATACAAAATAAGTTAAATATAGGTACTTAGTCATTTGCTTCAACTGGTCCACCGTAGGCACAAAAAAACCTATATCAAATATACAAAGAAATAAAATCAGATTAGTCTGGATTTCCTTTTATGGTTACCCTTCCTTGGAAAACATTAAACAGTAGAAGTAAAAATCATGAACTTGGAAAAAGTGAATTTCCATTCTGGAGATGACCCCTACACTCCTTGTCTTTCCTAATATCACAAACATACAAAGGCTGTGTTATACAACATAAGAGCAAAATTGTAATAGCTTGTTTGAATAATAGCTGCTCATGAAAGCCATGCTAACTTCTTTAGAGCCTAGCTCTATTTCCTTTTAAAAGTGCATAGGAAATTCTTACTGACAGTATTGGATTTTAGGTCAGGCCCCTTATCATCCCTGAATGATTCATCAAGCAAATGCATCAAATACACAGAGTAAAACTATACCACAACTATAATACATACCTTAACTAAAACATAGAAGACACTGAAATGTGTTATTTGAAATAGAATCCACCCAACACACGCAAGAAAAGAAAGCAGACTAACCAGTGGGAGCTACTTCCAAGGCTTACACAGGAAAGTCATCATCATCACCATTGGATTTAAAATCTACAACCCATGATTACCTTGGACAATTCCAACTTTGCTTATATCCTTAAACCATCACAGCTACCACACCACTCTTAGAACATCTGAAATGTAGCTCATTAATAATAAAGTAAATATAATAATAAAGCAGAAAGTATCAAAAGCAAATCAATAAATCAAAGGCAATTTTTGATAGCAAACTCCTTACTGTTTTCAACTTGAGAAGGACTTGTATCATCTATGAGTTGCTGTAGTCTGTGGAAAAAAAAAAAGTTAAGAGGCAATAAAATTTATTATTCACTAATGTGCATAGTGTTAATGGCCAAAGAGCTTCTTGACTGCAGCTCCATACTTTAAATTTCATTTAATATAGTTTGATATTTTAAATGTAGTACCACAGTCAAGACCAGCCTCAAGACAGTCACTGCAGTGGCTAGGGAATCAGATTTACAAGTGATGCTCTGCAGCTGTTGCCTAATGCAGATTCATTAGAAATAAATTATTTCAAGATAGGTATAACCTGAAAGGTTTTAAATCAAAAGACTACATCAAATCAGTCCTCCTTGAGAAAAAAAATCTGGCTTTACCTTCCTTATATTACTGTGGATCTACAGGTTACTTGGAGGAAATACATTCATATAGGCCACAAAAAAACATGTTCATCATCAATGTCTCATTAGGGAGATGAAATTTGTTTATATTCTTTCTTGCAAACTTACATTCCAGCTGGAACCTAAAAATGCAGGTCTTCTGCTTTTAAAATCACAATGCAAATCTTTACCTGCATTAACAGAGGACAATCATTCGGGTAAAAACTATGTTTATTTACCTTGCTACTACTCTGTACCTTCTTCTCACAGCTGGCTTCATTTTGTAGATATAAAATCTAAGAATCATAAAGAATTGAAAGGAAACTCATTTAGTCCATTCTCTTGCCCAAAGACAAGATCTAAACTATTCACAGCGCCTGTCCTTAAACCTTCAGTGACAGAGATTCTACAATCTGACCAGGCCATCTACTCCAGTATTTAACTACCTCAGTGTGAAAATGTTGGATTTTTTTTTCTCTAATGCTTAACTTAAATCTTCCTTCCTGTGAACTGAGCTGTTATTTCTTGTCCCATCCAGAGCAAACATTGGTGTTCCCCTTGCCATTTTCAGATACGCTTTGCATATTTGAACACAGTTCTGAAAGCTTCCTCAAGCCGTCCTTCTTTTGGCTGAACAGCCTGAATTCATTCAAAGTTGTTAGATGGGTCATGTTTTCCAGCAGGTTATTCTCATTGATCCTTTGTAGGTTTTCTCCATTGTCCACAACTTTCCTGAAATACAGTGATCAAAACTGAACAAAATACTCCAGTTTAGGCTTTATCAATTTCAAATACAGTGGACATATTACTTCATATATCTTACTAAGGATATTCTTATTTAAGCATCTAAATATTGTGCTTGATTATTGGACAGTAGCATGACAATGCTGACAGATATTCAAGATAGCTACTAGTACTCCCTGATCTTTCTTTACAGATTTGTCATTCTCCACCCTGCATTTTGCATTTGATTATTCCAACCTCCTTCACTTTGAAATATTTCTCATTTATGCTCTTAATATTTTTTTTCTAAGTATCTGCTGGCATTCCTGAGCTCTTTTTTCCATTAGAATCCTTTCCTATGGGATTTTGTTTACTAATGGTATTTTTATTCTCTTCCTAGGAATCATGAATTCTAGAATTTCATGACCACAGTCACCAATGTTGCTTTTCACCTTCAAATTCTCAAATAACTCTATATCCATTATTTCAATCTCAGATGCACTTCACCCTGTTTTTCTTCTTACTGTCTGAATCAAAAATTTGGCCAATATGTTCCAAGAACTTGTTCATACTTTGCATCCTGCTACATGCTGTACTTCTACCAAAGTTCAGCCTAGTCTGAAATGATCTCATTGCCTTGGATTGATGTTCTATATTTGACTAACCATGAAAGCACCTTTGTTATTTTTCCATTTTATCACCACTATGGACTTTAAACAGGTTTATCTCCTGACAGATTCTGCCTCTCAGAGCAAGCATGTATGCGTCAATATACAGGGTAATATCTTATTCTGTTTCTGTCTGTCCTTCCTAATAAGGTTTACCATTCTATATTCATATTTCAATCATGAGGCTTATCCTATGAGGTCACTGTTAGGCCAAACAGATCATAATCTTGATAAGGTAATAAGATTTCAGCTTCTCCTATTTATTTTGATACTTTTTGCATAAGTATACCATACTAGAAGAAATTACTTAACATGGTGGTTTGTAATTAAAACATAAACTCAGTCCTATTCCTATTAAATTGAATTTAATTCATCTTGGACAGTTAGTTTTTATCTGCTTAATTTGTTTTTGTTCTCACTGCACAAAAGGGTGCTTTACTGACTAGGTTTCCAAACAGTGCAAAACATTAGCATGTTTTTTAAACCTGGCAAACCGTAACACTAAAACAAATCATCCACATAAAATAAAAAAAATTGTTAATATTAAGAGTAATAGAACTTTTTCAAAATGATAAAATGTCTGATGCAAATCTTAGATGCAAAATTTTTCAACAACTCAATAATGCTGGGAAAATGTCAAGCTATGGTAATGTCATTATTAGCCTATCACCAAATACCTATCGCAGAGTGAAAATATATTTATATTATTATGATGTTGTTACCTTAGAAAAAAAATATTTTGAAGTTGTTTTATAGAACTGCAATTCTAAAATATATCAGCTACAATGAATGCACTGTCTGGTACAATTTCAAAAGACTCCTTACACTTTCATTTAATTTCCCTTAAGATCATTTACAGCCCAACATGAAAACCTTTTAAGCCCATTGTTTCTTTTTGAGAGTTCCTTTAATTACTGTTTTAGTAAGATATTTAACTTACCAATATAAATTAGAATGTATCTTTTGTGGAAAGTGCAACTTAACTTGAATGTTATTTTAATGTATTGTTCATTTTAATGTATTTATTTTTATGTCTTGTTCAATGAATCATTTATGAACATTTCAATCCATAAGATTCCCTAGCAGGATATGCACTTAGCCAGTGAAATAGAAATTAAAGCAGTATGATCAACAGAAGAGCTTGTTAAATGATAACAGACTAGAGGGGAATTGCACTGTCTGTAGCAGCTACTAAAATGTAACAATACAATTTTTAAATAAGCTTTTTCCTGGGTAAGACACACCACATTGTTCTTCCAAATTCTGAGGGCTGTTCATCACTGCAGACATGCAGTATGCAAATTAAACTTCTTTGCTCCAGCTGAGGCTGTACTATGCCCACTGAGTGATTCATCTTTGCAGGAGAGCAGGCAGTATTTGCACCATTAACCTTCCCTGAGATTTTATGGGGGGGAAAGCTTTCATCATCATTTTGATGTGATTACATAAAAGTCTTGGTATGGAAACTACCCTAAATAGAAACATCTTTGGATATGTCCTGGCCGTGGACCTAGTATCTGCAGTCTTATCTATTTGGGGCATAGCACAGACTGTACATGATGCTTTAAGACAATTCTAAACTGTTTTTACCCTTTCCTGTGACACTTTCTATTATCAGAATGCACCTGCTCTAAATTAGATCAGCATAAACTGACATAATTTAGGAGTGTACGTGAATCCTAAAAAAGTTTCTTTGAAAGAGTAAGTTTATTTGAAAAATGAAAATCTCATAGTGAACACTAAAGTAACTGTTGCTCCCCTCCCAAGTTTGAATACTCTAATAGCCTGTAGAAATAAGGTACTAACATCAAGAGATTATAGTCCTCCAAAATCGAAATAATAGCTTGCTAAATATATTTGCTTCTCTTTTGCTACATAAATTTTTTAAATTCTCTAATAGAAAAAAGAGGATTTTTTCCTCTTTAATATCTTGATTATAGCCTTAAAGGCCCACATATGTCAGATCCCCTCACAATGAAATGTTCACAAACTAGTAAGAGAAAACAAAATACTCTGCATTTTTAAACTTCTAAGCAAAAAAATCCCCAAATCCAAAACAACAAAAAACCAACCAACCAAAAAAAAAAAACCTACAAAGAAAAAAATAGGGAACAAGCACATAAGAATTTAACTGAAGTGCTCAGTTGTTCTACTTTCCCGTTCTTTCTCATTTAGTCCTTCTTCCCTTGACTGTTTATCTAAACTGTAAACTATTTTGGGTGAGGGAGTTGCTTTCTCATTTTCATATTTGTCAGTAAAGATTGCTGGCATTCTGTACTAACAAGTAACTGTTATAAACAACAACATGTATATTCTCTTTCATACAAACTCGCTAGATTTTTTAATGATCAAGAATGAGGATTAGAAAACAGATTCCATACTTCAGCCTAGAGAACTGGAAATTAGCTGAGATGAAAGGAATGCAAGAGGCAGATCCCAGGAGTTAAGGAAGAGATGTTGATAGTGCCAACAGCAGCAGGAAGCAATGAAAGGACAGAGGGGAAGCTAATGTTAAAGGACTGGAAGGCACATAAAGGGTTGAAAATCAGACATGAGTGAATCACTGTAGCATGAATGTGGCTCTCATTCACAAAGCTGAATCTTTCTAACTAGAAATCTGATATTATGTAGCTCCCAGATATTTGAAATTGCCCAAGCCAAAATGTTGCTGGGAAGAAAAGTCCAAGCTTCACAGTAACACTGTACAACAGACAACAGTGACTGGGTCTGAAACAAGGGATGTCCTTTCTCCAGTGGCCAGTTCAGCAGTATCACAGAGAGGCTACGACACAGTTATTTTACAGACACCTCTATCTGCAGTGCAAACCATTTCTTTTTAATGGAAATATTTAGTATGTCAAGGGTACTCAAAAGTACTAGTAAATAAGTGATTTGGTTCAAAATGGAAATAAAGAATATGTGTGTGTTTATCAGTGTATAATCAATAGATTATCGGATTCTATTAATTGATTTAAAAAATGATTACATGCACAATGGTATGTACTGAGTCTACTTAAGAGAGAAACATGATAGGGAACTTCTTCATTCATGCAAATAGTCAGCTAGATGTAAAACAGAATAGCCACAGTATGAGAATAATTAATTCATAGTTGTATTTATGGAATTTGTAAGAACACATTAAGAAAGTACAATTCACATTTGCCAGTCTTAAAAATCAAGACTTAAATTACACCGCAGAAGAGCATAAACTGGTTATTAGTTCTGAGCGGAAGTATTATACCTGTTACGATACATAACCACAATTTTAAACATTGTGTTGATTAATAAGTTTGCCACTAAATGCAGTCGCTGAGGGGAGCTGCTCCGGAGCCGGTCCGATCCGCAGCAGAACGGCAGATCTCCTGAGGCAGGGAACTGCCAGGGCAGCGGTGAGAAACGCCAGGAGCCGGCAGCTCTCGCGGGAGACGCTGACGAGGCCTGGGCGTTGCCAGAGCAACGGAGGCCACCCCCACGCCTACAAAAAGCAGCCTGGGGAGCCAGGCCAGGCCAAGCCAAGCCAAGCCAACAGTCACAGTCACCCTACCGGCTCAAGAGGTGAGTTCATTTGGTGGTCCTCACCCTCTCGGAAGGAGCTTAGCTATGGTATCCACCCGGCAGAAAGCCATGTCCTCTGTGCTCGCCAGAATGGATGTGACAACCCAGACAGAGGTCCCACAAAAACATGCAGCCATCCAGGTTTCAGGCTGCAGTGAGTGCCAGAGCCTTTGACTGGTCACAGATGGCAGTAGTGAGAACAGCTGTGTGAGGTGTAACCAGGTGGATGATCTGCTCAGCCTGGTGGCAGAGCTATGAGAGGAAGTAGAAAGGTTGAGGAGCATCAGGGAGTCTGAGAAAGAGATAGACTGGTGGAACCATGCTCTGGCCTCCCTGAGATGGAAACAGAAACAGCCACCAGAAAAAAACCAAGATCCAGGGGATCCTGTATCCTCGCCCTGCCAGGATGAAGGCAGTAGCTTAAAGGAAAGGAGTGAATGGAGGCAAGTCCACGCTTGGGGCGGCAGGTGTACCCCCCCCCCCCCCCCCTTGCCTGCCTCACCTTCCCAGGTGCCTCTGTACAACAGGTATGAGGCTCTGGATGTGGAAGGGCAGTCAATGGATGATGTGGATGATGGTCCATCTACACCAGCGGTGTTGCTGAGGTCAGAAAAGCCTACCCCTCGTATCACCACCGCCTCCATGAGGAAGAAAAGAAGGGTTAGAGTTGTAGGTGACTCCCTTCTGAGGGGAACAGAGGGTCCCATATGCCGGGCAGACCCTCCTCTTAGGGAAGTCTGCTGCCTCCCTGGGGCCCGGGTTAAGGACATCACTAGGAAACTTCTTAGCCTGGTACGACCCTCGGACTATTACCCATTACTGCTGTTCCATGTGGGGGCGATGAAGCCGCAATGCGTAGCCCAAGGGCAATCAAAGAGACTTCAGGGCCTTGGGACGATTGGTAAGGGAATCTGGAGCACAGGTTATATTTTCCTCCCTCCTTCCAGTTGCAGGCAGCGACACTAGCAGAAACAGAAGGGTCCAGTCTATTAATACATGGTTCCGTGGCTGGTGTCACCGCCACAATTTCGGGGTTTTCGACAATGGGATGGCCTACATGGCACCAGGCCTGCTGGCGTCAGATGGGATTCACCTTTCTCAAAGGGGGAAGAGGGTCTTTGCTCATGAGCTAGCGGGGCTCATTGACAGAGCTTTAAACTAGACTTGAAGGGGGAGCGGGATAATATCAGGCTTGCCCATGACAAGCTGTGGGATGACTGCCAAGGTTAGAGGGACGGGGTGCTCGCGAGGGCCCTCAGCCTGTTGCTCCGAGACGTGCTGGCTACGCTGCAGCACACTTGAAGACTGATGGAGATGAGTCAGGGGCTCCTGAGGTAATCGGAGCCAACAGGGAAACACCAGCGAAAGACCTCAAAGGAATTAAGGGGTGTTTTCTCTAAAAAGGTGACACAGCCGATAGCCCAGCTGAAGTGCCTCTACACCAATGCCCGCAGCATGGCAACAAACAGGAGGAGTTGGAAGCCACCGTGTTGCTAGAAAGCTACGACCTAGTTGCCATTACTGAAACTTGGTGGGACGAATCCCGTGACTGGAGTATGGCTATCGATGGCTACAGGCTGTTCAGAAGGGACAGGGGAGGAAGGAGGGGCAGAGGCGTTGCTCTCTACATCAAGAATGGATAGAGTGTGAGGAGCTGTCTCCGAAGAATAGCCACCAGCAGGTTGAAAGCTTATGGGTAAGAATCGGAGACCGAGGCAACAAAGGGAATCTTGTGGTTGGTGCCTACTACAGGCTGCCCGATCAAGGGGAGCCTATTGACGAAGCCATCTTGCTCCAGCTACAGGAGGCATCGCGCTCGCAGGCTCTCATCCTGCTGGGGGACTTCAACCACCCCGACATCTGCTGGAAAAGTAGTACGGTGAGCTGTAGGCAATCCAGGAGATTCCTGGAGCGCATGGAGGATAACTTCTTAAGCCAGGTAATGACAGCCCCACCAGAGGGGATGCGATACTGGACCTGATGGTCACCAACGCGAGTGAGCTAATCGGAGACGTCAAGATTGGAGGCAACCTGGGCCGCAGTGATCACGCGCTGGTGGAGTTCACAGTCCTGAGGGATATGGGTCAGGCGAAAGAGTAAGGTCAGGACCCTGAATTTTAGGAAAGCAGACTTCCAGCTCTTCAGGGAGTTAGTCAATAGGAACCCCTGGGAAACTGCCCTCGGGACAAGGGAGCAGAACAGAGCTGGCAGGTCTTTAAGGAGGCTTCCATAGAGTGCAAGAGCTCTCAATCCCCAGGTGCAAG